>APFE031528215.1:81227-105349 GCA_000404065.3 Pinus taeda
ATAATGTAAGGGCACAATAATAATAATAGTGGGCTTCTATGGGGCACAATAGCAACAATATGGGCACTACATGGGTACATCAATATAATAAGTGGTTTGTACTAATAACAATAAGGGGTGACACTAGTAGTATAGGGGCCTAACAGAGCACAGGATAGCAGCAGACGTAGCTTCAGTGTCATGAGGCTTCCAGGCTAACAAGGATGTCAGCATTTGGGTAGATCAGTTACTTACTTCTCGATAACTAAGTTGCAGTGCAGCAGTTAGCAGTGGCAGTGCTATGAGCAACATGGGCAACATGTTGAGAGGGAGGTACAGTACAGATGTAGCAGTGGCAGTGGCAGTGTCATGGGCAGTGGCACAAGAAGCAGCAATGCAGTGGATGTTGGGCAGCACGCCAAGCATCAGCACAGGTACCGGTGTGGAAGGATCAATGTGATGTTCAATGGTAGAGCATTACTAGAGCACATTCCTCGCTAAGAGGGAGTGTTGATTTGTGGTAGCATCAAATGTGCTCTAGCTATGAAAAATGGTGGTGCGGCTAAAGCATATAAGATTTCCATGACCCAGAAATGGCTTGGGAAAATTCCACCCGATTAGAGAGATATTGAAATAATTAATATTTTTAATGGAGTTCTTAAGTCTACACATAGGAAAATTAAAATATTAATGTGTATTAATATAAAACTGGGTGTGAATGTTCTAGATGACATGGATCAAGCCAAATCTAATCTTAGCCGTTGACTAGGGATTTAATCTCGGTCGTTGAAGACTCAACAGGAAAAGTATAAGAGGAGGCTTAAGGGTCAGTTGGAGATACACCAAGATTGATCAGTCAGTTCGATTTTCTAGAGCGAGGCTTGCTGAGAATATTTGAACAAGTGATCTGTTGCAGCAAGGGGCAGTGAGTACATAGCAGAGAGGCAGAGATAGTACCTGAGGGTCAACGCAGTGACTGGAGAGGCTAACGCAGAGGTAGCCAGAGCTACACAGAGGCAGCTAGAGACTGCACAGAGGCTGAGGGGCCTGCGTGGGTGATGCAGAGGGCCAGAGAGCTGATGTAGAGAGTCAGAAGGCTTACACAGAGGGTTCAGGAGCTACGCTGAGGCTAGCAGGGCTGATGCAGAAACTTGGAGAAGCGTCGGAAGGATTTTTGTGGGGCAAACTAGCTTAATATTTGTCTCTGAGAAGAGGTATTACTGTCATGTAACAATCTTTGTTGGGTGACCCATTTCGGCACCCTAGTTGTACTCAAGAATCTGCATAATAATAAAACCCTTAGAACTGTTGCACCGGTTTTCCTGCATTGGGTTTTTCTGGGGACGATTGTCCAAAAATAACGATGTCCCTTGTGTGCTTGTCTCAGTTATTTTGGGTGATGATCCATATATGAGTTAAAGGTTGCATTTGTGTCTATTTCAGTGTTTATAGTTATATAAATAACTTGTTAATGGAATAAACAAGTAGGAGAAATTAAACCAAAAAATGCAGTAGGGATTTCTAACGTGTCAGACTTAGAAATTTCAACATCCGCCACCACAATCATTGGCCCTCTACTTTCTTTTTCTTTTTTTTTCCCTTTTTACTTTAATCTATCTCTTTGGCCTTTGTACTTGAACTTATTTTTTCCTTTTTCGTTGTCTTTAGCCACTACATCATACAATGTGCAATATGCGATCATAGCCCTGCAAAACATTAAATGTGCCTCATATAGTTGCATCCAATCCTAGACCTTCTGCAATGCCTATACAAACCCAGCACCCTATGTGATTCTAAGATAGGTTTCTCAGAGTTTACTCTCTGATACCATGTTAATTTCTTAGCTTAGCAATATGACAATTAATTCCTGGCCGATTTATGTCTACTAAATACAAGTACAGCTAGAGTTTTAACAAAATAACCAGCAAAAGCAATAAAATAACCAATCTCACACAGGCATACACAAACAAATTTCTACCCAATCAACAGCACTATCAATCAGAACTTACTTGGGCTCCCTTACCAGGAAAATGGCCCAAACTGAGTAAAATACATACAATAATCTAAATCTGATCCAGCTGATCAAGCCCTAGACTCAGCTGATCTAGAGGATGACATGAGGACATCCCAAGAAACATTAAAAATGGGAAAAATACATTCATACAATAAACATTAAAAATGAGGAAAATAGATTCATAAAAACAATCCAATAATTACAAATAAACACATGCAACATTTGATCAAACAATTGTTAAAATTGGTGAATTGATATATACCTGAATAAGAAAATATTTTACATCTTTGGCTCATCAAAGATGTTTAATTGCAT
The DNA here is from genome assembly GCA_000404065.3 of Pinus taeda. Lineage (NCBI taxonomy): Eukaryota > Viridiplantae > Streptophyta > Pinopsida > Pinales > Pinaceae > Pinus > Pinus taeda. The sequence continues at coordinate 83,536 of APFE031528215.1, forward strand.
CCCTACCAAGCCTTAATACAACATTATACCATCATCCTCAATAAAAGGTGTGGCATCCTCCCAATCCATGACATATCATGTTGTTGGTGTTGATTTTTACATAGTCTTCGTAACAGATAATTATCTTTGATGATTATGATCTATTTGCATTCCCATTCATTAATTACATCATTCAGTAATTACACAGAAGACATCAACCATATAGCAAAAGTGACAGCCACATAAGGAACACAAAGTTTTACCCTGGGAAAACCCTCCATGGGGCAAAATCCAGCCAACCTTTTCTTTAGAGAATCAATGCAACAAGAGAAACTTCAAAGTCAACCAACTTCCAAAGACCAATTCATCCCTCCGTCATTTTGTCCACGGAGCCTCTGCAACAAGGTCACAAAGCTTCCTCCAAGTCTGCCTCATAACTCGTACTGTCGCAGAGATACACAACAGAGATATGTCCTGTCTCAGAATTCAAATGTGCATTATATCACAGAATTATATCACCAAGATAAGGTCTCTTGGAGGGATGAAACATGTCCTCTATCTCAGCATTAGAAGTCACAGACAAAAATATCTATGCTACAGAAGTCACAGACAAAAAATGGCCAAAGTTCATCCTCTGTTCCAACCACAGAGTTCGGATTATGTCACTGAATTTATGCCACAAACCTGAGAGCCAGACCACAGACCCTTCACACTAATCCATACAAGGTAAACCTCAGACTTCGTATAGAAGATGTACCTCAGAACTGCATGCTTTCACAGAGATACAATGCCTCAGACTTCAGAGCTTTTCTTCCTTTAAGGAGCAAATTCTTTGCCTCAGAAAAATGAGCTTTCATACCACATATCACCGTGCTACTTGCCTCAGAAAATAGATCTGAAATTTTATCTTTTGGAGAGCGAATAGATTCTATTTATAGTTGTTGGTCCATGCGAAGGGGCATGTCCCTTGGGCAGGCCAACTTGATCCTTGGAGGGCTGACTTGGTCTTTGTGGAGGCAAAAATACAAATTTAAATTTTTCATTTTCCCTCTCCTAAAGAGCATACAAATAGATAATTTATTTTTCTTGCAAGAATGAAGAACATGCTTCATAAAAATGTTCTTTTGCAAATACAAATCATATTTCAATATTACAATAACAACAGAATATTATGAAGACTGACCATAGCTAAAAAATTCAATGGGTCCTTACGACTAGGAGTCTTCAGATACTGAAAACATGGGTTATTGTAAATAGCAGATAGCTTCCCTACTTCTCATAGGAATGTTTCATCTTAAAAAGGTGGATGAAACTATATATGGACTATTTCCTCTTGTTAGCAAATAAACAAACAACCTAGGAAAATGGGTGAATGCCAAGCTATTGGATGTAATGTTCCTTCGTAGAATAATTTCCCTGAATTTAATTTCACAATTTTGGCAATTTTGTCTACTATGGGACCCACGAAATTTTTGGACTAAGACTTAGGAGATGGAGGCCGAAATTATTTTTGTTAGTGGAATGTGGGGGCCACACCCACATGAAGTACACACTTCCTTGGAGGAGAAGTCGAGTTGCTAAGGTAGGAGGTTGAAATGCTTGATGGAGGGGCCCACATGGGAAGGTAGCTCAAAAATTATAAATAGAAGGGGCCTAACAACTATTGGGGTCTTTTGTCAATCTAACATTTATCTTGTTGCTCGAGTTGCTTAGCTGGGTCAGACTGTTCTTTAGTGTAGAGCTTTCCAAGGGGAGAGCTCACCCTTCTTTTAGTGGACCACGAGTGCCACCCTAGGAAGATAAAATTGTGCCATATTGGAGGGAGATTTGTGGAGCTCAGGGTGCATCGTACAACCATTTCACTAAGCTAATTTCGTGCTCCAGGAGGACGCAGTAGGGGATCACGTGCCACTTATTTCAGCTATTTTTTGGGTGGCATTTGCCGAGATAAATTTTGCATAGCTACTCCAAGGGAAGACCAAGCTTGTTGAGGAGTTTTGGGGCCAGAGATTGCTGCATTGAGGCAAGACAAATTCCTCTTACCCAGGGCCTGCGCAAGAGCCAAATTTTGGGCACACGTGGGAGGTTGAGGAAAGAGTTGGGGAGTTGGATTGTGCCGAGAATTTGAGGAAGTCATCCAGGGAGTAGAATTCAGCATTTTTGGAGTGATTGGAGGGTTTCTTTAGTGAATTTCCAGAGACCATATTTTCCAACCAGTTTGAGGAGGACGTGGTAATTGGGGTCAATTTTCGAAGGTCAAAACTAGACCAAATCCTTTTTGGGTTTTAGTGGGTTTATTGAGAGGAGCCCGGGGCTAATTGTGCATAATTTTCTGAGCACCGGAGGTGGGTCTTTTAGCAGTTCTTTTCCAACAGACAGTGGAGTGCCTCTTGGGCAACGCAAAGCATATTTGGGGCAGCTCATTCTCTCATCTGGGCATTGTATTCTCTAACATGGGGATTGTCTAGCTTGCCATTGAGGCAAGCCTAGGTGCACTCCTTCCATACCCATTGTACTCTTGCTCCAAATTTATAATAAAATGGCTCAGCCAGATGCTGGTTTTTGGTGATCACGTGGGTGTTTACTTATATTTCTGAAGTTTGTGCATGCATGTCAACTATTGCTTTGTTTATCATTGTTTTTCCTAATTAGGAATTTTACAATGGTATCAGAGCATTGTTCTTGGCTCAGCCATGGGTATCTTTCCTATGAATGAGGAGGATAGGCGGAACGTTACTTATCGAAGGCAGAGATACCGGAGCAGGGAAAGAGAGTTGGAGATTACACCTAATACTGAGACACTCGGGAAGACAGTAGTGTTGAAAATATGGGGGAGTCAAGGAGCAAGGAGGAAGCAACATTTGATAGCCTGTTAAAGGCCCTAAATGATTTAGCCAAAGGGCAAAAAGAGATGTTGGAGGAACTCAAGCAGCAGAATAGGGACAAAAGCATCCATCATGAGTTCCTATTTGGGAAGACTTCAGGGGCCTCACAACAGTATGACCACCCTTCACCAACCACTCACCCACCAGCTTTCGGTGGGCCAACCAGGACCACGCTGCCAACATTTTTACCTTCAATACCGAGTGAGCAGAGTGGGCAGAGTGACGTGGTAATTGGGGTCACTTTTCGAAGGTCAAAACTAGACCAAATCCTTTTTGGGTTTTGGTGGGTTTATTGAGAGGAGCCCGGGGCTAATTTTGCATAATTTTCTGAGCACCGGAGGTGGGTCCTTTAGCAGTTCTTTTCCAACAGACAATGCAGTGCCTCTTGGGCAGCGCAGAGCATATTTGGGGCAGCTCATTCTCTCATCTGGGCATTGTATTCTCTAACATGGGGATTGTCTAGCTTGCCATTGAGGCAAGCCTAGGTGCACCCCTTCCATACCCATTGTACTCTTGCTCCAAATTTATAATAAAATGGCTCAGCCAGATGGTGTTTTTTGGTGATCACATGGGTGTTTACTTATATTTCTGAAGTTTGTGCATGCATGTCAACTATTGCTTTGTTTATCATTGTTTTTCCTAATTAGGAATATTACAATGGTATCAGAGCATTGTTCTTGGCTCAGCCATGGGTATCTTTCCTATGAACGAGGAGGATAGGCAAAACGTTACTTATCGAAGGCAGAGATACCGGAGCAGGGAAAAGAGAGTTGGAGATTACACCTGATACTGAGACACTCGGGAAGACAGTAGTGTTGAAAATATGGGGGAGTCAAGGAGCAAGGACGAAGCAACATTTGATAGCCTGTTAAAGGCCCTAAATGATTTAGCCAAAGGAAAAAAGAGATGTTGGAGGAACTCAAGCAGCAGAATAGGGACAAAAGCATCCATCGTGAGTTCCTATTTGGGAAGACTTCAGGGGCCTCACAACAGTATGACCACCCTTCACCAACCACTCACCCACCAGCTTTCAGTGGGCCAACCAGGACCACGCTGCCAACATTTTTACCTTCAATACCGAGTGAGCAAAGTGGGTTGGATGATCAGATGTCGATGGGAGAGTATTTCTGAGAATGGCAGTCCATAGGAGAAGATTTCAAAGCAGCTTTGTCCTTCAAAGATCACTGTCAACTCAAGTAGAACGAGAAAGGCAGGAGCAATGGGGGGTCTAGCATGCGGAGTTCAAAGTTGCAGCATACCATTGGGTGGATGTATTTTCCCACATATGATGGATCTACCAACTGCACAACTCGAGCTTGGGTGGAGAAGTTGGATACCTATTTCCAAATTAACCGGATGACAGAGGTGGAAGCCATCAAAATGGCTACCTTGCACTTTGAGGGAGAGGCACACGACTAGTGGTTTCATGGCTTGACCACGCTAGGGCATGCCAGCGTGACCTCTTATGAGCACTTTACACGAAGAGTGGTGAAGCGTTTTGATAGGAGGGACCCGGAGGCTCATTTTAGAGAGTTGACCCAACACAGGCAGACTAGCCATCCAGAGCAGTATATACAGAGTTTTTGAGGGTCTCAGTCATGGTGCCAGATTTTTCCAATGCCAGGAGGGTGTACACATTTGTAGAGGGCTTGCTTGAGCCATTGTGTGGACTAGTGAGATCCCGCAGACCCACTACTTTACAAGAGGTTGTGACTTGTTTCAAGGATTTGCAAGGGGCAATCCCTAAGACTCGAGCACCCATACCATCACGGGCTCCCTACCCACAGAAGGGACATGACACGAAGCCCCCACCACAGCGAGCAGTCCAGGGGCATGGACAGTTAGATGAGGAGACCAGGAGAGACTTCTAGAAGAGGAAGCGATGCTTCACTTGTCGGGAGCCTTGGGCACCAGGCCATAGATGCACAGTGGGCAAGGCCCATTACATTAAGGTCTTCCCTAATAGTGACTAGGAGGATGACGTGGAGTTCGAGATAGGCGGGGGTGACAGCGAGACACATGTAGAGAGGGGAAACCACCACCACCACCCAGGGAAGCACCTTTCGCACCATCTGGAGGAGTCCTAGCTTCTTTGCGTGGGGTTCCCAAATTTTTGGCCCAAAGGATCAGAAGCACAGTGCAGGGGCAGTGTGTCTCGATTTTGGTAGACTATGGGACCACCCACAATTTCATTGGTGCACAGGTGGTTTAGAGGCGGAATATCACTACAGAGGAGTTTGAGGGGTTTTCAGTCCTAGTGTCGGGGGATAGGACCATGCAATGTACCCAATATGTACCCGCTTTGACAATGACCATGGGATACTACTCAGTGATGGACCATTTCTTCGTGGTGGATGTACTGCACACGAATGTGGTGATGGGTATCCAGTGGCTCTACTCCCTTGGGCGGGTCACTATAGATTAAAGGAAGTTGGAGATGGAGTTCACAGGGCTAGAAGGTAGGTTAGTTGTTCTTCAAGGCATGCATTGATGTCCTCCACAGACAGTTTCAACGCACAAGATGGAGGCTACCTTGAGGCATGGGGACATAGCATGGGCAGTGGAGTTGAGGATTTCGAAAGCTGGGGTACAGCCCAACCCACCACACCCTGACATACAAGCCCTCTTAGACAAGTATCAGGTAGTGTTTGGGGGCATACCACCAGGGCAGCCACTTGACAAAGGATTTGAGCACACGATTGAGCTAGAGTCGAGGGCACAGGCAATTATTACCACTCCATATAGACATCCCAAGGCCTACAAGGATGAAATTGAGCGAGCCATTCAGGAGATGTTGGCACTTGGGCACGTTAGGCCTAGCTCTAGCCCCTTCGCTTCATCAGTTGTTCTAGTGAAGAAGAATGATGGGACATTGCGCACGTGCATATATTATTGGGCACTCAACAAGAAGACCCTAAAGAACCACTAACCTCCTTCTCCTCCATCTTCACCGCCTTCTTTATTCTCTTATCATTCAAGTTCATATTCAGACTCACAAAAGAAGCAAAATAAATCTCCTTTTTTGAAGCTTGAAATTAAGTTTGAGTTGCCAATATATGATGGTGAAATGAATCCTAAAAAGTTAGATAACTAAATAAAGCAAATTGAAGTGTATTATAGAATTCAAAATGTTGTTGATGATTCTACAAAAATTCAGTTAGCTACACTTAAAATGGGGGGAATAGCTTTGATTTGGTGGGAAAGTAAAACTCAATCAGATTTGAAGCAAAAAGGTGAAATTATCTCTTCATGGTCTAAGTTTGTTAAAGCTCTTAGAAAGCAATTCTATCCTTTAGGATATATGCAACAAGTTGTAATGGATTGGTAGCATTTAAGGCAAGGTAAAGGATAGAGTGTGCAAGAGTTTACTCAAGAATTCAGGAAAAAGGCATTAGCACTTAATGTTCCATTAGATGTAAAATTTCCTAATCCTCAAGGAAAACCCTACTGCAGCAAATCTAAATCTACTTCACCTACTTGATTTTAATATACATTATCAAATTATTCTCTGAATACTGAAGCAAATTACTTGTGCGGCCTACACTACTTTAATATTTGATTACATGAAACAGAAAACTGAGCAAAGAACAAGATACATAGGACACAATTATTTTTGGACAAAATAGTCCCCGGAAAAACCCAATACAGGAAAACCTGTGCAGCAGCTCTGAGGGTTTTCTATTATTAAGTAGCAATTCTGAATACAAATGTTGGATTCCCTCATGGCAATCTAGTGATAGAGAAATACAATGACGGAAAAACTGAGTGATTTTTACCTCACTACACCCAGCATGTTCCTACTGGTCCGACACCAAAACTGGCTAACCCCGGCTACCTCTGCACTAGCCCTGCGTAGGCCCTGCGTCAGCTCTGTGCTGTCTCTTTTACCTACTACGTCAACCTTCCTGGTTGTTCCGGCAGTTCTGGCTTTCTGCGTGGAGGGCAACTTCAGCTTTTGCACTGGCCCTTCTAGCTCTGCGTGGGCCCAGATTGGCTCAACGTCAATTCTCTTAGCTATTGTGTTGCCTCTAGTAGCTTCTCTTTGCCTCTCTCTCAGTACTCCCGAACTATCCCTGCCCCTCTGCTGCAACTAATCACCTAGTTTGAATTTCTCAGTTTCCTAGCCCCAAAAATCGATCTCCAGATCAATTTGTTCTCTCCGTGTCTGTTTCTAAATGAACCCCATGCCTCCTTCTTATACTTTTCTTGTTGAGACTTCAACGGCCGAGATTAAGTCTCTAATCAACAGTTAAGATTAAAACATAACTTGATCCGCCTTCTAGATCATTATTACCCATATTTTGATTAATACACATTAATATTTTAATTTTCCTAAGTTTAGACTTGGGAACCCCATTAAAAATATTAATTATTTTAATAAAATACAATCCGGGTGGAATTTCACCAAACGGTTTCTGGGTTCTTTAGAACTCATGTGCCTTAGCCTCTCCACAATTTTCATGGCTAGAGCACATCTGATGCTACCAAAAACTAACACTCCCTCTTAGCAAGGAAAGTGCTCTAGCAACAATGTCCAACTGCATGTTGCTCTGTCTCTGAAGCATCTCCTTTCTGCACTGTTGTTGCCACCAACACTGTGTTGTTGTTGCAACTATACTACTACCCATGACACTGCCACTTGCACTGTTGCATATGTACTACAGCTCCCTCTCAAATGTCGCATCTGTTATGCTGCCAACATTGTCACTGCTAACACTACATTCATACTGCAACTCAGTTGCTAAGAGAAGCAACTGAAAAACATCCAAAATTAATTGAACTTAACTTTGTTCAACATAATACCATGAACGTTGGAATCTCACTGCTCTAGTCTCTGACCCTCTGAATCTTTTGCACTGCTGCTGACTTTTGCACTGTACCATCTGCACTGCTACCAACCTTGCTCTGCGCTGATCATCTCCTAGTCTTGGGCTACTGCATCTATCTCTCCAAACAGTCCACTGCATCATCTGACACTAAGTCCATCTCGCTTCTACTGAATCTTGGGCTCCTGTAGCAAGGAATTTATCCAAGAGGTAGACTCCTCAAGGATCCTGCCCACATGTAGTCCTCCCAACTACAGCTCAATATCGCCCCATTTCCCTCCTGGAGATGCGTGGGCACTCATGGCAAACTCCTCTTCATCAATCTTTGTTGGAGCAACCTAAGGATCATGTTTCTCATCCTTATCCTTTTGCTTCAAAGGACACTGGGATGTAAAGTCGCCCAACTCGCCACATCTAAAACATTTCTCCTTCGAAATGCTCTTCTTCCATTTCTGCTTTTGTTGTCCCTTTGATGCTAGAGCTGCGTTCTCCTCCTCCTCCTTGGTCTTCGTGCCACTGCTACCATTGAGGTTCACCTTAACTAGGTCCCTCCTTAATTCTTCCTGTTGAAAAGCTGTCCACATCTCCTCCCACGAAGGTAGTCTTTCCCTACCCAATATACTTTGGACGAAGACTTGCCATTCAGCTGAGACTCCATTTAGGGTTGTCCTTACCATCGCGGTAGACTAAGGAGTGGATTCCACTGCAGACTAAGGAGTGGATTCCACTGCAGCAAGCTGGTCTCTAGTGTCCTGAAGACGTTGAAGATATGAGTTAACTCCTCCCTTCTACATCAATGCCCGCTGCCACTGTTGTTCTAGTTACATCTTTTGTTGTTCGGAAGAACCTTCCTACAATGAAGACAAAGCTTCCCACATCTCTCGAGTTGTATCTTTGCCCTGCAAGTGTGAGACCACATGATCTCGAACTCCATCGAGTATGAACCTTTTCGCCTTCCCCTGCTCGGCCTTGTACTTCTTCTTCTGATCATTATCACCAGGAACAGCCACAACACTCTTGACATAGGCTTCGAGATCGTATTTCTCCAAGAAAACAACTAAGATTCTGGTCTTCCATATGACATAGTTGGAAGCTCCTTCCAACCTGTCCTGATCTCTGAGCCCATGTGATGCCATCTCACCCAACTATCAAACTAACTCCTCTAGTCACTTCCCAACTACCCAGCAAGTGAGAAATTCAGACTTTTTGACGAGAAAAGTCCTCTAAGGAGAAAATTCCCCTTCTATGTGTCTTCACTCTTTTCCGACAGATTTTTGCCCCATGAGAAACTGTGCCCTTCAAGCACTGCGCTGAGGCTCTGCGTCACTCCCTCTGCCTCTGCAAGCTCACGATTTGGAAATCGTACATCTCTGTCGACTCTCTCAGAGAGAGATTTCCTCGGAATCTCTGCTTCCCCGCAAACACTGGGCAATCCCTTCAAGGAGATTCGAATTGCTGCCAAGTGCAACTTTTGGCCTCTCTGCTCAGCGTTGGATCTGTTCTTCTTGTTTCAAAATCAATCCTCTGATACCATGTGAAAATTCCTAGTCCTCAAGGAACCCTTACTGCAAAATATCTGAATCTACTTCACCTACTTGATTTTAATAGACATTATCAAGTTATTCTCTGAATACTGAAGCAAATTACTTCCGCAACCTACACTACTTTAATATTTGATTACAAGAAACAAAAAGTTGAGCAAAGAACAAGATACATAGGACACAATTATTTTTGGACAAAATAGTCCCGGAAAACACAATACGGGAAAACCGGTGCAGCAGCTTTGAGGGTTTTCTATTATTAAGCAGTAATTATGAATACAAATGTTGGATGCCCTCCCAGCAATCCAGTGACAAAGAAATACAATGGAGAAAAAACTGAGTGAGTTTTACCTCACAACAGCCGGCAAATTTTGACTGATCCGGCAGCAAAACTGACTAACCCGACTACCTATGCGTTGGCCCTACATCAGCGTTTCAGGCTTTGCGTCAGCTCTGCGCTGTCTCTTCTGCCTACTGCATCAACCTTCCCAATTTTTCCGCCAATTCCGGCTTTCTGCGTGGAGGGCAACTTCAGCTTATGAGCTAGCCCTTCTAGCTCTGTGTCAGGCCTGCGTGGACCCAGATTGACCCAGCGTCAGTCCTCTTAGTTGTTGTGCTACCTCCAGTAGCTTCTCTCTGCCTCTCTGTCAGTACTCCCGAACTATCCCTACCCCTCTACTGCCACTGATCACCTAGTTCGAATTTCTCAGCTTCCTAGCCCCAGAAATCGAACTCTAGATCAATCTGTTCTCTCCATGTGTGTTTCTAAATGAACCCCAAGCCTCCTTATACTTTTCTCGTTGAGACTTCAACAGCCGAGATTAATTCTCTAATCAACGGCCAAGATTAAAACATGACTTGATCCGCCTTCTAGATCATTTTCACCCATATTTTGAATAATACACATTAATATTTTAATTTTCCTAAGTTTAGACTTAGGAACCCCATTAAAAATATTAATTATTTTAATAAAATACAATCCAAGTGGAATTTCACCAAACGTTTTCTGGGTTCTTTAGAACTCATGTGCCTTAGCCTCTCCACCAGTTTTCATGGCTAGAGCACATCCGATGCTACCAAAAGCTAACGTTTAAACTTTGTTGGAGTATATTGGAAGTTTGCATTCTTATTTGCGACATACATTGCTTATGTTTAATCCAACTGACTTTGATGAAGAGTGTGTACAAGCCATTCATATAGAATTAGGTGGCAAACCTTTTCAATCAAACTTTTCAAAGAAACCATTCAAGCATTCTGAGAACAAAGATTCCAAAGAAGGCAAAGGGAAGAGTAAGTTGAAAGGGAAGAAATCGTTAATAGCTAAGAAGGAAGGAGAAAGGCCTACTTGTACTCATTGTCAGAGGGTTGGACATGATGACTCCAAATGTTGGAAGCTTCATCCTGAACTTAAACCAAAGAAGTTCCTTACGAAGAAGGATGAAATGAAAGCTAATGTTGCAGTGTAACAAGATTTGGGATCTGACTCTGGTGATGAAAAGAAAATTACCGCTATGGGTCTGACAAGTAATCCTTCTTAAACTAGCTCTAGTTCTACTTGTTATGCATCTTCTTCAAAATCTAATAGTGTGATTGAAGAAAAAAAGAAAGTTGAATTGTTTCCCATAAGGATCATATCCAAGCACACGAAGATAGATATATTATTCGATAGTGGGTCACAAGCAAATCTAATTTCTGAGGAACTAGTAAGGAAATTGGGATTGGAAACTAAAAATCGTCCAAAACCATACCCTTTAGGATGGTTGAAAGAAAATACTCAGATGCAAGTCACAGCATAGTGTCGATTAAAGTTTGCAATTACAGTTAATTTTATTGATAAAGTTGAGCTAGATGTGATTCCTTTGGATATATGTGGAGTTGTGTTGGGTAGTCTGCATCTTTATGATTGAGATGCCATATTTCATAGAAAGGAGAATAACTATCATCTCTTTAAAGATGGAATTGAATATGTTATCAGGGCACACAGAATTAAGACAAACTTGGATTTAATCAATGTTAGTCAAATGAAAAGGCTAATAAATTCAAGTAAAAAGTTTATTTTCATGATTGTTAAAGAACAACCTAAAGAAAAGTATGATGCTTTTCAAGGGTGTGATCCTCAGTTTAAGGACAAATTGGTTGAAATAGTAGATTCTTATAAAGAATTGCTTAAAGAACCAAAAAGTTTACCTCCAAAACGAGAAATACAACATGATATTTAATTACAATTTGATGCCCCTCTCCCGAATATTGGCATGTATCATATGTCAGTCATAGAAAATGAAGAGACTAAGAAACAGATTCAGGAATTGATTGATAAAGGCTTCATTCGACCTAGTTCTTCTCCATGTGGATCACCGATCATATTAGTCTCAAAGAAAAACGGAACTTGGAGAATGTGTGTTGATTTTAGAGCCTTAAATAAAATCACTATTAAGAACAGGTATCCTCTTCCTAGAATCGATAATCTGCTTGATCAGTTAAAGAATGTTGTTTACTTTACAAAACTGGATATAAGAAATGGTTATCATCAAATTCGTATTGCAGAGAAGGATATATGGAAAACTGCATTTAAGACTAGACAAGGGCTTTTTGAATGGTTGGTTATGTCGTTTGGGTTACGCAATGCTCCAGCAACTTTTATGGGAGTGATGAACGATGTTTTTCGTCCTTTTCTTGATAGGTTTGTCATAGTCTATCTGGATGATATTCTTATTTTCAGTTCAAGTTGGGAAGAATACGTAAAGCATGTTAAACAAGTTTTTGATGAGTTGCACAAAGAGAAATTGTATCTCAAACTATCTAAGTGTGGTTTTGGAAAAACTTCCTTAGTATATCTTGGTTACATAGTTGGAGGAGGTCAGTTAAAAATAGATCCAGCTAAAATTGATGTAATTATTAACTAGCCACGAGCTCAAAATGTGTCGGAAGTTAGAAGTTTCTTGGGTGCAGTTCAGTATTGGAGGAAGTTTATTTCTCATTTCTCTTTTATTGCATCACCACTTCATGCTTTAACAAGTTCTAAAGTCTCCTTTCAGTGGGGAGGAAAACAACAAAAAGCATTTGATACTTTAAAGCAAAAAATTGTTACAGCTCCAATCTTGGCTTTACCAAACCTTCGACAACCATTTGAAATAGAAACTGATGCTAGTGGGTATGCAATGGGTGCAGTATTCTTACAAAAAGGAAAGCCTATTTGTTTTCACTCAAAAACATTTTCTAAAGTAATTGCTATCTATCCAACTTATGATAAAGAATTGTATGTATTAGTGGAAAGTGTTAAAAAATGGAAACATTATTTAATGGGCAAAGAAATAGTGATTCATACAGATCATCAGCCACTTCAAGACCTTCAATCTCAAACTAAGTTGCAACAGTGTCGACATTATAAATGGATGGGGTTTTTGTAGCAATTTCATTTAGTAATCAAATATAAGAAAGGTACTACCAATAAAGTAGTTGATATGTTATCAAGACCTTTGAATGCTTCAGTTATTCTGCAAAACAGTTCTTTAGCACATGAAAGTTACATAGAACAGTACGCTGAACACTAATTTCAAAGATGTCTATGAATCACTAACACATGGTGCTCAAGTCGAAGAAGTGAATTATCATGTTCATGACAGGTTATTGTACCATCTTGGCAAGTTGTGCAAACCACAGGGAGAAAGAGTGCATGTGATCAGGGAAGCACATTCTTCTCGTGTTTCGGGGCATTTTGTTGTAGGTAAGACAATGCACAGTTACAAAGGTATTGCTATTGGCCTCGGATGAATGAAACAGTTGCTAGATACATCAAAAGTTGTGTCATGTGTTCAGCAAGCAAACCAAGCAACAAAAAGTTAGGTTTGTATATGCCACTTCCAGTTCCTTTTAGACCATGGGACAATATATCTATGGATTTTGGAGGACTTCCAATGTCTAGAAAAGCGCATGATTATTTGTATGTTGTGGTTGATAGATTTAGCAAAATGGGTATTCTTGTTCCATGTAAAAAGCAAGTAACTGTTGAACAGACTGCACAGTTGTTCTTTCAAAATGTATGGGTTCATTTTGGGTTGCCTACTTCTATAATTTCAGATTGGGACTCTTGTTTTATGGGGGAGTTTTGGTCCACTTTGTGGGGACTCATGGACACTAAGTTGAAAAAGAGCACATCTTTTCATCCACAAACCGATGGGCAAACAGAGGTGGTGAACAGAACAATTGTACATCTTCTCAGAGGTTATTGCAACAAACATCCTAAGTTGTGGGATGAATCCTTACATTATGTCCAGCATGCTTACAACCAGGACTTGCATTCTTCTACTGGTAGATCTCCTTTTAAAACATGTTTTGGGTACCTGCCAAAATCACCAATGGACTTCATGTTTGGTGAAGAAGCTAAGGAGGATGGACATGGAGATGCCGACAAAGCAATCAAGTTCATTCAAAGGATCCAAAAGATTCATGTAGGAGTGCAAGATCAATTGGAGAAAAGTCAAGCCAAGTACAAAATGCGCCATGACAAGCATTGGGTGGATCATCACTTCCAGGTTGGTGATCAAGTATGGCTACACATCAGCAAAGAAAGGATGAAAGGTGAAGGTAAAAAGTTGAAAACTATAAGGTATGGTCCTTTTAAAATTGTTGAAAAGATTGGGCACAATGCATTCCGATTGAATTTTCCTCCATACATGCACATATATTCAGTTGTAAATGTTGAAAATTTGAAGTTGTATGAACCCCCAATGATCATGGATCCAAAGGAAAATGCTCAAATCCCAACCGTAGATGATTTTGCCCCTGAATGTATGACTGAGTTACAGGAAGATACCATCTTGGATATGAAGGTCCACACTTCCAGGCGAGGAGATGTGGAGTATCTTCCAGTGGGACTCAAAGGCATGAATACAAGTAAAGCAAGGTGGATGGAGATTGAAAGGGTGAGGGAGTTGTACCCTCACCTCATATCTGCTTAAAACCAAACTTTTGGTCGTCCAAAAAGCTTCTAGTGGAGAGGAATGATCCAAGAGGATCCTCAAAATGCTCAAAATTCAATAGTCTTAGATGCTCATGAAACCAACGCCAAGTTGAAGAGCTCATCGTGTTGATTCCGGTGGTATGTTCGGTTTTTAAAATGGCCTCCCTATGAGAGAGAAAAGGTGTTCTAAAGTTTTCCCAAACAGGAAAAAAAATGGGCCAGAGCAGGCCAAGTGGCAGTCTCAAAATAGGGCATGTGGCAGTCTCACAGCAAGGCACGTGGCAATCAAACTACTTAGCAGAAAGGTCAAACTACCAGGTCGGGGGTCAAACCCGTGACATCCGAACCAACACTACAAAATCTTACCAATAAGCCACGACTTTATTTTATATAGCGTGGGCGCATGGTTATATTTAAAATTTGTTTGAATTGCAATGTGGGGGAAGGGTTGGCAAAGCCCGCCATATCTAGCGGCCCCGCCAAACACAAAGGTTGTTTTAATCGGCGCTTCAAACAGTTAAACGGCCTCAACAAATGGCATCGTCAAACCATGTATTATGAACCATATCACCGTCGAAGTTATACTATGTTACAATGCTGATTCCAAATATTAATATATGCTGCAACTAAAGGCCATGCGAAGGATTAATATAAGTTGCAAGGGTCATGGTTTTAACCATATGCCATATATATGTGCCACGGGGATTTGCATATGTCCGTCGATGTAAGGTTTTAAAACTATATACCATATATTGTATGTCGGTTGAAATGAATAGCTATGTTAAAAACATATAGTTGCCCCCGTATGCCAAGTTAATACATTTGGTTGCAACGTTTTACTATAGTTGCCAAAGCAAATCCCGAGAAGCCTGCGGGATTGACTTTGGGACCTCCCGTGGGGATTATAAAAGATTTCACTGATGCACCAAGGCTATGGGAGTTGTAAGGTGAAGCTCAAAATCTGTTTTGATAGTGCCTGTAAATGCCTTTTGAGGCATATCTCGGCCAATATTGGGCTTTTTTTAGATCTGTAAGTTGCGTTGGAGAGCTGAGGCTGGGGCCTATCAGTTGGCAGTAGCCATTGATGCCTGTGTGCACATTCCAGAATGGTGAATTTTGATGTAAAGAGACTTTATGAGCATTTTCAATACAGCGGACGCCCATTGGAAGCGGACCCAGAGATGTAGTCCAGGAGGGACGAACTCCGTCATCAAATATTCTATGTTTGCTTCTTATTTCTACTATTCATGCTTAGTTTCAGATTTCAAGTTTATGTTTAAGGCACTTAAAAATCAATTTTCTCTCATTTATCCACTTAAAGGCAACTTTAGTTAATATTTGGTGAAATTGTGTAAATAATCAATTTTGTTGTTTTTGGATCACCTTTTGACCATAAGATGTCTCTCTCTTGTAGGCTTGTGTACAATAATGGTGGTCATCTCACCACCATAAAGTTTGAATTACCTAAAGTGATTTAAGAGTTTTCTATGTATTTGAGACATTGTAAGTCCACTCATATACATAAGATCGACACATATTGCTTCTTAAGGCTTTAATCTGAACTTAAGGTTTCAACCCTTCTCAATAAGACAACCACGTCATCAAATCTTCATCGACACTCAAAACTCTACCTGCCACCTGTTATATTTGAAAATCAAATACCAAGGTCTGTATCAACGAGCCATGATTGACATAGCCACGGTTGATTTTAACCTTATATTCATCTAGACAAAGGCCTACTTATAAGTTTATAGTCTACCGAATTTCAAATAAATAGTAAGAACTAATTAACTCCTTAATTGGTTGCATGCAACGAAAAGGATGAAATTATTCATTAACTATTCCAGAAATTTAATCCAAATACGAAATCTTGTTAGCAAGATATCAAAGACTCGTTGTTTAATATTATACATTCGACAATCTTTCACACAAACAACTTTCATTGCAATCTTTTATTGGAAATTTTATCCATTTCACAAACTTGTCCATACAAAGATTTTGTGGCTGCCTTTCTGTTAAATTGGCAACTAGGGCCAAACTTCATGTGGGTCATCTTATTCATGGCTAATAATATTTTATTAGATTCCTCTCGTCAAGAGGTGTAGGACTGATCTAAAGATCATCCAATTCTGATAAGTATTTATGGAATTATTATCAAGCCGACCTACAACTCATGTAGGCTCAGAAGCCCAACAGTTGCATCTATTCAAACATCAACGTTGTGTATAAATACAGGAGGACTTTTCCTCATTTGCACTCACTCATCTCATCACATCTCTCTCTCTCTACTGTGGAGAAAAGAGTCTCTTCTCTACTACGCAGAAAAGGGTCTCTCTCTCACACATGTGAAGCCAGAGGCTGCTGCAACTGCAGATCCAAACTTTGACCAGCGTGGACCATCAAACCTCCTCTTCTGATCTGCGTTGTATGTTTATCTGAACCTCCTCTGAAGGCTGCAACTTTTGGTGGTGGAATCAAGTCGATCCGACAGACGGTTTGTGAGATATCGATTGCCCTAGTTTGAAGGAAGCTGTTGAAACTGAAGCTGCAACTGCAGATCCAAACTTTGACCAGCGTGGACCATCAAGCCTCCTCTTCTGATCGGCGCTATAGGTTCATCTGAACCTCCTCTGAAGGCTACAACTTTTGGTGGTGGAATCAAGCTGATCGGACGGTCGGTTTGTGAGATATCGACTGCCCTAGTTTTGATGATGAAGCTGCTAATGTTGATGTTGTTGATCCAGGGTTTGCTACTGTTGATATAAATCAGATTTATTGTACTATTTCTCTCCGCTGAATTATTGAAGATAAAAGAAGATTTGATCAAAGGGTTTCCCCACACATTGTCAGGGTTTGTCCCTAGCTAGCCGCCACATCTTGTGTCTCTTGTCTTGGCTTATTTTCTGTCGATCATTCAATGTTCTATCTGCACTTTACTTTATGTACATATGATTGCTAATCTGTGGAATATAACAAAAAAAAGAAGTAAATTGTTATAAGCATAGAACATACCATAACTTAACATGGTATCAGAGCTTAGGTGAAGACAAAGCCCGAGCAAGAGCAAGAACAATCACCGAAGAGAAGATTGGCAAGGCTATCCTAAAAGAACTATGGAGTCCTCAACACTCTTTCCTGCCGAAGACAAGCTTCGTGAGAAAGCTGACTATCACGGATGGAAGATATCTATTGATCTAACCCTAGAAGATCAAGGAGTGTTGGACCATGTAAGAGGCAATACTGTTGAGCCTCCATCAAATGCATCCGCCGCTGCCTGGAACAAATGGAAAAACGGAGAAGTCAAAACAAAGAAGATCATCCGGGACTCTATCGACAAGCACTTGGTGGCCTACATCTTTGAACTGGACACCTCCAAGGAAATCTATGATTGACTGGTGAGTTCATTTAAAGTCAATGATGCAAATCAAGTTTTGTTTCTTAGAAATAAGCTGAGGGAACTCAAGAAGGGTAAAGATGAGAGTATGCAAGCATACTTCTTAAGAATCACCGAGATCAACAACGATCTCCTATCTATTGGGGAAACTACTACTGATAGGGAAATGGCACTCACAACTCTTGGAGGATTACCATTCGAATGGTACGTGTTCAGGACTACTATTCTAAACAATAATGTAATTCCTGGTTTCAAGGAATTAATGGCTAGATGCATTCAAGAAGAAACAAGGGTAGAAGAGCAAGAAATACCCTTGCCTAAAGGTCCTCCTGTTGTTTTTTCTTCTCATGCTAAGAAAAGAAATAATTCCGGGTCTAAATCAAAAAGAAAGGCTGGACCTCAGGGAAGAAAAGGACGATGTTACATCTGTGATAAAGCAAGTCACTATGCAAGGGAGTGCCCTGATAGAAAGGACTCACACCGGGGTGATGATCAAAATCCCTCTGATGGCAATCAAAGGAATGACAAATCTAATAGCAGAGGTAAAAGGAGTGCTGGAAATCAAGGAAGAGGACAACCATTCAAGAAGGCTAGAAATTCCAGGTATGAATCTAACACTGTTGACAATAAGCAGGCTGAATATTATCTACTAGCTACCCTATCTACCTCTGCTCCTTTAGGCTCAATGGGAATCTGGCTCATTGATAGTGGTGCCTCAAGACACTTCACTGGTTGCAAAGAAGTACTCCATAATCTGGTAGAGAAAGAAACTAACCTGGAAATTGTCCTTGGAGATGACATGAAATACCCCGTGAAATGTGTAGGCAATGTTTCTCTCAAATTGAATCAAGGTAATACGATCCACTTATAAGATGTATTATATGTACCTGATCTCAAAAAGAACCTGGTATCCATCTCGGCAATGGAAGACAAAGGCTACAAGGTAACCTTCAGCGATGGCAAGGTACGTATATGGAAAAATAATGTTAAAGATGCTTTCACTCTTGGGTTTTGAGTTGATTCCTTATATCAGGTCGGTGGAAGTCCACTAGGTGTCATGTCTTGTGACACAACTCTTCAGTCCGAACTTTGGCATCGGAGGCTTGCCCACCTTCATTATAAAGCTCTATTCGGTGTAAGACAAATGGTGACAGGGATGCCTGAATTCTGAGTAGAGAAAGAAAGTGTATGTCCAGGATGTGCCGAAGGAAAGCTCAAAAGGGGACCATTCCCCTCAAGCCAAAGCAAGACCTCTGATATATTATAGTTGGTTCTAAGGCCGACATTAAGAGGGAGACTACTACACCACATACTCCTGAGCAGAATGGTGTGGCGGAAAGGAAGAATCGTATGATTGTGGAAGTTGTCTCTCTGGGTAGATGACGTAACAATGCCTGATGTGGAGGAACCCATGGATCCTATTTATCCACTTGAGCCTTCCTCTTCTAGGAAGAGGCCTTCATGGCTTAGGGGGATACTTGATGATGCTGAAGGACATGCTGCACCCCGAGGAACATTCCGTGAAAGTAAGAAACCTAACAGGTATCAGGGATACCTGACCATCATGAGCACGATCATACAAAATGAGCCTTCATCATTCTCAGATGTCGTCAAGCATCAAGTATGGAAGGATGCTATGACAAAAGAATATGAGTCTATTATGGAGAATGATGTCTGGGAAGTAGTTCCCAGACCCCAGGACAAGACAATTGTTACTTCAAAATGGCTTTACAAGATAAAGCTGTAGGAGATGGAAGTACAGAATAGTATAAGGCTCGTTTTGTTGCTCGTGGTTTCTCCCAGAAGGAAGGTATAGACTATGATGTGATATTTTCACCTGTTGCCAAATATACGACCATCCGCTTGATCATAGCCCTTGTGGCTTCACAGGGATGGAACCTACATCAGATGGATGTCAAGACCGCGTTCTTGCATGGTTCGATCAAAGAAGAGGTCTATGTGGAGCAACCCGAAGGATTTGAAATTTATGATCGAAAATATCATGTATGCAGGTTGAAGAAGGCTCTCTATGGGCTGAAGCAAGCACCCGAGCATGGTACGAGAGGATCGATAGCTACTTGATGAAGTTGGGATTCACTAGGAGTGAAGTTGATCCTAACTTTTACTTTAAGGTTGAAGATGACAAACCTCTCATACTGGTGTTGTATGTGGATGACCTCTTTCTAACAGGTGCAGACCCTCTCATTCTCAAATGTAAGAGGGAGTTGGCTTCTGAATTTGAATGAAGGACCTAGGACTGAAGCACTATTTCCTAGGACTTGAAGTGTGACAGAAGCCAGGGGAAACTTTCCGATCTCAAGGAAAATATGTGGTGAAGATATTGGCAAGATTCGGTATGGTGGACTGCAAGCCTGTAACTATCCCGATGGAGCTTGACTTCAAGAAGTTAAGCGGTAGTGCTGCTGGACCTGTTTTACGAAATGCTACCAAGTATTGGAAACTCGTCAGAGCATTAATGTTCTTAGTGAACTCCCGTCCAGATATATGCTTCGCAGTGAACACGTTGAGTCAACATACGGTTGAACCCCACCACATACATTGGATTGGTGCCAAGAATTTGTTGAGATATCTTCATGGCACAATCACTTATGGGTTAAGATACACTGCCGAAGATGTGAGACTATTTGGATACACAAATGCTAATTGGGCAGGCAATGTGGAGGATCGTAAGAGCATGTTCGGGTGTTGTTTCTCCTTGGGATCTGCTTTGATATCCTGGATGAGCAGGACGCAGAAGTCGATGGCCTTGAGCACCGCCGAAGCAGAGTATATTGCTGCTAGCATGGCCTCCTATGGGGCAGTCTGGTTGCGAAATCTCTTTAGTGAGTTGTTTGAACACATACCACTGTGATTCTCTATAACAACCAGACGTGGGATTCGATTATTGAGGAATCTCGTATTCGTCGATTGCTCCAGCAGATAGACATCATCTGGGATATGGTAAGTCAATGAGCAAGGAGGCTCCATCGCATTAAGATGATGTACAGGTCAATACACTTTGTCAAAGCCCGAAGGAAAGATCTAATCTGTGATTTTCCCAAACGACTTGGAGTCGTCAAGAAACCCTTGTACAAGGGTCCTGCATGTTGCATACATTGAGCTTTGGGAGCTCTGAGGTTTTGCGGTTCTTACTGGAGCAACATACGACCACAGGGTGACTCACCCTCCCCTGGTGGTGCGCACTGGAACAAGATGATTCGCTCTCTTGTGGGACAAGATGAATCGCTCTCTTGTGGAACAAGATGATTCGCTCTCCTGTGTAGCAGGATGATTAGTTCTCCTGTGAGGCCTGGATTGATGTGTTCTCCATGGCGATTGTAGTAGGATTGATGTGTTCTCCATGGCGATTGTAGCAAGATTGATGTGTTCTCCTGTGAGGCCTGGATTGATGTGTTCTCCATGGCGATTGTAGCAGGTATGATGTGTTCTCCTGTGAGGACGGGATTGATTAAGTTCTCTTGCCGAGACATCCTACCCATGCAATCTGGGACTCATGGGAAGTACCTCTCATCTGATCAATGGGCAAAGAAATGAAGTTAGGGACCATAGTAGTACCGATGGACGCATCGTTGTATCTACCGTACTCCCTAGGCTAGGATGACCTCCATTGATCTGGGATCAATGACACTGGTCTAGGACCAATGGTAAGAGTGGTACATTCTATGACACTAACTTCGAGTTGGTTGAGACTGGTCTAGGACCAATGGTACGCACTCTGAGACTGACTTTGAGTCAGTGGAGGATGTTACTGGTCTGGGACTAGTGGTAGGAGTTGTACATACTATGACACTGACTTCGGGTCGGTTGAGACTGGTCTGGGACCAGTGGTACATACTCTGAGACCGACTTTGAGTCAATATGATACATCCTCGATCATTTCTTCTTCTTCATAATTCAGACAAAAGCAGAGCAGAACATAACAAAGCAGAGCAGAGCATAATAGAGCAGAGCCGTACAGATTAGTATAGGGCAAAACAAGACAAAGTAGAATAGGTAGAATAGAGCAGAGCAGGGCAAGGGTCAGGCTGTACAGGGCACTGCATTTGATGGATGAATAGTAGCGACATATAGACAAATTGCAAATGAAGTTCTCCCTAGTTGAGAGGGAGTGTTAAAATTGGCAACTAGGGCCAAACTTCATGCGGGTCATCTTATTCATGGCTGATAATATTTTTATTAGATTCCTCTCATCGAGAGGTGTAGGATTG
>APFE031528215.1:105369-122722 GCA_000404065.3 Pinus taeda
ATCATCTGATTCCAATAAGTATTTATGGAGATATGAATTTATTTTGATTATGGAATTATTATCAAGCCGACCTACAACTCATGTAGGCTCATAAGCCCAACAGTCGCATCTATTCAAACATCAACGTTGTGTATAAATACAGGAGGACTTTTCCTCATTTGCATTCACTCATCTCATCACATCTCTCTCTCTCTACTGCGCAGAAAAGAGTCTCTTCTCTACTGCGCAAAAAAGGGTCTCTCTTTCACACATGTGAAGCCGGAAGCTGTTGAAATTGAAGCTGCAACTGTAGATCCAAACTTTCACCAGCGTGGACCATCAAACCTCCTCTTCTGATCTACGTTGTATGTTCATCTGAACCTCCTCTGAAAGCTGCAACTTTTGGTGGTGGAATCAAGTCGATCCGATGGACGGTCTGTGAGATATCGACTGCCCTAGTTTGAAGGAAGCTGCTGAAACTGAAGCTGCAACTGCAGATCCAAACTTTGACCAGCGTGGACCATCAAACCTCCTCTTCTGATCTGCGATGTAGGTTCATCTGAACCTCCTCTGAAGGCTGCAACTTTTGGTGGTGGAATCAAGCCGATCCAACGGTCGGTTTGTGAGATATTGACTGCCCTAGTTTTGATATGAAGTCGTTAATGCCGATGTTGTTGATCTAGGGTTTGTTACTGTCGATATAAATCAGATTTATTGTACTATTTCTCTCTGCTGAATTATTGAAGATAAAAGAAGATTTGATCAAAGGGTTTCCCCACACATTGTGGGGTTTGTCCCTGGCTAGCCGCCATATCTTGTGTCTCTTGTCTTGGATTGTTTTCTGTCGATCGTTTAATGTTCTATCTGCACTTTACTTTATGTACACGTGATTGCTAATCTGTGGAATATAATAAGAAAAAGAAGTAAATTGTTATAAGCATAGAACATACAACAACTTAACACTTTCACTATAATTTTTCCCTATAGATGATTTTTGTTTTACTAAGGTGATTTTGTCAATCCTTTGAAGGTATTAGTGATGCCCAAATTTTAGGCTATATTTATGGGATGGATAGGGAGAAAGTCCAAGGAAATTAGCACTCAAATAGATAGAGGGATAACAATTGGCTATCAGACTATGAAAAAAACAAATTATGTGACAGTTTCACACATGCTTTTCAATTAATTTGAATTGGACATTTGGATTTGGCAATCACCTCCATGTTTAGAATAATATTAAAATCTTTGTTTGTGTGAATTTCAAATGTCGGACAAGTCAAGGTTTTGTATATCTCAGGATGCAAAACCGTTAATGAAATGTTTTGCAGTGTCTAAATAATATGGGATCAGATATGGCATTATGACCTGTTTCAGACTTCAGTCACATCAAATTTCATTAACTTTTAACCATGTAACAATTATCTTTACAGAAGATGATAATGGTTCCTAGGCCCAATATAGTTGTTATTGTGGAGATCCATTATATGGGTGGCCATATCAAAATCTTATAATTGATATTAGAAAATTCTAATCCTTTCTCTATATCAACTTATGAATTCAAACCATGTAATCTTTATTGGTAATGTATAACTAGGACTTCTATTAAATATCATATTATAATATTTTATCTAACAATGATTGTAATGCAAGCTTAGTTATTGTGTCAATAGACGTAATGAAACGCCTCCCCCCCGGATCAAAACCCTAAAACGTGATCCGTACGGATCCATGGGTATTCGTCGGCCGAAACGCGTTTCGAAAATTCCAAAACGCAGATCACGCTGGAAAAGACAGTTCCTGCCCCTATTGGAACCGTCCGGCCCAATCCGTGTTTCAAAATTTCCAATCCGCATTTCGACCGACAGATCGCACAACCGAAACGCTAAGTTTCAGGGTTGGATCTGTACCGATCGTGACCAATTCCGTGGACCGCTGTGCGGCCCCACTAATTCGACTTTTTTTATTTTTTTTCTATTGCTTGGGGATGGTCCCAAGATGGGTTAGGGTAAGGAATGAAGGGATTAAAAGGCCCTTTCACCTATCATTTGCTCACTTGTATTTTTGAAAGCTTGGAGAAGAGAGGAGAAAGAGAGAGACTTTAGGAGAGCTTGGAGGAGTGAACAAGGAGGAGCTTGGAGGAATAAATAAGGGCCTCCATCTACAAGAGCTAAAGAGGTAAGTGCAAACCCCAAACTCCCTCATTTTTTTGTTATTGTTTTTTGTATTTTTCTCCTCCCTCTCCCACTCTTTCCCATTCTTTCTTCTTGCTCATTTAATTACGAGTTGTCCACCACCTATATTCATATTGCAAGATGGTGTTCTTTTGGCTTCTATGTATCATTCCACTTTTGTTATTAATGATGGCAAGGGGGAGTAAGAATAAAAGGGAAGAAGAACAAGAGGATAGTGGTCCCCATATGAGTGACCCAATGTCTGATGAGGAGGAAGGGTTTGAAGAGGAAGGGGATGAACTTGAAGGGAACGTTGAAGCACTAGAGGGGAAAGTTGCATTGACACCCTTGTGGAACTATGTGACCAAACTTGAAGGGGGAAAAGGTGGTGGAAGCTACAAATTTTTGTGCCCTCATGGTTGTCATGGAGGAAAACCATTTAGTGGTTCATATACCCGTGTGAGAAGGCATCTTTGTGGGGTGATGGACAGTGATGATAAAAAGGGTGTTGTGGGGATACAAATTTGCCCAAACATTTCCGCTGAACAAAGAAGAAAATACATCCAAATAGAGGAGGTTGCACAACAAAAAAGCAAGAAACAAAAAACTCAATTTGAATCAAGTGCAACCTCTAGATTTGGTAGTTCATCTCCTCATGGTACTTCTGCAAGCTCTAGAGGTAAAAGAACAATAGGGGATTTCTTGAATGTTGTTGGGAGGGATGATGTGGATGGAAAGATAGTCTAATTTCTCTGTGCTTGTAGTGTACCATTCAATGTGCTCCACTCTCCCTATTGGCATGAAACAGTAAAGGCAATCAATGAAGCCCCAAAAGTTACAAGTCCCCCAACTATGAGAAAGCTAGAATAGTGTTATTAGAAAGAGAAAAAGCAAAGGGTCAAAGAGCTTTGACACGTTCTACAAATGAGTGGGTGGATTGTGGGGTATCCATTGTATCAGATGGGTGGACAAATATTAGAAACCAACATTTGATAAATGTTCTTGGTGTTTCTGCTAGTGGTGCAGTATTTATTACATGTAATGACTCCTCCATCAGTACAAGTTCCCAAAACATTGCAGATCTCCTCTTGCAATCAATCAGAGATGTTGGTACGAATATGGTGCAGATAATGCAGCAAATTGTAAGGCAACAAGAAAAGTTATTGAGCGTACTCATCCACACATCTTTTGGTATGGGTGCTTGGTGCATACATTGAGCCTTTTGATGCATGATATTGCGAAGCATAAAGAATGTGGATGGATTAATGAGCTTTACAGGAAAGGGAAGCAACTCATTATATTTATCACAGGGCATACAAGGGTAAACTACTTCTATGGCACTTTCTCCAAGTTGCAGTTGCTTAAACTTGCAAAAACAAGATTTGCAAGTTATTACCTCACCTTTAGGCGGCTAGTGAAGGCGAGACAATCTTTAACTAATATGGTGACCTCTTAATCATGGGAGGAAATGAACACTGATAAAGATGGTGCTAATGTAGCCAAGGACATTATTCTTGACATGTTCTTTTGTCACAGGTTAAATATGTTTTCCAAATCACCTAACCAATTTATTACATGATCAAGTTTGTAGATTAAGATCAGCCAATAATTGGGGAGGTGTATGAGCAAATGGATAGCATGTTGGGGCAGATTAAAGACATTGTTGAGCCTAGAGATATCACCTTGTACAATTATATTCGTGCAGAGGTGGAAAACCGATGGGAAATGCTAAATGTTCCATTGCATGCATTAGCATATGTTTTGACACCTAAATACTATCATCCATCATGGCTTTCAACACCAGCACCTACTGGGAGCAAGAGAAAACCACACCTAGATCCAGAGGTTCTAGAAAAATATATTATTGCATTGGATAAATTAGTCCCTGATGAGGAGGAGGTTGCCATGGTATGGAAAGAGTTGAGCAACTATACGCTTAGCACTGGTCCATTGGGAGCATGCATGCAATTAGAGATCGAGAGAGTTTTTCTTCTCTTGAGTGGTGGAACATGCATGGAAGTGCTACTCCACTTCTACAGACTTTGGCATTGCAGGTGCTATCACAGGTGATAAACACTTCTTCTACAGAGAGGTGTTGGAGCTCTTACTCTTTCATCCACAGTGTTAAAAGGAACATGTTGAGTTTAGACCAGGCAGAGAGCTTGGTTTATATTCAGTACAACTTGCGGTTGTTGTCCCATTATTCTGATGATGCAAAGAATAATAAAGACCTTAAGGTTTGGGACAGGAATCCAGAGGAGCACAATTTGGAGCATGGAGTGTTGCGATTAGAGCAATTAGAGAATGCTCTTCTCCAAGTATGTCCATTGTGGTATGAATTTTGCTTATAAAGCATTTCTCTAATCCCTGTTTTTAATTTTTTTGTTAACTAGTGGTTTGTTTCTGTATGAATTTTTTGAGCGATTCCAAGATGATAATGATCGAGTTGAGATGCCACCCCCATTTGGTCCCTTGGTTCCCAGGTTCCATGGTTCAACACCAACAGCATGGGCTTCATTTTCACAAGTTTCAGTCCCACTCCCACAACTTCTACCGGCACCATCTTCTTCATTGCCATCATGTGGAGGCCCACCACCATGTTCTCTTCGTGGTGGAAAGAGGAGAGATTAGTAGATATATTCACAATTTACTACTTTTGTCATAGATTAATCATTAGACTTGTAGGCTTGTTCTGAATTTGAACTTTTTTATCTTGGCAGTGACCAAGTGGCCTATTTTGTAAACATTATTATTTGAATTTCGGACATGACTAATGTTGACAGTTGCTCACTTGCTAGATAATATGCTTTATGTTTTATGTTTTACAATATGCTTAAATGTTTTATGTTTTATAATATGCTTAAAAATTTGATGTATGTTTGTAATGGCTAGAATCTAGATGGTCGATGCTCGAATAATTAATCATTGATGTACAATGGAATCATGGATGCCATATCTATCTTGATTTATGTAAAACCATGCATGTTTTCATGTCTTCTACAATTAATTTGGTATTTGGGATGTTTGTTCTGAATATAAATGCAAAAAGTATAAATATATATATATATATATAGTAGACGCTTTTGAGACGCTTCGATACCTAGATTTTTGGAAAATGACGCTTCCGCATCCCTGCTTCCAAAAAATGTCCCCGTTTCGTCCCCGCTTCGTGCAACGTCGAGACATATAGTCCTCTTTTTTAAACATTATTTGCCCAAATTTAAACTCATGGCAAAATTAATCAATATGAATAATCCTCTTACCTAAAATTTGTATAACAACTTGCATAAATTTTGGTGGCCACTAACTTTGGTAAATCAGCATATTTACCTTTTTTGTTTACTCCTACCTGAATTTATGCAAAGAGTTGCATAAATTATAGTGGGCAGTAACTCTTCGTAATATGTTTATTTACGTGAATACCAAGAATATCCAAAGTAACTTTTAAATTGATATGTATTTATCAGACATTTATTTTATATGGCTATCCAAGTATATTATATATATATATATATATATAGTTTTATAAAAGTTTATAAATTAGAAGATTCTGTAGGACAATAGATTAGAAATTACATTTATTATTACATCCTCAAAAATATTCCAATAATTAATAGTAATTTTGTCTTCATCCATAATCCAATATATAGTGTTATGATATGTGTATAAGTATATATATTTTTAAACTTTATATGAAGTTGAATCCATCAATTCTTAAAACAATCACTCATGGATGGAATGAATCAACAGTGATTTAACAAATTTTTGTTGACCTTGTTTTTTTATTTTTTTTAATATTTTTCATTTACTCATTTTACACTACATTGACGAGTTTTGTTATACCATGAGTGGAATTTATATATACAATCCTGTATAAATTAATAACAAAATTTATTCTCAGACTATGTTCATGAAGAACTTCCAAATCTGACAATTACGAGTTGTTTTTAAAAATGACAACATTTTACACATATATTACTACTATCAAAATTTTTCATGAAAAAGAAACCTAAATAAGCAAACCGAGATAATAGAATGTCTTTATTGACAAGAAAAGATAAGATAAGGAAGCCAGTCACCTCATCAATCCATATTTTATTAACTACGAAATTAGTCTCTTACCCTAAATTTTTCCCTGTATCAACCTTATCTTCCTTATTCCATCTCAATATCCGTTCTTTTGGACTGATCTCTATATCTCTAGCAACTGGGCAAGATAAAGAATTACCCTTATCTATGTTTTTTGTTTTCTGTTTTCTTTTCTAATTCATTGGATAAAAGGTATCATTAGTAAACTCAATTAGAGGATACAAGTTGCTGCAGGTCATGCTATATCTGCATATCTAATTTTAATCACTTGACTTCGGAGTTGTAAGGAATACAGAAGATGGTAACTTTATAGTAAACTCAATTTGAAACTACGACCTTTATCTACGTTGTTGTTATTTTGTTATTTAACAATAGTTTATATCCAATAAACCACCAACATTCTCCACTTATTACTTCCTGATGAGATAACTCAAGTTATGTGATAATTACGAAGAGACTGGGTAATTTAACAAACTTTAAAATTATTGAGTTATGTCAGCAAGAGTCCTCATGTGTATTACTTCTACATGGCATTTAGCCAGTAACTGTCGACAAGTGGTATGGCCAATAGTTGGAGTCAACGTTTGTTTGATAGTTTCCACCAATTTTATTATTAATGCTACAGGTGGAACAACCAGTATACCCAAGATATG
This sequence comes from Pinus taeda, assembly GCA_000404065.3. Classification (NCBI taxonomy): domain Eukaryota; kingdom Viridiplantae; phylum Streptophyta; class Pinopsida; order Pinales; family Pinaceae; genus Pinus; species Pinus taeda. The sequence goes on from APFE031528215.1 coordinate 112,262, forward strand.
AGAAGCTATCTGAACTAGAAGTTGAAATTAATAATTATAGCATTTAAGAACAATGAATTTCAATTTAAAACAGTGTGTTATTGTTATTATTATACTTTTTCTTCAAAGATTTGGCTTAGTCATAACCTGATTGGGATACTTCCTTATCAAAAGAAGTAATCACAAGATATATTTGAAGAGCTGTATTACTTTAAGAGTTTAATATGATCAGGTTAACGATACAATTTTACCACATTCTCTGAGAACAACGAGAGCAAAGAAAACCTCTTTGTGGATGACGTTGTCATTCTTGTAGTTTGAATTGTTTGCATATTGAAGCTTGCCACTATTGTTGCCTTCTTGAGTCACTGTCCCTTTAGTTTCTTGCCACCTTCCCCCTCATCTCAATTTCCGTGGCCATTAGAACATGAATGTTAGCCATAAGGCATGTTTGATTCTAAATTTGAGTCTTTCTATGGAAATGTACAAAGTTGTTTATTTTAAATGAAATCAAGTCTTCTTTAGGGTATTCTTGATAAGGTAACCATTATTGAATTATATTCACTGCAAATAGGTTGTAGCGCCATGCCTATGGACATGATTATTGGGGCATGTGCCTTCACATGCACGCATGGTAACTGATGTTTTGAAGCATATATTCCCTTGTATTGCTTGAGATACATGTATTATAACAGATGTGGTGAAGTCAAGGCCTTTACTGGTGATAAAGGAATTATTTTCAACTCGAAATGAGTAAAATTATTTGATAATGGTTTAGTTACTGATCCTGCGGTGTAATTGATAACCAGGTTAAATTATTTTCGAATTCAATTCATCATTGATTAGTTGTGCCTACAATCCAAGGTGATTCTCAGTGTCCACGAAGTAATTACAAACGAAATCCAGAAGGATATTACCAACTAAGGGTTGATTAAAAATGGGTCAAACAATCCAAATCTTGCAACAACGATTGAATACTTTAGTAATAGCACTAGAGTTTGATTCATTATCTCGATTTGATCCAGTAAGTCTATTCTTGAAGAAAATGCACCAGGAGTACATACCCCCACTTGGTTTCCTTTTCTTGTTAACAGTTGATCCATAAGTTCAGTTTGATCACTTCTATTATGACTATTTACCTTCTCAAGCCATATATTTAATTATGGAACTAACTTGGTTGTTATTTTATCCTAGACCCACCGCCTATTATTTAACTAACAGGTTTTGATACTGTCCAATATTGTTCAGATAATGATTACAATTTCCACTCCCGCTTTGCATTGCAAAATTTATTAAAATGTCTATAGACCAAATGTATTTACATGTACATTAGGTATCCCCCGCCACGTATTGTTTTCAACATATTTATATGAAGGATTTCTATATAACAAATAGTTTCATATTCAAGCAGTCAAAATCGATTTCCTTCACCAATAGATTTCTCATTCATCTGAATATCGTGTAAGTGTTGATTTAATAGAGGAACCTGTCAATCTTTACTAGATCAAACTAATATTGGAAGCAACCTAAGTCATGATTGCGGGCCTGTAGAAGTTATTCTCCTATCAAAGAGGATTTAACTCGGAGCATATCTAAGTGTTTGTTTTGTATGCATACACAGTTAGGAAAAATTTGATCATGCAACTGTGATATAATTTCTCTTACTTTGTATTTAGTCTATCTATTACAGTCGAGGAAGCCCTCATCCTCGACCTTAGGGCCGCAAAAGCTTTCAAGATAAAAATAATCAAGGTCGAGCTCAATTGATTTTTCACCAAGTCGACATCAATTGAACCAAAGATGAAAAGCAATGGATTTATTCTGCTCATTCACGTTTGTGGGAATTTATCTACCTATCTTTCTCACTAATGGCGGCCAGATTGAAGCAATTGAGTATTGGAGAAGGTTAAAGGAGATGTAATTTGAGACACAGGTTGCCAAACAATGCAGCCTAAGGGCAAACTAAAGGCTTTGAAAATTTAAAACAAAAAAAAATCCCTTCACTGTTTTGGTAGATTTCTGATGGGTTTTTTTTTTCTAAATCAGATTTGTCCTTAGGAGGCAGCGAAACTAAGATGATAAGAGACCCTTGCACAAAGCACATTGGCAAGACGATGAACGAGGAATTATTTGTAACAAAAGGAATAAAAGGGTTATACATGGATCAGATAAGAAAACAAACAACTCCAAGAAATTAAAATGAGTGGACAGGTAATCTTCAAGCTATGACTTCCTAGGTATAAGCCGAGGAGAAGCTCATTTACAAAGGAGGAAAAGCCTGAAGAGAAACCCCTTCCAGGCATTAGAAGGATATTTTAATCCACTCTACTCAAATTCAAAGGATCCATAGGTTTTAGAGCCTAAACGTAGGCTCTAATACCAAGTTTAGGGACCTTCCCTATGACACCATTTTTTTTTAGTTTATTTACAAATCAGACTCGAGATAATAGCAACAAGTTACTAGATACAAGAACCCATGCAAGTATTTATTTAACCCATAAGTAATGCAGTTTAAGTTTTGTGTTGCAAATACAAGCAAATAAATGCCCCAAGGATTAGCTCAGTTGGTCAAAATCAGTAACTCGCCGATCGGGAGGTCACGGGGTCCATTCTACCTAAAGCCCTTGGGGTTAGGCCTAGCTAGTGGACCACAGGGCTAGATTCCCTTCGGGGTCGATCAGCCCAGATTTTTCCGTGGACATAGCAACCACCCGTTGACCAGGGTGTCTTTGAAACACAGGCAAAAAAAAAACAAAACAAAACAAATAAATATTTTCATTTTAAACTAATCATTCGCTAGCAACATCCATTACGAAGGTCACATAGTAATTAAAAACACAACAACATTGGAAACACATAGATATTAAGGTACATACATCAATAGTCCATAATTTACAATTCAACCATCATATCAATTACTTTTATGTTGGAATTTCTAAGTCTAACTGTTAGAAACCCTTCATGTACTTTTCTGATTTATTTCTGCCTATTTGTTCTGATTAATTAACAAGTTATTTACCATGTAAATACTAAAAATAAATACAAGTACATGCTCAACACATTACAGATCATCAACTGAAGGAAACAAAAAACAAGCACACAAGTGACACCGTTGTTTTTGGACTAATGTCCCTGGAAAAACCCAATGCGGGAAAACCGGTGCAACTATCCGAGGGTTTGTATTATTAATTAGTTTCATAATACAATCTGGGTGCCAAACCCGGCTCACCCAATAGAGAATAATCTCGGCAGTAGTACCTCTCCTTCGGAGACAGATATTCTGGCTGAAACCTCGGATAAACACTTTGACAGCTCCCAGCTCCAATCTGCCCCAAGAAAACCCCAGCGTCAGCCTCTAGGGACTACGTCAGCCCTTTCTAGCCCAACGTCAACCTAGCTCATCCTGCGTCAGCCTCTGGAGGCACTGTGTCAGCCCTTAGAGCCTCTGCGTCACCCAAACTGACTCTCTGAGGCACTACACAGCTCCTGGCTGGCTCTGCGTGAACCTCTGGCTGCTCTGCGTCCCTCTCTCCCGGCTTCTGCATTGATCCTCCCAGTACCATCTCTACCTCTCTGCTTCTGTATTCACTACCCCTCAACTGCAACTCTGATCACTCTTTCAACTTCCTCAACAAACCCTACCCCAGAAAATCGAAATCTTGATCAACTCGATGTGTTCTCCAAGTGACCCTCAAGCCTCCTCTTATACTTTTCTCGTTGACAATTCAACGGCCGAGATTAAGTCCTTAATCAACGGCTAAAATTAACTCTGGCTTGATCCATGACTTTTGGACCCTTTTAACACAGTTTTATATTAATTCACGTTAATATTTTATTTTTTCTAAGTTTAGACCTAAGGACTCCATTAAAAATATTAATTATTTTAATATCTCCCAAACTATTTAGAATCTGCCCAAACCATTTCTAAGTATTGGAGATTTCATGTGCTTTAGCCTCTCCACCATTTTTCGTGGCTAGAGCACATCTGATGCTACCCCAAATCAACATTTTACAACTTGGTAATTATATATACAACGATAATAATGTAATAGAACTTTATGAAAATATGGGGTATTGTTCACCGAAGGAGTAGAGATTCAATCTTGGTTTTGCTGTGAAAGATGATGCGTCCCTACCAAATGTTGTTGACTCATTGGTTGACCTCCCAGCCTATTCCTTGGGTAACCTTCTTCCCCACTCCTTGGGTAACCTTCTTCCCCACAGACCACCATTTTGCAATGGGGTTCTAAAGTAGAAGAGGAATACTAGCCGATGGAGGAGAGCACTCCTAGCTCAAGAGTTCCCTCCCTAATGACACCTCACCAAACTCACTATAGGCTCCATAGTCACTCACAATAGCATTATGCAATCCATCCAACAATAAGGCAAAAGGTCCTCCTTTTATCATAACTTACACCTTTTATAGGAGGCTTCATAGGTGACACTTGGCACTTCATGCAAAAATAATTATTTTTATTAATCTAAAAGTTTGAATATTCACCCACCCATGTGTTAGCCTCTCACCAAGGCTCTCCTAAATTATTTACCTAAATTTGTATTCAAAAATAGTATTTTTCTTCACCTCAACATGACTCCCTATTTCTTCTCCTAGTTGTCTCTTGATCCCCCTTTTATACTCCTTATTTTGTGTTCATCACTGAAGTCAACTGGTAGGTCTCAAATTTGGTCCCCCAACTACACCCTAGTTTAACTCAAATTGACTCTTAGATGGAGATCCTTGTGTTGACTCTTGCCACATGGAGGTTCTCTAATTTCATTCACTACCCTCTTTTCTTAATGAGGTTAAACTATTCCAGGATTAATGTTTCTAATTAACTCTATGTCCCTTCCCCCCTTTGCTTATTAACACCTTACATACTTTGGAGTTACTTTATATGCACATTATCTAGCTAATATTTTCCAAACATGGGAAGGGTAGAGTTCTCAATCAGTCCAATCTTTTATTTCTTCCTATTCTCCCTTTGTCCCAAGGTTTACTCTTGATTTAGTTAACTTGGTTCTAAAATCCCACTTCATTATATGAACTAGTATGATTACCATATCTTAATTATATTTCAGTAGTTTCTTCTTAATGCCAAGGGTGCCAAGTCGATAGTGCCCTTCATGAACTTCCCTTTGAAGTTCCAAGGTTGCAAGTCGATCGTGCCCTTCATGAACTTCCCTTTGAAGTTCCAAGGATGCCATGCCAATCAGTTTCTTCTTGATGCCAAGGGTGCTAAGTCGGTCGCGCCCTTTAAGAACTTACCTTTGAAGTTCCAAGGGTACCACACCAATCAGTTTCTTCTTGATGCCAAAGGTGCTAAGTCAGTCATGCCCTTCAAGAACTTCCCTTTGAAGTTCGAAGGGTACCACCCCACTTGCCCTTCAAGCATCCAGTGATTATGAGGGGAAAAACTAGGTGCAATGACGGAGATCGCTATCCTCTCCTATGCCACCCTCTGTAGTGAGACTAATGGTGTTGGGGATCAAGGAATTCGCCTTGATGCGCTCCCCCCAGTAAAATCCTCGTGAGCAACCCAATCTAGAGTCTGCCCCCACAGCATCATGATCTTCAAGCGATGTATCCCAACACCTTTCAACCAAAGTCACAACAGGAGTGCTAGCAGGTGAAATCAAGGACATTGTCCCACCCCTCCCATGAAGTTTCATCTATCTGGATTTTGTATAGCCCCATCACCCATGTGTGAGTCATTCGGCCAACCTACTAACTTGTGCCTGCAACCACTGACATGACATTAGAATCACAGCAGAACATTAACTTCAACTTTAATTTTTGAGACAACATTATGCAATTCAATCAAACTAGAGATTGTCAACTCATCACATGCAAGTGCATCCAGGTAGCCTCCTACCACACTCAATAATCATCAGTAATATTTGTTCATAATTTTAGTCACTGATATAATTGCATATGCTAAATCATCACCATGACAAAATCATCACTAACTGTAAGCAAGAAGCTAATGTAAACAAAACAACATAATGAAACCATTGTATGATTGGACATAGTCATCAAACAAGTCCATCACAGCCATTATCATCATGACATCAAATTGGCATATCACAATTATTATCATCTTCACTAATAGTAAAAGTCAGATAACCGGATCTTCAACTAGAGTTCCTCAAGGAATAATGTATGATTCCAAAGACTATATCTAGAAAAATGTAATGTCATGATCAGCCAACCAGAGCAGGGCACTACAACATGCATGTGTGTCGAGGTGATCTCTTGCCACAAACAATTTTCAGTAGTATCTAGTCCAAAAATAGTCATCCAAGTTTATGCACATGATACAACATAATCAAGTTCTTCAATAGCCATATGTAACATAAGCATCAACATAATGCAGATTGAAATTGAATATATGAATACACATCATAATCATCACCCCATGGGTTTATAATAGTAAAATAATCACTGGATCATCAACCCTAATGTCCTCAAAAATAAAATAGAACCATAGAATCTTCCTCAAAAGTCCAAGTAAGATAGAAGTGTTAGTTTCATAATCAAGGTAAAATAGGGCATTATACTGACCATGCTTCTTTTGGAATCGAATTCAACACTGCTTTTGTAGGACATTGGTTAAGAGTGTATATTGTTTTGTGTACTGCTTTGGCCCATGACTCATTTCTAAGAGACTTAGATTTTAACACGCTGCTAGCCAGTTCAACTATGGTCCTATTTTTCCTCTCAACTCCATTTTGTTAAGGAGAGTATGAATTGGTAAACTCAAGCTTTATTCCATTCTGCCTGCAATAATTCAAAAATTCATTTGACTTGTATTCTCCCCCATTATCTGTTCTTAGGGTGAGAATTTTCAAGCCACTTTGATTTTCAACTAAAGCCTTAAACTCAAGAAAATGAGGAAACACTTCAAACTTCTATAAAAAATACAACCATGTCTTTAGAGAATAATCATCAATGAAAGTGAGAAAATAATGTGCCTTTCCAAGGGAGACAATCTCTATTGGACAACACAAATTTGAATGCACCAAGGCCAGACGTTCTCTATCTTTCCATGTTCTCTTTGATAAATTTTCACTGTGTTGTTTCCCAAAAATACACCCTTCACATACTTCATCATCCATCTTGGTATAAGGAAGGCCATTGACCATGTTCTGCTTCCTTAGCAGCACCAAACTCTGAAAATTCAGATGTTCCATCCTTAAATGCCAAAGCTTATTGTTTGCTTCCTTTGTCGCATTCAAACTCTGTGAATTACTTGAATCAAAGGAGAGCTTGAAAGTTTTGTCTTCGCTCATTTCGCCTCTTGCTACAATTGCATTTTGATTCAACTTATCCATGATTAAGCACTCTTTATTATTAAATACTAACTTGTAGTTTTGCTCGATCATCTGTCCTACAGAAAGTAGGTTCTTCTTTAATGTTAATGTCAACAAAGTATCCTCAATTAACTTCTTCTTTCCAAGCAATGCTAGTATTGCAACTACGACTTTCCCTTTCACTTCAAAAACACTATCATCACCAAATATAACTTTACCAGAATAGTTGTCATTAATTTTGGTAAACAACTCTTCTTGAGATGTCATATGAGTTGAACATCCCGTATCAATATACCATGCTTCACTTTCTTCAGTATGTGCCATCAAACTTGAGATGAATAACTTCTCATTCCTAGTTTCTTCAACAACTGTATTCACACACGTATGCTCCATGTCTCGCATTTTTCCATAACAATCTCATTCAAGATGGCCAAATTTTTGGCAATAATAACATTGTGATCCCCCACTTCTTCCTCCATTTCTGCCTCCATCGCTTCCTTGTCCTCTACCACGAGATCCATCTTTGCCTCTTCCTCTGAACTAACTAGGCATCCTTCCTTTGCCTCTTGAAGGAGATGCATTTCCTTGTGAATTTTGTTAATTTCTATTTTGATTATGATTCTGATATTGACCCCTACTCCTTCCTCTTCCTCTATGCTTTGCAAAAAAAGCATGTTCCACTTGCTCAGATGGTTGATTTTCTTCAACAATTAACAAGAATCCACTCAATTCATCAATTTTCATTGTATTTAACTCGTTCAAGACCATTATATTGGTGGTGACCATCTGAAACTTAGGCAAAACACTTCTTAAAATCTTCTCAATCAGCGTTCTTTCTAGAACATCTTCACCTAAGGACCTCCTCTGATTAACAAGATCTTCAGTTTGGTGATGTAATCATGAATCGTTCATTACTTTGCATATGGGCATTTTCAAAATTCCTCCTTAATGTTTACAAATTAGCTACAAAAACACCTTCATATCAGTTCTTTCAGATATCCCATGCTTCCTTAGATGATACTACATCATTGATTCTTGGAAATATAGATTCTTCTACAACACTCCCTATAAGTGAAAGTGTTTCATTATCTTTCTTAATAATTTCTTAAGAGATTTCTTATCATCATCACTCAATGCTTTGAATTCACCAGGAGAAGGCATTGCATATCCTTCAGTTACAAGTTCCCATAAATATTTAGTAATAAATATAGGTTGCATGCATTTGCTCCAATAAAAATAGTTTGTACCAACAATTTTAGGCAACACAATAGTGCTTGTCACTATGAAGAGAGTAAGAGAGAAATAAATGCACAAAAAAACACAATGTGTCCCAATTCGTCCCGGGTCCAAAACCAAAGTCCCAAAAATTGGGACTCAACCACCACCACAAAATTATCCTTTATTAACTTGAGGGTACAATAAATGTGTCTCAACACAATTCAAGAAGGGATAAACCCTTTACAAAAATATTTATGCCCAAATATATGTCAAATAAAGAGAGAATATAATCTCATATACAACTCAAATTTCACTAACTCTCTCTCATAGCACTCATTCTCTCTCCAAACATTCTCCAATAACTCATAAATATTATTTCCAAATACAAATACAACCTTAATATGAAGAACCCACTAATTCTCTCCCATGCTTAAAGCATGTTCTCCCCACTAATACTCTCTCTTGACATTCCCAATAAGAGACTGTTATGAAACCAGCTCACAAAAAGATAGAAAAGAGAGATCAACGCCTTAGAATTCAGCCTCTTTGAGGGGGCAACCTCCTTTACATTACACAAATGAGCAATTCTTGGATGATTCAAATGACAAAACCTCCTTTCTATATATAAGATCCTAAGGAGTCACAATATAACCCAGCTGACCAACATAATAATATAAAGCCACAAAAATAACAATAGAGGGATTCTATGGGGCACAGTAATAAAAACATGGAGACAATAGGGGCACAACAATATTAATAAGGGATACAACTACAATAGTAATGGGGTAATCACTAGTATTATAGAGACATAACATGCCCCTCTCCTTCAAAAAAAGTGTTGTCCTCAACGCTTGACTAGTTCTGGATGCTTCTGTATAAAATTCTCATCCTTCCATGTGGAATCTTCAGCGGATAAGTTCTTCCACTTGATGAGATACTCCGAAATTGATCGATTTCGTAGCTGTCGAGTTCTTTTTTCTATGACTGCTTCCAGTTCCAATGTAATTTTTCCTTCCTCGTCAAGTGCTGGCAATATTGTTTGAACTGGGAGCTTGTCGCCTATAACCTTCTTTAAACATGAAACATGGAAAACTGGGTGCACTCGAGACGCTGCAGGAAGCTCCAATTTGTATGCCATAGTACCAATCTTTTGCAACTCCTTGTACGGACCATAATACTTTGGTGATAATTTATTATCCTTCATAGCTTGCTTGAGGGGCATTTGTTTATATGGTTGTAGTTGTAGGAATACCCAATCACCTACATCAAAACTTCTTTCGTTGCGATGTTGATCTGCCTGTTGTTTCATTCTATTATGTGCCAACACGAGGTTATCCTTTAAGAGAGTTGGAGGACTTGTTGTTGATGTTCGATGTGATGTTCCACTGCTTGAACCTTAGAATTTTCTCTTAAATATGATGTGATGGATGGTGGCTGATATCCATAAAGTGCCATAAATGGGGTCATTTTTGTCGTTGTATGGAAGGAAGTGTTATACCACCATTCAGCCAGAGGCAACCATTTGACCCATATTGTGTCTGTTTATCAGATACAAAGCAAAGAAGATATCCTTCCAAACATTTGTTTACTATCTCAGTTTGCCCATCAGATTGAGGATGATAAGATGAGCTATGAGCTAACTGAGTACCAAGACAAGAAAATAATTATGTTCAAAACTTTCCAGTGAAAATGGGATCTCTGTCACTTACAATAATCTTTGGGTTTCCATGTAGCTTTTGAATTGTTTCCATAAATGCAGTAGAAACTATACGGGTTTTAAATGGATGTGATAATGCACAAAAGTGTGCATACTTGGTAAGTCTGTCAACTACACCATGATGACACTCTTTCCCTCAGACTTGAGTAAACCTGTGATAAAATCCATTGAAACCTCCTCCCAACGTTGGTTTGGAATGGATAAAGGTTGTAATAGACCCGGGGTCTTAATTGTTT
>APFE031528215.1:128756-181122 GCA_000404065.3 Pinus taeda
ATTCTATGGGGCACAGTAATAAAAATATGGGGACAATAGGGGCACAACAATATTAATAAGGGATACAACTACAATAGTAATGGGGTAATCACTAGTATTATAGGGACCTAACAGAGAAAAGCATAGTTTCCCATGGTTGGTGAGAAAATATTTCAATTTATGTGCTCTTATTCCCAAACACTAATTCTCCCTCATGCAATATTAAATTAAAAAATCATTTGTCCTTTTCTCTTACACAAAAAACATTTTTGTCTTCTATAAATCCTTTAAGAAACTTTTAATTATTAACTTATGTTGATTCCAAGATTCCACCCTTTGAAATTTATTCACTCCACGATGTGAATGAAATAAGACTCTAAGCACATTCTATATGCATGTCGCCACGATAGCTTCACAAATTTGCAGATCCGTTTGACTCCTCAACTCACAACAGCTGCACACTTCACTACTGGCCCTACAGCTTCAACTTGCGCTACTCTGATATGCACAGGTTCAACAAACTTCCATGTAGGTCAAAAAAAATGTGTGCATTGATTTCTTATCTACGTGAGGCAACAAAAAAAATTCAGACACATTTTGATTTCTTAACACAGTGCACATTGGCCACTCCACGCAACATGCATGTCTCCACACTACAGACACATTTTGATTTCTTAACACAATGCACATTGGCCACTCCACACAACATGCATGTGTCCACACTCCACGCAAGCCTTCAATGCACTGGTACGCATGCAAGATCTTTCACGCAACACATTCAGTCCAATCCTTTGCGCAACAGCTCACGTTGATTTTGCTGGGAGCTCCACGCTTGCTCACACACTGCTTGCTTTGGTTGTTCACACAGAGATTACAACATTCACGATGTCTGACTTCTCCAACATTCACACAATCTACAAGTTCACACAAATTTCAAGTTCACAAATTTCTCATACTCTTTGGCAATGGCTCTAATACCAAATGAAGAATACACCAGCAAAACAAATAACAAAGCAAAATCATTTAACTATAATGCACATAGGCTCACACAATTTTCATTATCAATGGCATAAATTTATACATGAGGAGAGGTCTGCCATCTCCTATAATCTCCTATTCATTTCCTATAATCTCTCAACAATCACTCCACAAATCTCTCATCAGTCATTGCACTAATCTCTCCACAAATTTCTCACTAAAAATAACAACTTTAATAGTAATAACAAATAATCATTATTCTAACCAAGTTGACAAAATTATCGTAGAAAAAACAAAGAAGTTTCTCACCTCAAGGACCACAGTGAAAAATTACTAACTCAAATTAAGAAGCTTAAGAAGGACAAAAAGTGGTTGGAAAACGAGGTACAACAATTTATCGAGAAGGAAGCATCAAAATCTTCAAATGTGGAAATTCAATTTGAAGAAAAGGGAACAAATACAAATCCCATTAACCTCACAGTTCAGACAAGTCCAAACCCGATTGAAGCCAAAGCATACTTAGATGCTGCAGTTTAGATGATGAAAATTCCAAGTGAAGATTTTGTAACCAACTCAACAACATCAGCACCTCAAGAAAATCGAGAAATTGCTAAAAGCATGATGAGGGAAAATCAGGTCACAAGAAATCCTTATCGACATCCTCATCATAAAAGCGAAGACCTTAATCAGTGAATGTGTCAACATCATATATAAAGGAAACAATGGACTTATGTTCCAAGGATTATTGATGTCAGCACAATTCAATCTTATGATAAAAAATCATCCAAGTATCCAGTAACCACAAGATTGATTTATAATGGTCAAATCTCTTCTCAGTTCAACAATATTGTTTATCACTTAGAGGATCCTATCATCTTGTATCATCGAAAATGGAAACTCAAAGAATTCTGAAAGATGCGAATAGAATACAAGACAAAAAGATAGACGACACACCTTTTCAACAATAAGCTTTGAGGACAAAGCTTCTCTGGAAAGAAAGACAATGTTATGAATATAATTTATAAAAATAATACAAATAATAATAATCATAGCAATGATTAATTAAATAATAATTAGTTATTGAAGAGACATGTCCCAAAGGAGATGACTATCCATGTAGGCACACCTTGCCTAGTATATAAGCAAAGCCTTCATTTGTAACCAGCCATATTCTTCATTCATACATTTATACAATATAATTTTTTATTCGTAAAATGGATTCTTTTATTGTATTCCAAATATCTTGGACTGTTTGGCATGCATAAATGAATTTTGCTCATTACAAATTATCTTTCTTTGAAGTTTGTTTTCTTCATTCTTATTTTGTTGGCTACATAAGATTACAGGTAGTGATGTTTTTTCCGATGTTTCATCATGGTTTGAATCTACACTGTTTGTTACAGTGATTTCATCATCTCCATTATGTACTTCCACTTGCTTTACATTCATTATTTTATAGTAGTGCAATGACATGTTTTCACATCTATGTCCTAGCGTCCACTTTTTTTCACACTTACAACAATTGTTTTCCTTTTCCTTCTCTTTGATTCACTACCAAATGTGTCTGAGTCCTTCCCAACTTCATAGGTATATAATTTCTTATAGTTGCATCAATGGCCTAGCAAACATTTGTCTCCACAATATCTAGATTTCTTAACCCCTTTCTTATTTGGCTGTTGCGGCCAATTTTCATCTTCATCGGTGAATGATGGCATATTGAACTTGTTCTTTTGTCCAATGGGTATTGTCACATGTCTAACATCCTCAATAGCTTTCAGGTTCCATAGTTTTATTTCACTATGGATGTAATCCTTCAACCCAAAAATATATATTTTTAGCAATTGTTCAGTGAATCCGCTTTGTCTTGTCGTCAAAACTTCACATTTGTGTGTATAATCATTTACACTTCCTTTTTTATTAAGATGTATGAATTCATTATACAAGTCATCATCTTCCTCGTCAGGGAACCCTTTTAATAAGGTCATCATGAAACTTATGAAAAGAATAAACATCACGGTTTTTGGTCCACCATAGAAACCAAGCATAAGCTTTCCCTTCTAAATTGTTGAAGGCTGTCATTATTTTCTCTTTCACCCACTGGAGGATTTGATTCAAAAATATCCCCCAGTTTGTTGACCCAGATGACTACTCTTCTATGGTCCTTCTCATCGAACTCCGATAATTCCTTATTAGTATTTTGATTATCTCTACCTGGAACTCTTGTGTGATACTGCCTGAAAATTTATTTCTGGTGCTTCTTGATGTCCTTGATCATTTGTATTTTGTGATTCTTGACTTGGTGTTTTTTTTTTTCATTTTTCTGTAGGCAAAGGGTTCTACAAATAATGTGTCTACCCTTTCGATGAGCTGGTCAATTCTTTCGCCATGGTAGTTAAGTGTCCTTGTTTCGTCCTTGTCATTTCTCATTCTTAATGTAGTTTGCCAACAATTCTAGGATTCCACTATCAAGTTATCAATTTTGTCTTCTTTTTCTATTAATTTATTGTTTTTATCTATTAACACTTTTTGTCCATCTCCCAACTCTTTTGTCCTCTCAATTCTTTTTTCTTCTCCCAACTCTTTTGGTGTCTTCTCAATGTTAACAAGACAATGTCTTACGCTATTGACCTCATCTCTCTATCATTTAACTTCTACAAGTACTTCATTCTTTTTCTTACTCGATTCTGTTTTCTTTTTTCACTTTATAAAGGTATATGAGTTCATGTATAAAAAGTTACCTTTATATAATGCATTTTTTGAGGGACCTCTTTTTTTATATAAAAAGAATTTTTTTTAATATAATTTGTCAAAGGGTGAAAAAAGCAAAGAGTTTGACCTTTTAACTTGTAAGTAGAAAAATACAAATAACATTGAACAATTTTTTCAATACACCATACAACCATACAGAGTTGGTTGGTCCAATGGCTCATGGAGATCACAAGGTGTATGACATTTCTACGACGACGGTGGCTACTGCAAGTATGGGGACATCTATGGCTGCTACACTGGCAATGGCGACAATGGTTACAGCTGGTACAGCAGTGGCTACAGTGGCTACAGAGGTGACAGCAGCATACAGCAGACGGAAATCATACGATACAGACGAGGGTACAGCAGCAGCTTGTGGCGAAGCCAGATATTACTAGCTCTGATACCAATGTAATAAACAATTTTTATTTATTACTGAAGTGATTGATATATAAATATATTTATTGATAAAGTGATTGATAAGAATGATGATGCTACAATGAGCCTCATGATGGTCTACTTATAAGTTATAACATTGACTATTCAGGAGGTGAAGGGGTATGTTCCCTTTGACTTTCCATTACTAATTAACTTATTATTGTTTATTATGTTATTATTATTTTTATGTTTATAACATTGATTTAGCCATAACCACGGGATAGATTCCAAACAGATAAACTGCCTAAACATAACAGAAAGCTCCAAAGCCCTACAAAGGTTTTCATTTCCACCCACTTTGGCTCATAACTTAGATTTATTCTGAACTGTCATATCCCTTGTCTCAAAAAAAAAAAAAACCGCACTAGCTATATGTCTCAAAAGGAAGAAATAATGAAGCTGTTCAGGGAAAATGATAGAAATTGGATTCTGGGAGTTGAAGAAAGATTCACTGTCTACTTCACAGATTCTATGAACCTATCATATAGAAGAGCAATGTAAAGTGCCATCTATAACAAGATTGAAACAAGAACATTATAAAATATGATACTTGAAATTAATAACTTCTATTGTCCTTGTTTTCCAAGAAACGGTGGGATTAAACAATTTAAGCATGGTAAAAAACATATAAAATTCCCTTGAACAATATTACCAAACAATTTTCTGAAAGCATCTCTATGTAACAATAAACATGATCAGAATAAAATATGTACCTTTATGTTTCTTGAAGCACATTAATGAACAGCTGCAACCACCATATCTTGTTTATCAGAATCTAATAATTCATCGAAGCAACAAAAGAAAACCAGGAACATTAGAAGCATAAACAAATCACAAAAAGTTTGATATAGAATGACATGAGTTCTAAGGCATGCCTTAAACCACAATAATTGACACTGAAGCATGAGCTACCAGAAAAATAAACAGGTGAGGCCATAAAACAAACTGTTGCAAATTCTTGGCTTGCATATATGATTAAAAATTTAAGACCTTGTGTATTGTAGATGTGCAATTAATATTTACATCAATATTTCCATGAAGAAACAGTTTACATCAGCAGGAACAGGACAGCTAGCTCTTCTAATAGGGACTTGGAGAATTATGAGTAGAAAGCAGTTAAACTACCTCCAGATGATTTTCCATAACCTACGAGTAAGGTTATAAACTCCTATAATCTACAAAATAACAATTTATATGCACTTTATAATTGAGGCCTTTCCCATTAATAATTTCATCCAACTAAAAATCACTTTCTTCTTAAATATGATATAGTTTTCTTCTTAAATATAATATAGTTTATCTTTCACTAAAAAGAATCTGCAATTAAAAATAAAACCCATAGGGTTTAAAATTTTATCTTTCCTCGTATAGAAATGGAAAAAAATAGCTCACAACACCAAAGGAACATAACTGACCTAGCAATGATAGTAAACAACAGAAATCCATTGGAGGAAAGAACCTATAGAAATATTTCAAGGAGATATTCTCTAACCTTTGCATGTTATCTTGTAAGCGCAGCTAATTGTTGAATATCTATTTTCTTCATGTCTAATGTATGGAATGATGTTGATTCTAGGTTATGCTAATTGTGCCCTAGTTTGTTGAAGATGTACTTAATGCTATCTAGATGATCTATTGTATGTGTTACTCATATAACATGTGAATGAATTGTCCTATTGGTGAACTCTTGGTAGCTCTCCCATGAAAAATCCATTATCCATTGCATAGGTATTTGTTGAAATTTTGGTTGCTAGGGCATCAAAATCTCAACCTCCTTGGAAAATTTTTGGCCGACCTATCACATTATAGACTCCACACACCAAAGAATACAGTGCTGGCCCTCCTTTGTTGGTGATCACTTTAACTTTTATCCATAAATTTTCTCTTTTCTCTTTGCCCTAATTTGGCCCCTTTAAGGCTAAGCGACCAAGCTAGAGCTTGGTGTAAAATTCTAGGGAAGAGGAATTTCTGGAGTTGGAGAGTCTAAATGCCAAGAGGATAGTGGTTGCCACAAAATCCCTCCTTTTGGTAGGCACCCACTTCAATTTTATCGATAAATTTCTTTGCCCTGGTTACTAGCCCTAAGCTAACCCTAGTTTTGTATTCAGCATCAACTTGGGGGCTTCCTGAGGGTTTCGTGTGCCTTGTTCTTGTTGAAAATTATTATTTGAAACCTTGTCTCCTCACCTAGGCATTTGACTGCCCCAACTATCAATTCATTGATCAAGCCTTAGGTTTTGGTTTGCTTAAATTTGGTCTCTCTAAGGACAGTGTATTGCCTCCTCTTGGAGCCTTGAACCTGAAATTGTGTCTTTCCATTATAGATCTCTTTGTATCACATCACACCTCAAACCTAGAATACCTATTAGGTGACCTTCCACATGCTGGAACTCCTCTAATCATTGAAAATCCGTAAAGAGCAGGAAGGTTTGGCTATTGGGACAGTGGACCATTACCCCATTGTTATCTCTTGATCTAGTTTAAGCCTAGTAAGGTATCCCTCCCCTAAGCCTACCAGATTTTGCGGCTCACACTTCAGTAGAGAGGTGCCCTTCCAAGCACCCAATCCAAATTGCAATCCTCATATTGCTTCAAACAGTATTGCAATCACCCTAGCAACAAATCATATTGACTTATATCCTTCTCAAAACTACCCTCTTCATTGCATCTCATCCCAAGGATATGGAGGTCAGATTTTCTGCACATGTGCCTCAGCAACCCACAGTTTGCTCAGTTTATCACGATGGACATTTCTTTTTCCAACCACTACAGTCGAACACCATGTTCCACACATGTTGTACACATTCTCATCTTAGGGAGAATTCTTCCAACAACCAAACAGATCAATCCAATGAACAGAGCTCATGCAAATTATGATGCCCTTAACAGGAAACGGTGTGCCACAAGCAGAAATTGAGGCCAATTTCATCTAGACAAAGAGGAGATGATGAGTTTGATTGGAAATAATTTCCTCTTGACAATGAGGTAATGATGAGACATAGTCCCTTGTTCGTAGTGGACTTAGGCCAAATAAGTATTATAGTTGTATCTAACCCTTTTGTATTTTATATTTTGTATCTCACCTACCTTATTGTGAATATCTCATACATGACTTGGTCAACGATAATCTCTAACCAAACTTTTTATTTTGTATGGTAACCGTATGTGAGTACTCGCATCTTTCATGTGTATCTGTTATTATTTGCATTGTTGTTCACTACTCTTGAATCAAAACCCCTCCAATGACTCTTTATGTACATGCAAATGTATCCTTTGATGTAAATTGTAAATACATAATGCATATTCAACAAAAAAGAGAAAAAAGGAAGAATCAGTAGAATTTAAAGGGAAATGGAACGGAAGAATTAAGTATGGGATTTTGAATCATCTATTCAAGAGTAGAAGTGGAGATCCATATCCAGAACATATGGTTGAACAAAGGGGATAAGAATAATAAGTATTTTC
Source organism: Pinus taeda (assembly GCA_000404065.3). Taxonomy (NCBI): domain Eukaryota; kingdom Viridiplantae; phylum Streptophyta; class Pinopsida; order Pinales; family Pinaceae; genus Pinus; species Pinus taeda. Next base: position 136,365 of record APFE031528215.1, read on the forward strand.
ACAAGTTTGCAAAGATTAGGTGTAGCTTTAACTATATCAACAATATCTCAATTGGAGAAGTGGCTCCCCTAGAAAAGGAGAAAATTAAGAGACATGTCGAATGATTTTTCACTCTTCTATCTCATGTAGACCAGGATAACTCTCGGGAGTGGGAGTAGATTCTAAGAAGAATGCCTTTGCTTGTTACTTTATTAGAATTTAGCTCTACCGAAAAAGGTCTAAGAAGAAGTGTTAAGAGAGGTAATTTTCTCTTTCAAACAAACAAGAGAAAAGGAACCAGGTTCATATGGTTTTTAAGACAATTTCTACCATGCAGCTAGGATATTATAAAGCCAGACCTATTAAAATAACTAAGAAATCACGAGTTAGGAATAAACTCACAGGCCCTCTCAACTCAGTATTCATGGCACCTATCCCTAAAGACATGCATTACATGTTAGAAAATCAGTTCAAATGTTTTCGCAAAAAGGCTTACAAATTACACCTTAAATGCATTGTTCCTTCCATGATCTAAGAGGAACTAAGTATTGAAGTATGTAGCTATGGTTGGTCTTCATAATAACAAACTATTGATGTATTTTGAACAAAAAAAAAATATTTTTATTATTGTCAAGCATGTTCTTCATGCTTTCTATTGGTCAAAAGAAAATTTAGAAGGTCATATTCTTCATGGCCCTTGCAAAAGAAATAAATTTGTCTCACCAAAATACCAAGTTGGCCCTCCTAACCCTTAAGTCAGCTCAGCTTCATGTTGCACTCATTCTCAAACGAAGAAGAAGAAGGATTCTTGGAGGCCAAAATCAGAAGCTAATATTCATTTCTTCTAGCCCTCACTCTAGTTAACAAGGAGGCCAAAGTCTGTTCGAATCTCTGAGACATCTTCTAAAGCATGTGAAGTCACCTGTGGCACATCTTATGAGGCACACGAAGCCTTTCTGTGGCACATAGTCTGAGGCATGCGAAGTCTTTCTGTGGCACATTTCTGTAGAACATGCAAAGTCTGAGGCACTAATTCTGTAATGATACCCAAGTTTTGTGGCTGAGATAAGAGGCCAAAATTTGGCCCTCTTTGAGACCTATGACAGACTACATCAGACCTCTTTTCTGAACGGGTTTGGAAGACACCTTGTCTTGGTATGCTGGAGGGTTGACTTGGATCTTAGTGAATAGTCATCTTGCTTCTATACTGGTCAGTTTGTCTATGACTTTGATGTCTCTTGTTGAATTGATTCTATAACAAAGGATTGTTGGGTTTTTCCCCATGTTTCTTTTTGTGGTTGTCTCTTCATGATCCTAATGTCATATTGTTGATGTCATATGTATAATTGCTTAACGATGGAATAATGAGTAATAAGTGTGGAAAAATCAATATTATTAGAAGTAATTATCAGTATGGAAGACACCCTAAATATCAACATGGTATCAGAGCTAGGCTATAGGGCAGTCAAGTCCTTTGCCCTAGTTCAAGTCACAAGAAGCATTATGATGGACATAAGAGCTCTGCCAAGGTCTCAAACCCGAGTTATCTTATCAATGGTCAAAGCCATTAGAGAGAAGATCATAGCAGCTATGGTCTGGGAGTTCCTGTGACATGTTTTCTTACCACTGTGGCATAAAAAGGCAGACCTGAATCTCTGTAATAGTTCTAGAAGTGAACCTCTGTAAAAAGGCAGCAAGCATCCGGATTTTATAGTGAAGATTCAAGATCACCATGTGAAAGACCAAAACCTTTATGAAGTTGTGACCAAGACCTCTTATAGAAGGAACAAGAGCTTTGGAAAAATGGCTTTACATGGACACTAAACAAGGATACCTAAGACTTGCTCAAGAGACCAAGAGTTCGAATTACTTCAGAAATTATGTGTTACTAAAGGAAAGTATTGATCTCAGAATTTAAGTTCTCTTTATGTCTCTGACTCTCTGATGAAGCCAAATCTGATGCTAGCTTACAAGATCTTTGGTCTATACATAATAGAAAGTCAAAAGTTCTAGACCAAAGACAGTGCTTGGAGCCGACCTGATAAGCAGCCCGAAGAAATTTTGCTTTACCACAATACTCAAATATTGAGGACCAGTAAAGTTGAAGTATTAATCCTTATGCTCTACAATATAGGTAAGGGATCAACTATCAAAATCTGAAGACAGTTGCTCACAAATGAGTTCGACAAAGCAATGACGATCTCAAGGATGTGTGCTCTAGGAAGGCTACACACATTGTATGGAATGCTAGATCTGCTACGTTATAAAGGAATCACATACAGCATGACAAATAATTGGAGGACGTTCCTTGAACTTGTTAGATAGAATTGTGGAAGTTTGATCTTTTGTGGCAAAAACCTTACGATCTGAAGTCTGACTTGTGAGATCTAATGTTGCCTCATCATTACAAGCCAAGGATTTCGGAATAAAAGATGTTGAGTTACTATGAGAATCTGAACTTCTAAAGTATCGATGCCATATCTGCTTGGGTATTGAAATCTATCTTGATAAAATAACAATGATTCTACGAAGCCAGGTAGCTTGGCTTGATGAAGTCAAAGTTAATTGATGACGTAAAGAATCTAGAGTCTTGGCATTTGGCCACCTGCAAATTGGGAGTCTAGGGTTTGGAAAACCCTAGCAAATTGAGAAGAGGCTGAAAGGAAAAGTCTTGATTTTTCAAGCTACAATCAAGTGTGTTGGATTATGGACCCTAGCGAAGGTTTGAACAAGAAATATCTAGGGTTTGAACTTTGTACCCTACGAATGATAGTTTTCGCTATAAAGAAGAAACCCTAGATTTTGAATGCTGATGTTGAGAACAAGGATGATGAAGTTGCAAGATAAATGCAAGAAGTCTATGATCAAGAGGGAGCTGAAATATTTTCAAAAGATAAGTATTTTATTTCTCTTGTTTGATTATTTCTATTATTACTATTTTACTAGTAGATAGTCTCTTGCCTTTACATTTTGTACTTGGTCGTAATTGTTCTTCCATGATTTCCCTGTGAGGATTGCAGGTACATAGTGAAAGTTGTGGATGGAAGAAGTGGAAGAACAAAGTAAAGTGTGTGATAAGAAGATTTTTCCTAAATCATGTGTTGAGCTAACAGACATTAGCTGAGCTTAGGGGGAGCCAAGAGATCAGCATCATAGTGAGAATTGAATAGAAGATTCTCCTAGTAAGAGGGAGAGGATTATGTCAAGACATTTTTCCAGTTGTATGGTACGCTTCTATTATTTTTGTTTTGGAAATTTCATCAGGTTGATGCAAAGATTACTTCTCAAGGAAGAAGTTTACATAAAGCTACCTCGGGATTTTGAGGTACAAGAGAAGAAGTCTCGTGATTAAAGAAGGATATCCCAGGCAAACACGTTGAGCTTGGTAAATCTTATTTGATTTGTCTCTGATGGAAGATGTTGATGTTGAAATTCAGATGTATGATAGAATTTCTATCGTGGTAATTACTTGTGACTGATATGCATTCTTTTCTTAGTATTTTTCATGTTTAGTTATGTGATCAAGCAATTACACATTAGCAAAATATAAAGAACAAGAGAGAAGGGACATCAGAAATTAGGCTCCAAGCCAAGGGCAAAACCCCACAAGGGGGAAAACCCAACAACAATCCTTCTCTTATAGAATCAGATCAAAATAAGATATCCAAGACCAAGACCAAAACGTCAAGTCAAACTCCCCTCCAAATCACCTCCAATGTCAAAGTCAAACATGGTCAAATTGTCCCAAATCTGGTCAACTCTTAAAATTTCGAGTTTGCAATAGCATAGGAAAAATTCATCCTTCTAGTCTGAAATTCGGTCAAGCAAAATTATCTCTTCTTTGACTTCAATTCTCTCTCCTTTGACCTCTGCTTTTTGTCCTCCTTCACATGCTCATATGTACTTCTTGTGTGCGAATGAATGATCTCCAAGTGAGTTGAACTCTCTTATATATGGTTGTCCAGGAGGGTTGAATAGGTGGCTCTTAAAGGCCCAGGCCGACTTGTTCCAAGGAGGGTCGACTTTGACCATTTTGGTGGATTTTGACTCAATATAAAAATTATTTTTCTTTTCTTACAAAAAGTCCAAATGGGACTTGACTCAAATACATTTTCTTTGACTCAAAATATTTTCTTTTACTCTCTTTGACTCTTATAAGCATGAAGAACATGCTTTGACCAAAATAAAATAATAATGAATATGATAAATATGATAAAAATTACATTTTATTATATTATGAAGACTGACACTAGATACATTTTTCAACACTTCCTCTTAACTAGGGAGGTATTCATAATGATACAATAGGATACTCTCAAGTTGAAATATTCATATAAGAAAGGACCCAGATTGATAAGCATCAATGATGATTCACATCACCATAGCCAACATTGCCAAAAATAGCAAGGCCTTGATTAACAAGTTCTATCTCTCTATTAGATCAAAGCACAATGTTGGGAGGCATAAACTTAGACACCACCACCTCTCAGGTACATACCCCACCCGAGTGTTCCTAAGGTATGACTTCGCAGGACCACTTCCTAATCTGATGAAAAGTACGTCCTCCGAACCACTCTTTACCAAGTCCATGTATCCAACTTAGGATGTTAAGCCTAGTCAATCACAATACATGACTCAAGAATGTACGTCCTTGATGCTTATCCAATCCACCATTCTGCAAGCTAGTGCCATTACTAGGCTTACGGTTGTTAGTCCTGGCCATAGTACATGACAAACGGAGAATATGATGTCCACCCTCACTCCCTCTCAACCAAGGAGGAGATCCTCACCCCCTCTCAAACAGGGAGAAATAACCACAAGCCTAAGCTTATCAAAAGATACTCATCAATGCATCGACTACCTATTCTTCTGTGTAGATCTATTGTAGCTTCTCAACTCCTATCATACTCTTCAATCATAAAGCACTTCGACCTGTTAATTTTCACACTGCTCTATGTTGATTCAATTACTTTTAGCCCAATTCAATTCTTCACTTAGCAATCTTTTCAATAACAATTAATCTTTCCAATCATCAACAATAATTGAAGATAGAACAATGAATGCAATGACAAAGGAGACAATCAACACATCAACAAAAGACACCAGATTGGTCAAAGACGAGGGAAAAAGCCCACAAGGGGGGAAATCCTTTTAAATTCTTCTTCTATTAGATTATCATAAAATGTTCAGTGGAGAGTAAAATGAACCCAATACAAATCATCTAGCAAAATTAACCCAACAACATTCAGAAATATGTTCCCAGCATCAATGTATACCAGAGAACTTTTCCTGTTTGCGGTCAACTGCGGCCAAATGCCAAAATTTATCCTTAAAGCCCAACTGCATGAAGGAAGAGCTACGTATGCGGTTAAGACCTTCCAACTGCACCCTTGAGCCTGCTAGCCTACGGTTATCACCGAAAATTGCCTTTGACGAGCCTGCGGTTGAAAACCAAAACCATAAAACACATGCGAGCTTCCGACCCTATAATTTGGGACCTGTGCAAACCTCTTTCCTCGATCCAGCCTCAAACCTGTGCGAACCAATCAATGAAAAAGAGAAGATGATGCTTGGTGATGTCCAAATGAGGTCACTTGTATTTATAGGCCTCCAAGGGTGACCAATTTCCTGTCAAGGTCGACTGTCCAAATGTGCATATGTGGGCTTTTCTTCATAAGTACACTTTCCCTTGTCCAAATTGAGCACTTCAATAGTCAACATTGGTCCTCTCTAAAAGAGGAATCTAGTCCCATGGTTGGAATTTGTCACTAAGCTGCCAAATTAACACTCCCTCTCAACTAGGGAGAAATTCCAACTACAACATGTCATGTGTATCCTGTTGTCATATCATGTCCCATCTCTGCTCAACTCTATCTATTGAAACATTCTCGAATCTAAAGAAGAAGAATCATTGGGGAGCATGAGCTACCATCCTCTACAATGTTGGAGAGCATATCACAATCTGAAACAATATCAAGGAGCACACCTCAACTTGAAACTACATTGAGGAGCACATCTCAACCCAGAATCTCATGGGGGAGCAACATCTTCAACCCCATATTGAGCAAGAGGTGATATAGGGGAGCACATCTCAAGCCATCCTATTGCCCACTAATCTTCCCAACAATGACCCTCAAGATTCTTGTGGTAGAACACTTGCATCATAATCAACTTCGGTTGTACACCCCCAAGTACACTCTCAACCTGTTGGCCAAACAGGGAGCCGTAATCCCGACAAGCCCAGCTTGTGGCTATGATGCCAACTAGGGTATACTCTACAAAGGCCAAGATAGGGGAGCAACATCTCCAACCCTATGGGTAATAGTTAGGGGAGCAACATCTACAACCCTATTGTCTAGAGATCCCTCAACCCCAGGAGCCTTCCATCTCAATTCCTCACCCTAGGAGCTCAGACAGGGGGGGAGAGTCGGCTCAGTGTTCTCGATCAGTGATGCCCATTATCAGGAGGGGTCACATCCATCAGTCCAAGTTGCTCTTTGAAGACCAAGAACTTCCCTTTCAGCAAAGCCTTGGTCATTTGCTCATTTGTCGATATATGATGGAGTCTAACAACTCCTCTCTGCACCATGTCTCAAATGTAATGATATCGAATCTCTATGTGCTTGGACTTGTCATGAAATATGGGATTCTCTGCCAAACGGATCCCACTCTTGTTGTCGCAATATATCACTGTAGTGTCTAGGACCTGCTCAAATAGCTCTCCAAAGAGCTTCCTTAACCAAACAACTTCGCAGCTAACCATGCTAGCAGCAATGTACTATGACTTGGCAGTACTCAATGCTACGGACTTCTGCTTCCTACTCATCCAAGATATCATGGTAGATCCAAGACTAAAGCAACATCCAAACGTACTCTTTCTGTCAACAACATTTCCTGCCCAATCAACATCGGTGTATCCATGAAATCGAACATCTCCAGCAGAATATCTTAGAGCAAGTGTGATCGTCCCATGCAAATATCTCAAAATGTGTTTGGCAACGATCCAATGTGCATGGAGAGGCTCGGTCATGAATTAACTCAACATGTTCACTGCATAGCATATGTTCGGACGGGTGTTTACTAAAAACATTAGAGCCCCAATCAACTGTCTATAATCGAATGGATTTGCCAAATCGGGTCTAGGAACTTCTCCACATAACTTCTTGAAGTTTATTTCCATCGGTGTGAGCAAGGACTTGCATTTTGTCATTCCAAATCTCTCCAATAGCTTCACGACATATTTTCCTTACGAAAGGAAAATCTCACCTAACCTTTGCCACACCTCAAGGCCTAGAAAGTAGTGCATGAGTCCAAGGTCCTTCATCTCGAATTCAGAGGCTAACTCCTTACACTCGATCATCTGGCGCTCACTAACTGTCAAGGATAGATCATCACCATATAAAACCAAGATCAACAACATACCTTGGACTACCTTGAAGTAGAGGTTGGGATCAACATTGCTTCTTGTAAATCCCAACTTCACCAAATAATTGTCTATGCGGGTGTACGATGCTCTTGGGGCTTGCTTCAAAGTTCAAACCATACAATGACTTCTTCAACCTGCAAACATGTGTCTTTTGATCCTCTACTTCAAATCCCTGTGGTTGCTCAACGTACACTTCTTCTTGTAACATGCCATGGAGGAATGTTGTCTTTACGTCCATCTGATGTAGGGTCCATCCTTGACTTGCGGCAAGAGCAACTATCGAACGAATGGTTGTATATCGAGCCATGGGTGTAAATATGTCGTCATAATCTTCTCCCCCTTTTTGGGAGAATCCTTTGGCCACGAACCTTGCTTTATATTTTTCAATGCTACCATCAACTCCATGTTTGATCTTCAATAGCCATTTTGAAGTCACCATGGATTTCCCCTTTGGTCTCGACACAATATCCCATATGTCATTTTTCATAATAGACTCATATTCTTTAGCCATAGCATCCTTCCAAACTTGTTCTTTCATGGCTTCTTCAAAGGTGGGAGGTTCTGCTAGAATCATAGTGCTCATGGTTGCAACATATCCCGAGTACCTACATGGCTTCTTGCTTTCTCTAAATGATCTTCGAACAGGAACTCGTCTCTCATCATCTTGTAATGTGTCACGAAGCCAAAGTGGCCTCTTCCTGGCAGGAGGATCACTTGGAGGAGGATCGAATGGATCCATGGGATCATCAACAATGTATGTCTCAGATTCAGGCACAGAAGGACCATCTAAAATATCCATATCATCATTCTTCTTCTCAAGAGGAGAAGGTGGAGGAAGGTCCTTTGCTTTCCCAAGGGCAGCATCTTCATTGAACGTTACATCCCTGCTAATTTCAACCTTCCTTTGACCAGGAATACATATTCTAAATGCTTTAGAGTTTTCACAATATCCAACGAACGTACCTTTCCTTCTTGTGGCTTCCAACTTGTTTCTTTGTCTTTCGACACATGGAAATATACAGGGCAACCAAAGCTACGGAGATGGCCAACATCAGGCATGACACCTGTGAACACTTCTTTGGGGGTCTTGTTGTCCAATGCTTAATGAGGCACCCTCTTTTGAACATATACGACAGCATTCGTTGCTTCACCCCAAAGGAACTTCGGCAACTTTTGATCATGGAGCATGGCACAAGAAGCTTCTACAATATACTTGTTCTTCCTTTCAGTGACTCCATTTTGTTCAGTAGTATAGGGCACAATCGTCTCTTTCTTGATACCTTCCTTCACGCAATAATTGATGAACTCATTCGAAATGTATTCTCCACCATTGTCAGACCTAAATATCTTGATTTTCTTCCCTGTTTGATTCTCAACCAAAGCTTGAACTCCTTGAACATTTCGAAGGCTTCATCCTTGTGCTTCAAGTAATATATCCATGTCTTTCTTGAGAAGTCATCAATGAAAGTGATGTAATAGAGATGGCCACCAATAGAATGTATGGGCATCAAACCACATAAGTCGGAATGAATGAGATGGAGGATGTCATTTGTCTTGTTCTCGCTAGAGGGGAATGGTCCCCTTGTCTTCTTTCCACTTGCACAACCTGGACATACTCTATCATGTTGGGCTTGAAGATCAGGAATACCAAAAACCAATTTCTTCAATTTCGGAAGAGCATCATAATGTAAATGGGCCAATCTTTGGTGCCATAGTTCACTTAGATGGTTAGTATCATGGACCAATGCTAGAAGAGGTCTTCCAGTAACCCTGTAGAATCCTTCAAATCTCGATCCCAATGTGAATGCATCTCTCATAGGTGATCCAATAGGCCAAGTAATAACCTTTCCCTTAATGAAGGCAACCCTCATCCCTTTGTCTTCCAAAGCAGATATTGATACCAAATTCTTCTTCAATCCCGACACATACATCACATCATGGAGCAAAACAGATTCCCAGAATCCAAATGAAATTTGAGGAACCCAAAGCCTTTAACAGGATGAGTGGAGTTGTCTCCAAGAATAATTTCCAAATTTGACTCCCTCTCTACCAAATTAGAGAGAACTTCTTTGTACCCAAAGAAATGATGAGTGGCCCCATTATTAACCAACCAACTATCGCACGACTTTGAAGGAGAGGAACTAGTAAGGGAAAAAATAAGAATATATTCAGATTGAATGCCAACATTACTTTCATACCTAGAGTATCTTAACTTCTTTTAAGGACAACGATCTATTTCATGATCACTTAAGGCATCTCTTCTTCTTCTCGCATCTCTTCCATTGCGCCCATTCCTTCGGTCATCTCTTTTTCTTCAATCATCAAACATGTTGTTGTTGCTTCTAGTGTTGTAGCATGGACCATTGTTCTTCTGGGGGCAATCTCGAGCATAATGACCCTTCTTGTGACAATTATAACATTCAATGTGAGATGATGTTCTATCATTCCTTCTCTTTGAATTTCGAGGAGGAGTCTTTCTTGACTTTGATGGACCTCCTTTTCCTTTCTTCTTGTTTTGAGTGACGAATGCAATGGGCACTCCCTCTTCATGCTTTTGAGTCCTTCCTCTTGATATCATCCTTGATTCTTCTTGAGTGAGTTTTCCAACAATCTCATTAAATGACGGGAAGGTATTGTTGTTGCTTATAGTAGTAACGAAGGTTTCCCAAATGGGAGGGAGACCTCTAAGAGTTGCAATCACCAATTCCCTGTTAGGCACAGCTTCTCCAACTCTTTGCAATTGATCTCTAAGATGAAATATCCTCATAATGTAGAATTACATAGACTCTCCTTTATTCATTTTCATGTCTTTGAGTTGATCTTTCAAGGAGATGATTTCATTCAAATTGTTGACTTCATACATACCAATTATCTTATCATGCATGCCCTTAGACTTTCTCAAATTTCCAACATATGCAAGTAGACTATCTTCTAAACCATCAGCTATAATTTGCTTTGCTTTTAACTTACCTTTCTTGTACTTGTTCTTGGCAACAGTAGAAGCATTCTCTAGAGGCTCAAGCACTTTTCCTTGAATGAATTCCAAAATACCATTGTTCTCAGCTATGATCTCCAACCTGATCTTCCATCCAACAAAGTTAGATGAGTCACCCAACTTTTCATGTTCCTTGAAGAAAGAGGAAGACATCCTGACTTGACTAGATAGGCTTCTTCAACTTTCCAAAGATGATTGCTTCAATGATTGCCTCCTTTTGGGCTTGTCCTTCACCTTAGCTCTGATACCATGTTAATTTTCACACTACTCTAGCTGATTCAATTACTTTTAGCCCAATTCAATTCTTCACTTAGCAATCTTTTCAATAACAATTAATCTTTCCAACCATCAACAGTAATTGAAGTTAGAACAGTAAATGCAATGACAAAGGAGACAATCAACACATCAACAAGAGACACCAGATTGGTCAAAGACCAGGGAAAAACACCACAAGGGGGAAACCCCTTTGAAAATTCTTCTTCTATTAGATTGTTATAAAATGTTCAGCAAAGAGGACAATGAACCCAATACAAAATCATCAAGCAATATTAACCCAAGAACATTCAAAAATATGTTCCCAGCATTAATGTATATCAGAGACAACTTTTCCTGTCTGTGGTCAGATGTCAACATTTAGCCCTAGAGCCCAACCGCATGGAGGAAGGGTTGTGCATGCGGTTGAGACCTTCCAACCAAACACTTGAGCCTGCTAGCTCGCAGTTATAGCTGAAAATTGCCTTTGACAAGCCTGCGGTCATAAACCAAAACCCTAAAACACATGCAAGTTTCGGAACTTGTAACTTTGAACCTATGCGAACTTCTTTCCTCGACCTAGCCTCAAATGTGTGCAAACCAATTAATGTAGAAGAGAAGAAGATGATGCTTGGTGATGACCAATGAGCCTAGGGTCACTTGTATTTATAGGCTTCCAAGGGTGACCAATTGCCTATAAGGGCCGACCTGTCCAAATGTGCATATGTGAGTTTTTCTTCATAAGTACATGTTCCCTTGTCCAAATTGAGCGCTTTAACAGTCAAAATTGGTCCTCTCGAAAAGAGGAATCTAGTGCCATGGTTGGAATTTGTCACTAAGCTGCCAAATTAACACAACCTTCCTGGTTTTTTTTACAATCTTTATCCACTTTGAATCCAACATGTCATCAAGTAGTTCATCACGATATTTTATGGAGCCAAACTTCTTCTCCACTGATTGTATCAACCGCCACATCTTCTATCATGAAGTTCTGCTTCGCGCTCTTCAAGAAATCATATCAACTCCCAATCATCAGTAGTATCTCTATCAGTATTGTCAACCTAATCAATGTTTTCTTGAATAAAACCATTCAGAGCTCCCTCTTTCCTGCTGAGTTTGGTGAACTCCTTTCATTAAGCCTTGTTTTTCATGCTGCCATCTAATTGACTCAAGGTTGCAAGGAGCGGCTCTCCCCCTTTGAATTGCCCCCGAACCACGCTCAGAGCGGGAGCGACCCGAGAGCACGCTCCCAAAATTCGCTCCCGTTGCACTCCCACAAAAAAAAAAAAAAACAAAACAAAAATCGCTCCCTGGTTTTTTTCACAAAAATTGCCACAAAGATGTTCCAAACGCAATTTTTTCAAAGAAACAACATCTTTTGAGAAGGGCAGCCTAATATTCAAGCTTATGGCCCTAGTATTAATATGCAATTCATGGTAACGTTAAATTATTAAAGTAAAAGTGACATTCTCCTTTATCTTTCATTTTCATCCTTTTAATTAAATTTTTAACATTACCATGAAAAGACTCAGGATGTTTGAGAGTGGTTCCAACCTCATTGGATTTCATATTGAGAAAGTAGAATTTTAGATCTCACTCAAAATCCAACAGACTTATCAGTTTTTCAGGATTTCATGATTGGGGGGATTGGAATGTTTCAATTGGATTTTGCAATGTACTAGGGTATGGGACTTGTATTTAATCAAGAGCACCAAGCCCTCTATGTACCTTCATGTACCCATCACCCAAACAAAATCTTGGCTTGACATTCTACATTTTTTCTATCTTATGTTAACTGCTTAGAGGGTGATATTAATGACAAAGATCCCAAGATAGGCAGTGATTTTGATGATATGTATCTATTTGTTGTAGCATGATTTTTTTGGATGATAGAGGCCATCTGGAGCCTATTTGTTGATGTATTTTCAGTTTAGAGATGGATCACACTCAAATGTTATTTTGGTTATGTGCACCCTTACATGCTATATAAATGAGAACTTGTAACTTGTGGACGTGGTTGATGAAGATTATAACTTCTAGATGATTGATGTTATATGGTGTAATCCATGTTTTTAAGCTTTTTATATGTAATTCATCATTCTACATGCTTTTGTTCACATATATGCATCAAAATATATAAAAATTCGCTCCTGATTTGCTCCCAAACCGAGAGCTTTTGAAAATGTCGCTCCCGGCTCCCGCTTCCAAGTAACCTTGAATTGCCTTCTTTGATGCATACTTCAAACTGATTTCTTCTTGTCTTCGTGCTTTGCTACGTTCTTCCAATTCTTCCACTTGTTAGTCAAGCTTAGATAGAACTTTTCTTGACCTACAACCTTTATTATAAGACTATGAAAGAACAAAGGCAAAGTGCATAGACAAAATAGCAACAGTAATAATTAAAGAAAGTAGGTGTAAAATACTTATCTATTTGAAGAAATTCAACTCCTTCTTAATCTTAGACCTATTCATCAACTTTGTGCTCATATCATGATGTCTTTCCTGATATTCGCAAGAGCTAGGTTTTCTTTTTATAGCAAAAACGATTAGTTAGGGTTTTTGTTCCTAGAGTTTTCTAACTCAAATTTTAGCTAGGGTTTACAAACCCTAGTTTCTTCAAAGTCTTCAAGGTCTGCCATTTTAAGAAATGCAAATTCTATAACCATGCTATTGAGTTAGTTACAAAACCCTAGATCATAAAACCTAGTCTACATATGCAAGGAGATACTTCAAATGCTAACATGTCAATGATCTCTATACAGGCCCTTTTATGATGCATTGCTATCTTACAAGAGATCATTAGATTATTATATTATATGCACTACAAATGAACAAGGTTTATACGTACCTTCTCCAATCATACCTTATACTTGGAGAGATTTGATCCCTTGACCTTTTTCTTTAGTAGACATGTGTCATCTTCCTCCAATATAGGTCTTTTAGATCTTGCAAACTTCAATGTATTAGATAGGTTGGTTTTGTTGATGCAAATAGTCCTTCTATGTATAGGACAAAGTCTTGGTAGTATAGCTACTTCATATACTAGTGTCACATAGATATGCTTCATATAGCTTCAGATTCCTCATCACATTCCTTGTTATAAGGAGATTCTGCTTATTCATCTTCTTTCTTTCTCATAGAAATATCTAAGATATAGATTTCAGTGATTCGGACACTTTACCGCAGATTTTAGTTCCTTCCATAGACTAGAAATAGCACTGCTTCAGAAATATATTTTGTACTATTACGTCTTGGAGACATGCCACACACTGTTTTATGCTTAAAACTCACGGTCACAAATTTGTAGAATGATGCTTTCACCTTGACAACATTAGTGTTGTTCTTTAAGGAGACTCGCCCCCCAAAGGTTTAGTCTTCTTAGTGTCACCATAGTGCCATAGAAGGCTCGAATGTCTTTTGCAATAGAATATCAATGGAATGCCTCCACAAAAGCTTTGGATAGTTTCAAACTTTCGATTTCTTTTATCAGCATACTTCTTCGTATAGGGAAAAGTATAGCCACGGGAGCTTGCTTGGATACATTTGATATGTAGTGCTTGGATTTTGGACAAGTGTTATTTGGTGTCATCATTGATGCCTTCAAGGAGATACCTTACAAATTTGGATCTTCTTCTCAAGCTTAACCTACTTATCTTGCTCAAACTTTCATAAAATTCATATGCTTTGATCTGTCGCAAAATTCAAATATGCTCAGATTGGCCACAAATTTGAATGTCGTTTTGAATGAGGCATGATATAGTACAGACTTCAAATTTCTAATGAGCCAAATAATGTCATAGGTCTGTCTTTTTTCGACAAAATAGTATTCTTCCTATAGCTAATATTGCACAAAAAAATACTAGTCTCCTCGCATCATCAAGGATAATGTCCTTCTTGTAGCTTGCATCATTTCATAGATAATAGTCTTCTTAGCACTACTATACTTCTAAAACTTTTCGTATGTTTATATCAAATTGTTATACAATGAACTATTATGTCTCAAAGATAACGAACTTCCCTTTTGTTTTGAGCGAGGATACTTCAGATTATTTCCTTTTCCTTTCATCCTTCTTTATGCTTTGTAGACTTCAGAGATATATAACTTGAATGTTGTGTGTGAGTTCTTGGAGAAGAACAAATATATGCTTAGATTTCTGGTTCAATCTTCAAATAAGGTTACAGTGTCATATCAAAATTGGATGCCACAGACCTATATTGCCTCAGGAACTTCGGATATCTTAGCACTGTCTAGCCTCTGAAACTTTGTTTTATGTGCCTCTAAAAACTCGTTCATCGATGGAAAGGTACATGTTTGGAAAAGGAAAACTCGTTCATCGATAGAAGATCATTCTTGATCTCGGTGATCCTTAAGAAGTAGGATTGAATATCCTCGTCCTTACCCTTCTTAATATCCTTCAACTTATTTTTGAGGAACAAAATTTGATTTGCATCACTAACCTTGAACATGCTTACCAATTTGTCGTAGATCTCCTTGCAGATGTTTAGATTAGACTTGTAGGCCACCAGACGCTTGTCAATGGAATCTTTGATAATCTTCTTCGCTTTGACTTCACCCTTGGTGTACTTGTTCTTTGTAGCAGCCGGTGCATTTGATGGAGGCTCAGGGATTTTACCCTTCACATAATCCAGCACTTCTTGTTCTTCCAATGTCAGATCAAGAGACATCTTCCATCCGTGATAGTCAGACTTTTCACGGAGCTTGTCTTCAACCGAGAAGTGGGATGAGGAACCCATTGAGCCTTTGACCTTGTCCAACTGTCTTCAATGATTTCTCTTTCGCTCTTGCTTGGGTTTTGTCTTCACCTCAGCTCTGGTACCATGTTAAATTTTGGTATGTTCTATGCTTAGAGCAATTTACTTCAATTTTGCATATTAGCCCAATGATGATATTCAGATTAGCAATCACATCAGATTGATAGTAAAGTGCAGATAGAACATAAACATAAACAATAGAAGACAAGACAAGACAAAAGGACACAATATGTGACACCAGCCAAGGACAGACCCCAATGTGGGGAAACCCTTGATCAATTCTTCTTATATTCTTCAATAGTTCAGCAGAGAAAGATAGTACAAATACACAAATCTGAGCTTTTATGACAGCAGTAGAAAGTACATCATCATGACAGTCTTCAATCATGAAGAGTGTTGCAGCATGTCCTGGTGCAGCATTCCTCCAATTGCTAGCTGCTCCAGCAATTCTGGTTAGGGCACAATATGCAGCCCTAAACTCCCTTGACTGTGATGAAGGGCTGATCTGATAAGGGCACCTGAAGTTGTCCAAAACAATCTCCAAACAGTCCTAAGAAAGCAGCCCCGAGGTAACCCTTGCTATGATGCTATGGCCTGTGGCCTAGCACATAGCAACACTGAAGAAAATGTCTTCAAAACATCATCAATGCAGCAACACTTTCAATCATCTTAACTGTGTATGAATGTTGATCTATAGAGCAAACTTCAACACATTCCTTCAATGTATAACAATGGCTTATTACCTTAGCAAACAGTCCTTATGGCATGCCCATACCAACTTCCTTATTACACAGTCACCTACAGCAAACGCATGCCCATACCAACTTCCTTATTACACAGTCACCTACAGCAAACACGTTGTCCATCCATCTATCTTAATGCTGAGTTAAGTCACTTTCTTGCTGCGTTCAAGAGCTACCTTTGCTGCAGTTTAGGGTTCCCTTGCTGGCTGTAGATAGTGACCCTAACATCCCTTGCTGTAGTTTAGGCCTGCGTACAATGCCTCCTTGACTGCGGCCTAAACTAAGCTTTGTAAACAGCTGCTAAGACTCTCCAATAACTGTGTATAAGTGTCTTCTTGCTGTGGAATAAGGGCTTTACAAACAATGGCTAGGGCATCATTCTGAACTGTGTATAAGGCCTTTCCTTAACAGCGTTTAGGAGCCTCTTTAGAGCTGCGAATGGATATTTATTGACAGTGGATTAAGGCTACTAATTAGGCCTCCTTTTGCTGCAGAATAAGGCCTGCAGTTAGGGCACTAGGGCTCCTTCCAAACTGCGGCTATGCCTTCTTTGTGACTGCGGCTAGGGCATGGCTAGATCACCCTTTTGGACAGCAGCTAGGCTTCCTCCTTGAGCTGCGAATATGACTCCCTCTTGACAGCGTATAGGGGCTTCTATTAGCTGCATATAGGTCTCCTCTTACCTGCAAATAGATCTCCTCATAAGACTACGGCCAGGGCTTTCATAGAAGACCCTTTCTTCACTGCGTCTAGGGCTTCTCCCTCTTGATCTCTCTAGCGACCAAACCCAAATGAGTGGAGAGAGATCTTAGGAGAAGTGTGGATAAAATGACTTGAAGACCCTCTTCTATTTATAATGCAACGTTGAGCATAAGTGGAGGTTATATGGTTGCTGGCTGACCTTGACAAATTGTCAAATAATACAAATAAATTCATATTTCCATAAATGCATGTCGGAATCGGATGATCTTTAGATCAATCCTACACCTCTCGAAGAGAGGAATCCAAGAAAAATATCAGCTGCCATAAATAAGATGACCCACATGAAGTTTGGCCCTAGTTGCCAATTTTAACATGATAGTATTTAGCTGTTAGAACATATGTTAAGGCATGCAATGGAACATTTAGCATATCCCATTGCTTTTCCACCTCTGCACGAATATAATTGTACAAGGTGATGTCTCTAGGCTCAACAGTGTCTTTAATCTGCCCCAACATGCTATCCCTTTGCTCATACACCTCCCCATTTATTGGTCTATCTGAATTGCAAACTTGATCATGTAATAAATTGGTTTGGTGAATTGCAAAACATATTTAATCTATGACCAAAAGAACATGTCAAGAATAGTGTCCTTGGCTACATTAGCACCATCTCTATCAGTGTTAATTTCCTCCCATGATTCAGAGGTCACCATATTAGTTAAAGCTTGTCTCACCTTCACTACCTGCCTAAAGGTAAGGTAATAACTTGCAAATCTTGTTTTTGCAAGTTTAAGCAACTGCAACTTGGAGTAAGTGCCATAAAAGTAGTTTACCCTTGTATGCCCTGTGATAAATTAAATGAGTTGCTTCCCTCTCTTGTAAAGCTCATTAATCCATCCACATTCTTTATGCTTCACATTATCATGCATCAAAAGGCTCAATGTGTGCACCAAGCACCCAGACCAAAAGATGTGTGGATGAGTACGCTCAATAACGTTTCCTGCTGCCTTACAGTTTGTTGCATTATCAGTTATCACTTGAACCACACTAGTTCAGGGTTGGCACTTTGTATCAAGTTACAGGAAGTCCATTGGGGACCATGTCGTGTGACACATCTCTTCAATGGCACCGGACGTCTACCCATCTTCATTGCAAGGCCCTACTGATGTGAGACAGATGGTGACAGGAATGCCTAAATTCAAAGAAGAGCATGAAGGTACATGTCCGAGATGTATCGAAGGAAAACTTACAAGTAATAGCAAGACCACAGATGTGGAACAACCCGAGGGGTTTGAGATTCATGATCTGGAATCTCACGTATGCAGGTTGAAGAAAGCTCTCTATGGTTTGAAGCAAGCACCCCGAGCTTGGTATGAGAGGATTGACAGCTATCTGATGAAGTTGAGATTCACTAGGAGTGAAGCCGATCCAAACCTTTGGTTTAAGGTTGTGGATGATAGACCTCTCTTATTGGTACTTCATATGGATGACCTCTTTCTGACAGGTGCATACCCTCTCATTTGCAAAAGTAAGAGGGAGTTGGATTCCAAATTTGGAATGGTGGACTGCAAGCTCGTGACTACCCCGATCGAGCTTAAGTTTAAGAAGTTATGCGGTAGTGTTGTTGGACCTGAATTGGGAAATGCCTCTGAGTTTCGTCAACTCATAGTAGCATTAATGTTCTTGGTGAACTCCCGTCCAAATATATGTTTTGCAGTTAGCATGTTGAGCCAACATATGGTTGACCCTCATCACTAACATTGGATTGGTGCCAAGAATCTTTTGAGATATCTTCAGGGCACAATCACTCATGGACTGAAATACGTTATCGGAGTTGTGAGGCTGCATTGTTATTCTGATATTGATTGGGCAAGCAGTGTGGAGGATCGCAAAAGCACTTCTGAGCATTGGTTCTCTTTGGGTTCTGCTTCGATATCCTGGATGAGCAGGAAGTAGAAGACGGTTGCTTTGAGCACTGCTGAGGGCAGATACATAGCTGCGAGTATGGTCTCGTGTGAAGCTGTCTGGATGGGGAAGCTCTTCAATGAGCTATTTGGACACATGCTGGATACCACTTTGATCCTCTGTGACAACCAGAGTGGGATCCGATTATCAGAGAATCTCGTATTTCATGATCGCTCCCAGCACACAGACATCAGGTACCACTTTATCCGGGATATGGTACAGCGAGGAGCAATAAGGCTCCATCACATTAGGACTGATGTGCAGGTTGTCGATATTCAGATGAAGCCCTCGAGAAAGATCAAATTCTTGACTTTCCAAGAACGAATAGGAGTCGTGGAGAGACCCTCTCCTAAGGGTCCTGTACGATATATCGAGCTCTAGGAGCTCTAGGGGGCATGGGGTACTTCTTGGAGCAATGAGCAACCATAGGGTGAGTGGTTCAGCCTTCCCCTAGTGGTTTGCTATGTAGGCAGGATGAGTGGTTCATCCTTCTCCTGCTGAGACACAATCATAGTGTGAGTAGTTCAGCCTTCCCCTAGTGATTTGTTGTGTACAGGGTGAGTGGTTCAGCCTTCCCCTGAGATACCCCATGGCAACATGTAAGCAGGATGAGTGGTTCATCCTTCTCCTGCTGAGACATCCTACCCATACAGTCTGGGACTCATGGGAAGTACCTCTCATCTAGCCAATGAGTAGGGAAATGAGGATAAGAGCCATAGTACTACCGATGGATGCGTCGTGTACTACTGTACTCCCTATGCTAGGATGATATTGATCTAGGATCAATTGGAACTGACTTCAGGTCAGTAAGAGTGGTATGATACACTCTCTTTATTTGGATCTGATTTTGGATCAGTAAGAGTGGTATGAGACACTCTCTTTATTTGGAACTGATTTCGGATCAGTAAGAGTGGTATTAAACACTCTTTCATCTGGGACTGACTTCGAGTCAGTAGAGAATGGTATGATACATTCTCGATTACTTCTTCTTCATAGTTCAGCAGAGCAGAACAGTGCAGTGCAGGGCACTGCATTGATGGCAGAGATAGTACGGACTAGCAGATGGAGTTCTCCCTAGTTGAGAGGGAGTGTTAAAATTGGCAACTAGGGTCAAACTTCATGTGGGTCATCTTATTTATGGCAGCTGATATTTTTCTTGGATTCCTCTCTTCGAGAGGTGTAGGATTGATCTAATGATCATCTGATTCTGACATGTATTTATGGAGATATGAATTTATTTGTATTATTTGACAATTTGACAAGGTCGGCCAGTAACCAAATTACCCCCACTTATCCTCAACGTTGCATTATAAATAGAAGAGGTCTTCAAGTCATTTTATACACACACTTCTCCTAAGATCTCTCTCCACTCATTTGGGTTTGGTGGCTAGAGAGATCAAGAGGGAGAAGCCCTAAATGTAGTGAAGAAAGGGTCTTTAAGAAATCTCTAGCTGCAGTCTTATGAGGAGATCTATTTGCAGGTAAGAGGAGACCTATATGCAGCTAATAGAAGCCCCTATACGCTGTCAAGAGGGAGTCATATTCGCAGCTCAAGGAGGAAGCCTAGCTGTTGTCCAAAAGGGTGATCTAGCCATGCCCTAGTCACAGTCACAAAGAAGGCATAGCTGCAGTCTGGAAGGAGCCCTAGTGCCCTAACCGCAGGCCTTATTCCACAGCAAAAGGAGGCCTAATTAGTAGCCCTAATCCACTGTCAATAAAGATCCATTCACAACTCTAAAGAGGCTCCTAAACGCTGTCAAGGAAAGGCCTTATACACAGTTCAGAATGATGCCCTACCCGTTGTTTGTAAAGCCCTTATTCCCTAGCAAGAAGACACTTATATGCAGCCAATGGAGAGTCTTACCAGCTGTTTACAAAGCCTAGTCAAGTCACAGTCAAGGAGGCATCATACGCAGGTCTAAACCGCAGCAAGGGATGTTAGGGTCACTATCTACAGCCAGCAAGGGAACCCTAAACCGCAGCAAAGGTAGCCCTTGAACGCAACAAGAAAGTGACTTAACTCAGCATTAAAATACATGGATGGACAGCATGTTTGCTGTAGGTGTCTGTGTAATAAGGAAGTTGGTATGGGCATGCCGTAAGGATTGTTTGCTAAGGTAATAAGCCACTGTTATACATTGAAGGAATGCGTTGAAGTCTGCTCCATAGATCAGCATTCATACACAGTTAAGATGATTGAAAGTGTTGTTGCATTGATGATGTTTTGAAGACATTTTCTTTAGTGTTGCTATGTGCTAGGCCACAGGCCATAGCACCATAGCAAGTTTTACCTTGGGGCTGCTTTCTTAGGACTATTTAAAAATTGTTTTGGACAACTTCAGGTGCCCTTATCAGATCAGCCATTCATCATAGTTAAGGGAGTTTAGGGCTGCATATTGTGCCCTAACCAGAATCAGTGGAGCAACTAGCAATTGGAGGAATGTTGCACCAGGACATGCTACAGCACTCTTCATGATTGAAGACTCTCATAATGATGTACGTTCTACTGCTGTCATAAAATCTCAGATTTTTGTATTTGTACTCTCTCTCTGCTGAACTATTGAAGAATATAAGAAGAATTGATCAAGGGTTTCCCCGCATTGGGTTTTGTACCTGGCTGGTGCCACATCTTGTGTCCTCTTGTCTTCTACTGTTTATGTTTATGTTCTATCTGCACTTTACTATCATGCTGATGTGATTGCTAATCTGAATATCGTCATTGGGCTAATATGAAAAATTGAAGTAAATTGCTCTAAGCATAGAACATACCAAAATTTAACATATCATCCATCATGACTTTCAACACTGGCACCTGGGGGGGGAGCAAGAGAAAACCACACCTAGATCCAAAGTTTCTATTTAGTTATATGAGAGCATTGGATAAATTAGTCCCTGACGAAGAGGCTGCCATGGTGCGGAAACAGTTGAGCAACTATACCCTTAGCACTGGTCCACTTGGGAGCATGCATGCAATTAGAGATCAAGAGACTTTTTCTTCTCTTGAGTGGTGGAACATGCATGGAGGTGCTACTCCACTTCTACAAACTTTTGCATTACGAGTGTTATCACAGGTGATAAACACTTCTTCTTGAGAGAGGTGTTGGAGCTCTTATTCTTTCACCCATAGTTTTAAAAGGAACAAGATAAATTTAGACCGGGCAGAGAGCTTGATTTATGTTCACTACAACTTGCGATTGTTGTCCCATTACTGTGATGATGCAAAGACTAATAAAGACCTTAAGGTTTGGGACAGAAATCCAGAGGAGCCAATTTGGAGGATGGAGTGTTGCAATTAGAGCAATTAGAGGATGCTCTTATCCAGGATGATGATGATCGAGTTGAGATGCCACCCCCATCTGATCCCTTGGTTCCCAGTTTCCGTGCTTCAACACCAACAGCAGGGGCTTCATCTTCATCAGTTTCAATGCCACAACTTCCACAACCACCATCTTCTTCATTGCTATTACGTGGAGGCCTACCGCCACGTACTGTTCATAGTGGAAGGAAGAGAGATTAGTAGATATATTCACAGTTTACTACTTTTGTTGTAGATTAGACTTGTAGGCTTGTTGTGAATTTGAATTATTTTGTCTAACTCTTCTTAGTTCAGTGTGTACTTGGGTCTTGGTGGTGTCCAAGTGGCCTCTTTTGTAAACATTATCATTTGAATTTTGGACATGACTAATGTTGACAGTTGCTCACTTGCTAGATAAGTTACTTGAATGTTTGATGATTTTATCTTCTAAATGTTTTATGATTTATAATATGGTTAAAAATTTGATGTATGTTTGCAATTGCTAGAATCTAGATGGTTGATGCTCGAATAATTAATCATTGATGTACAATGGATTCATGGATGCCATATCTATCTTGATCTATGTAAAAATATGCATGTTTTCATGTCTTCTACAACTAATTTGGTATTAGGGATGTTTTTTTTTTTTAATATAAATGCAAAAAAAAATATAATATATATATATATATATATATAGTTGACGCTTCGCTTCCTAGATTTTTGGGAAATGACGCTTTTGATTCCCCGCTTCCAAAAAACGTCCCCATTTCGTCCCCGCTTCGTGCAACGTTGGTCCTTTTACACCAAGCCTAAGTATGAATCATGGAGAGATTCTTTGGGTGGATTAGTATCAGGATGGACCATAAAGTACTATAAAGGTCTAGGTACAAGTACTTCGAAAGAGGGCAAGGAGTATTTCAAAAAATTAGCCAAGCATAAAAAAAAAAAATTGGCTTGTGTTGGGAACATATTTGGACCAGACTAAGATGCTTATCAAGTACAGTGGCTTTGTGAACAAGAAATTGATCCTATTTTCCATGGCTAATTTGCAAAGATCCATCCCATCCATGGTTGATGGATTGAAACAAGGGAAAGAAAAATTATGTTTGTTTCTTTCAAAATAGATTTTGTCACACAAGCAAAGGTTGCTCAATTCTCAGGTTATGTCTTGGAGCATGCCACTTACCACCATGGAAAGCAAAGTCTTGCCAGCACAATTATTAGAATGCCATAAGATTTTGTTGGAAGTAACAACATTAATCTTCTTGCTCCACTTGGCCAATTTGGTACTGCACTCAATGATTCTGATGTAAGAGGCTACTTCCAGAGTCAAAATTTTGCAATAAAGAACGACCTTGCAGACTTGGTCTTCCCTTGCATAGCCAGAAGCTCTAGTAAAATGCGCAGTACCTTTGAAATGGATCTGATTAAGCAAATGACTACTCTTGAATGAGATATAAATATGCCTACATGATATGTTGGGAAGCCAATATCTGGAACTAAAAGTACTGGAAAGGAACATTGAGCAAATTATGATCAACATGGTTATAAGGAGCGTGAATTTCAAGAAACCATCAAAACGGTTGAACATCCACCTAACCTAATTTCTAACATCAAAGAAGGAGAACAATGTCGGCAGCAACAAAACTTGTCATTGCATGAGGACAAGCAATGTTGGGAAGGGGGGCCTGTAATGTTCCCGAGGAATTAATTGCCCAAGAGACAAAGTAGCCCTTCAATCCCCGTAGGCTATAATCCTTAATAAAGAGGAAAACCCCAAAATACTCAATGTTTGGGCAGCAGAGGGCAAGTTTTGGGGTAGTTGGGCAAAGAAACCCAAAGTTGGGGTTTGGTGTGAATTTTACTCAATTAACTAAGGAGAGAATCCCCTCAAGGAAATCTATAAATACAAGAGGGTTGAATTCATTTGGATCATCATTGATTGGATCAATTATCTCTATCTTCTTGAGCCTGAGGCTCTGAGGGTTTTAAGACCTCTTTTCTCTTATCAGTTTCGGTGGTGAAAGATTCCACCCTAGTTGATGAACTTATTTTCTCTTTAGTTTCCTATTTTCTACTTGTTCTAGCACAGGATTGTTGAAGGAAGTTTTTGGTCTGAGGAGGCTCATCAAGATAGGCAAATTCTTTCTAAGACAAGTCCATTTGTAGCAAGACAATCTGAGTACATTTATGGGCCATGCTAATTAATTCTGAGGGCAGGATTAGGATAGAATAACCAATTTGAGCATAAAATGAAATCATTCAATGTAGGTCGTGTTCAAATTGGGATGGTCGCAATCCTGGAACAAGTCGAAGGGCCCCCTAAAGCAATCACAGGAACTGTCTGAGTAATTCAAGGTTGAAACATAGCCGGACTACCCTTCAGTTAACCATAATCTTCTTGAGGTAGCACGTAACATTTCGAGCCACAATTGTATAGCGGAGAGCTTTGTAGCAGAATAGGAGATCGTTTTATTTTTTGGTCAGAGTCAAAGTATTGAAGTTTGGTCAGTAGATTAGATATGGAGATCTATTATCTCCCTCTTTGCATTTCAATGCTTATTTAGGATTATTTGGAAACTATACTAAGAAGATTGGTTTACTTGAACAATTGAATCTGGATTTCGTCTTCCCCGTTGAAACATTGAATAGCTTTAATCTGTATGATTGGTCGCATCACTGTAAGTGCAAGAATATTTATTGAATGTTACTTTATTGCATGTCACTTTTATGTTGATTCTTTATTTGAAGAGAAAAGTAGTTTGTGAAACCCCAGTTGCCTAAAAGAAAACCTAGGGAAAAATTACCCTTGTACACTACAGTTTATGATATTAATCTTTAAAGCACATGCTGGAAATTACATAGAAATAAATCATGTGAAGGCCCTAGAAGGTAGGTACCATTCATCAACAAAACATAGAAGTCATGTATTAATTTTGAATTATTAATTAAAATTTGTCATTGGTTTATTACAAAAAGGGCAATACATAGAAAACACAAGTAAATCAAAAGGGAGAAGCCTCTTCACATTGATTTACTCCTAAATAGAAATATTTAGGCCTTTATCTTAAATTGAAACAAAAAGATTTATATATACTTTCCCAACATTGAAAGCATTCAACTTTACACCAAAGTAAAAAGCTATACCTCGTGTCATCATTAGGCAACAATCTTGGTGACACAAGGGAGCTTCATCAAGCTTCAATACTACATCACTTCTATAACTCCTAAATCTCCAGTTGCCAATTTCGAATGAAATGGAGAAATTCCTCTTTATATATATTATAGAGTGAGTTAAGTCTCTCATACAATAAAATACATTATCTTTCTAACTACATGACAATGTCAACAAAATGTAAAACATTGGAGTAATTAGATCCATAAGCAACAATATCAAATATATATGGAACAAAGCCTCTCTTAGAGAACTCATTCTTCTCCAAAAATAGGAAAGAAGTTACATCAAAAGTCTCCAAGAGAGGGTGTACAACCAAAAAATATGTGTTGGCTAGCAAAAGCCCCGTGGAACGAGTATGGGGTGCGAAGCCCGAAATTTTGGGTAATATTAGGGTAAAAGACTCCGCGAAAAGCGCAGAGCGTGAGCTATAGTAGGTTGAGTCAAAAGTTAGTTCGCCCGAAAATAAAGTAAAGAAATAGTAATAGAGTCGGCCCGCGATCCCAGGGAAAGTATAAATAGAGCGAGGCTCTATGAGGGAAAGGCAGTTCAGTTTTGGTTTTTAGTCCTAACATGTAATGGGTGAATAGTCTGAGAGCAGTTGTAAGTCCAAGTCGAGGGAGTAGGATAGAAGGTAGAGGCTCTGCAACTGTGTGCGCAGAGGCCTAGAAAGTCCGCAGCCGTGTGCGCGGACCCCTGCAGCTGAGTGCGCAGGGTGCATCTGGATGTATTGTTGAGGATTGGTAATAAAGATAAGTTTCTTCTGAATTCTGTGTTAATTGCGACTTTACTCTTTTATGATAAATGAACTGTTATGATTTCTGCATTTGCTACGGTTGAATACATGTGAACTGGGTTAATCTTAATGCACGAAGTAACCAAAAGTAATAAATGTTTGCTTAAAGACCACTTTAACTAGATCAAACCAGTAATAAGTGATTCATCTGTAATAAGCGCGATAAGGGTATTCCGATTTGCGCGGATCTGGCGCAACGCGAGGCTGCAGAACAGCGCGCGAGCCCCAACCCACATCCAAGACCTCCCCAGGGTGCAGAGACCTGGTTCCAGCACCCTCCCCTGCGACCTCGGGTGAGACCTCAGTCTGCGCTTCGCGGGTTGTTGCCTAAAGGGCCGGTAGCTGCGGGATTTGTTTGGCTAAATAATTCTTCCGAACCTGGGTCAAGCCCATATAAGCCAACAAATGGTTTCGTTGTCGAGACCAGCATCTACCTAAGGGGTGTCTAATGTGGGAACACCGGAATCCTACAAAGAAAGAGCTCGAAGATTGGTGGGATCTGAAGCTCCACGAGTTCGCGGTTCAGGAAAACAAGAACTCGCAGATATCAGAGGAACAGTGGTTGGATTGCTATATCCTCACGGACATACATGAGATCTTCTTCGTAACATTCCCGATAGAATTGTATGAGTGGATCGCAAAGTTCGCTGATAGCGTGGGAAGGTGCAGATTAGACCAGTCGATGGTGTGGACCCCAGAACCGATGCGTAGACTAGAAGCCACTGAAGACAAACTCGAGCACGTGGTCAATCACTGGGTAGATCGAATCATTGGGAGATTTATCACTGAATTCGCAATAAATACCACTGTAAGCTACAGTGAAGCGGAAAGGCAATTTCTCCAAGGACCGCGGGGTCGGTACATCAAGTCATTAAACACTTGGATCAAGATGTTGTTGTGCGAAAAATAAATTATGCGCATACATTAATGTATGGGGTAACACGGAGTGGAAGAGGTTACCGAGGAACGGGAGGAGCAGGGAACAGTCTTCTGATTTCTATCTCACAGGAAAGCGAGGAAGATCTCACTAGGTTGTCGCTTAGAAGGGCAGTCCGGTTGATTACAGAATGCCTTCCGCTAATACCACCTCCATCTACGCCATCACCCACATCACGTCCATCCACACCACCTCCTCCACCACCTCCTAGAACAGGGATGGCGGCCACAGTCAAGTTACCGACCTTTCAAGGTATAGGGAATCAAGATCCAAGCCGGTTCTAGTTTGTGATAAACTCTGTGTGGGACGCGCAAGGTATAACGGATGAAAACATCAAAAAGGCTACGTTGGTCAGTGCACTCCAAGACCGCGCACTGACATGGTACATAAAACACTCAACCGACCATTCGAATGAAGGACTAGCAGCTATACAGGATGCGCTTAATAAGGAGTTTGGCCGACCAAAGTCTGTGAACCAGTCGATCATTGGGTTCAAAGAAATAGCAATGCTGCCAGGTGAAACACCGTGGGATCTTGGACTAAAGATTAAAGAGTACTATTTGCGAGGCTAATATGACGTTGACTGACGGACAGCATTGCGCGTGATTTGTGGCATCGTTAACACCCCATCTGAGGACGGCTCTGTCACAACAGAAGATCTCAACCCAGGCCGAGGCACTAGAGACAGCAATGAGGTTATACGCGACCCTGATACCAGACCCAAGGTTGGGAGTTCATCAACTCCATGTGCAACTTCAGAACTTGAGTTTGGAAGTACAAAGCTTGAAGCAAGGAAGAATGCCTCGATCAGGGTACAACCGGAGGCACGATGTACTAAATGCAAAAGCCACGCACACGACAAAGACCATTGCCTGGTCTTCGCGCACTATCTGGCGGGGGGAGGCCCGATGCCATTAAAAGTGGAAGTCCAGACAGGACCAAATGCCACGCCTGCGCTCTAGTGCGCGATTTGCCAGGTGGGAGGGAAACATGCAACAGATAACTGCCATCTATTACAGAAGTATACCTAGACCTCACAGCAGTTGTATTGCAATTTTTGTCGATCAGTAGGACACGATGAGCAAACGTGTTGAAGTTATGACTTAATGATGGGACGGACCCCAGCCTACCGGGTACAGGATGAAACACAAGGAGGATTTCAAGGACGAGGTCGGGGAAGAGGATGGGGACCCGGCCGAGGTCGCAAACAGATAACTTGTTATAATTGTGGTGAACAAGGACACTACACTTGCGAATGCACTAACCCAACTAGGATCTCATGTCCTTATTGCGAGCAGTTCGATCACGAATTGGTAGATTGTCCAACCTTGCTTGCCCAATTGAACAAGAAAGGGGTGCTTCAACCTCCGCCAACCCAGAATGCCCAGATGATGCATGCGAAACCCCACGAAGAAGACACTAGTATAAATATGGTACGAAGGAGCAACGCAACAGTAGAAAGGAACAAAGGTAGGGAGCGAGGCAACCCGCCTATGGGGAACCATACTGTTGAACCAAAGCAGGGAAGGGCAGGGCTAAATGAAGATCAGCTGACCCTCGCGAAAGCCGCTACCTCAGGTGGGAAGGACCAAACGGAAGCCAAAGTGCACCCCTACATGATCACTTCCTTTCTTGACGCATGCATGAAATTGCTACGGAATCAGAAAGTTGTCCAAGGGTTACAAGAATTGATTACCAGGAGCGTCGAATTCAGCGAACCCCAGGTGGTCCGGAGGATAGGACAACATGCTCTATGTACTGGACGAGAAATGAGGATGACGACACAGATAGGCGACTATGAAATGAATCAAGTCATCCTGGATTTAGGCTCAGATGCAAATATACTGCCTAAGCAAACTTGGGAGCGTATAGGCAAGCCTGTACTGCAATGGTCCCCGTTTCAACTACAAATGGCCAACCAGCAAAAAATATTACCAATGGGTCGATTGCAAGGGGTGACGGTGGATATCGATGGTGTAACAACCCAAACCGATTTTGAAGTCATAGAACTTATCAATGATAGCAATCCTTACCTTGCTTTGCTCGGGATTGATTAGGCCATCGATATGAAAGGAATCATCAACTGAAAAAGGCACACGATGACTTTCGAAACGAAGTCACTTCGCATAGTAGTTCCGCTGGACCCAACGGAAGGGGAGCGCTACACAGAACCTATCCACGACGAGGAAAGTAATGATGAACTGGATTGCATTTATCAGATAATGGCGCAAAACCCCGGTCAGATGCATTACAACGACAATAGACGAACCTCATGGGAACGTGAGAGTATCTGCACTATCAATTCTGAGGAGGAGGCGGAGCGCTGGCAAAATCGATTGCAGGAAGTTACAACACTCAACTGTAATAGGGTGACTCAATCGGTACGAAGTGAAGAAAGACGCCACCCGGAAGAGCAGGACGCAACCACTGAAGACCAGCTCACATGTGTAGTACAGGAACAGCCCAGTGCGTCGATAGACAGGGTGCGCGCACCGATAGAAGGATCGGGAAAGCTCAGATACAATAGAAGGTTTCGACTCTGAATTAGAAGATATGCGCAACGGTTAAGTTGGCATAAAATGATAACACGAAGAATACGGGTGTATGGCAAACGACCAACACCTCAAACAAACCAGAGTGGACCACAGGATCATCAGACTAGAGGGAACCTCCTCCCTACGGCCCAATCAGCCACTATAGGCATAGCTTCTCCCACCAGAGATGGCGTCCGTGACAAGGTTCAGCAGTTATGCGCTGCATTCGGCGTGCAAAACGATGACTTGATGAGTTGGAACAAACTGAGGCCCGAATCCGTGACCACAGCATGAAGTTGGATAACGCCATCCAGAAACTTCAATTAGAAGTGGCCGCCCTAGATGACGAAAAGGAATTGCCCAAGGAAACCAACATGGTTGGCTTTCCTACCTTGATAGGGCTGCACCAGAAATCACAGGGGCATGCACACCATAATTCCGTAATAGAAGCAGGAGGACATCTCGGGTGCTCACAACCCGGGTCAATGGGGAATCGGAGGACCCACAGGGAGGGTTCGCCCTTCTGACTATCCGTCGAAGGATCAATCCTAACACCCCAAGCAGTTGAAAGAGGGTATGCGACTATAAAACAGGCTGTTGTACAGTGGCGCGATTCGACCACCGGCTCCCTGCAGAAACCGCATCTACGTCCTTGGGGATTCGCTGCTGCAAAGGAAAGATGGAAAGTGATCGTTGAAGATACTGCTCATGGTATGATGGTGCATTTAAAGCACCTTGAAGCGAGCGGCGGGTCAACAAGGCAAAAGCATAACCACCCAAGTCGCATTTATGAGCTACCACAAAAACATGCCACCGATTTCCGAGTTCCATCGATATATAAACAAAGTAAAGGTCACACCACCACATCATACTGTCCGGCAAGAGAATCAGTTTGTATTACCTACATCATGAGCAACGAGGAAGTTGAAAACAGTTCATGGTTTCGTGCAGTGGCGCAACATTACAAAGATGTCAACTTGAAAGCTCAAAGGCCTACTGTCGTTAATCCACAGCCAGAGTCGTCGCACAACTTGAAAGCTCAAAGGCCTACCGTCGTTAATCCACAGCCAGAGTCGTCGCAGGAAGCAAAACATTCTAAATCCCCCCAGACGTCGAAGACCAAGAAGAAACCTCCACTTCGAGAATCAGTTCGACGGTCGCTGCAACACCTGCAGGTTGGCAAGTCCACAATGAAGGAAAAAGGTAAAACTGTTATCATCAATAGTGAGGAAGAAACAGAAGAGTCTCCCACGAGGGTCGAAGAGGACATCCCTGAGGAGGACCCTGTACAGCTAGTGCGACGACCCAAGTATATGCCTCCAAGCAAGGAGACGAACAAGGTACCCACCAACCTAGACGAATTCAGCAATACAATCACTACCCCCTCTCTCCCGAAAGACGTCCTAGTGGAAAACTCGGTGGTTGGCCATGTTGCGAAGATGAAATTCGACGATTGCGACCTTGCAGATCGAACAAAATTTCCCCATCTAGCGACAGATGCCTTAATGGACCACAAGATAGAAGGCATGGTGACAACTCTACAGCCAAAGAAGTGGCTACGAAAGGTGGGCGAAGCTGGATTACTTTGTCTCCTGGCAATTCTGCACTTTCTCCGCCCCGCTATTACTATGTTAGTCATCAAGCAGTTGCTCTATCTAGTGCATGAAGATACACTATGGGTCGGTAAACCCGTCCGTATCACAGCAGAACTTGTTCACCGGGTCTCGCATCTACCCTGCGCCAGACGGAACCCTCGGGAAATTACGGCCAAAAGTAACGATGTAGGAATGATAGAACGACTAAAGAAGACGTATAAGCTCGCCAAGGGACTGCGAGGGTACGTCATTGACAGTACCTCCAACGACGCAGTCCAGGTGGCCACTCAGTTGCTGGAAGGAAAAGTAACGAGGAAATGTCGGAGCTCTGAGGTCTCCACCGTAGTTATCGCACTGGCTAAAGAATGTGCCGCTGGTGTACAATTCAATTGGTCACAATTTCTTAGTGAAGAATTTCTGGCCAACTGTCGCGAAGTCCAGGAAGAAGGCAAGACGTGGCTGCTACTGTCTCTCATGCTGGTCACTACTAAGTTGCCTAAAGAGCGAATTTCCTGTTTTAACCCCGAAATGGCCGGAAGCCGCGCAGTATGCGTCCCTTTGAGCAACCAAGGATGCAAGCAGAATTCGGGGGATTAAGATCTTTTGGGTATTGATGGACGCGAATGTGCGTCAGTGGATCAATGAGTTACCACGCTTAACAAATGAAGTTTATGAGAGTATGAAGCGCATTGCGGAATTCAAAGCAGATATGCATCATGTCTACATCCGGGCGCGGAAGGACCCAGCCCAGACATGGACCCCTCTCCGGTTCATTGTCACTAATAACGTTGTTCACAAGATTGTCAAGGCTTGGCCCGCGGCTTGGCGAAGACCCGCGGCAGTGGAACGAGACGACGCTGCTATTTTGAATCAAAAAGAGGCAGCCAAGCGTGCCGCATAACAAAAGAGGAATGAACAGTATGCTGCAGAGGTTGAGGCAGTGCGAGAGGCAAAACTCACAGCAACGGACGAACCAGTACCAGGCGCGCAGATACCAGCGAAGGACAAAAGCACTCAGAAGGAAACCGCTCAGCCAGCCGCAACGAATATGCCGTCCACTACTACAAGTACCCCACTAAAGCGCTCAACCACACCAGAGCGACCGAAGGCGCGAAATAAAGCAAAAGCATCTAAGACTGACAGTAAAGTTACCACCCTAACAGAAGGCAATCTAAATGACATCGAAAACATCATTCGCGAAGCTACTCAAGAGGCAGTCGATGAGGCTATGTCGGAGCAGCACATTGTGTTGGGGGAGCTCCAGACACAGTTACGCGAACTGGGATCAAGAATTGCGCAGATAGGCCCTAGCGTTTCTACAGAAGCCTCCGGTATGACATCTACAGAACCATTGCTCAGAGCCCAGGTTGCTCAGTCTACTCTGATTCCAGCAAGCGCGTCGGTCACCAACCAACCGGAAGATCGAGCAATACTAGAACGACTTACCGAATTGGGACTGAACATGGCTGCACTCCCACGCGATAGTTTGCAACAACTCCACGACAGCACCACAAACGAACTTTGCGCAATGGTCAACTGCGTCGACCAGATACTCCAAGAGCAAAAAATTAATATTGAACAACTATGGGTCCAACGCGATGAAGCAGTCACACAAAAACAGCAGATGGAAAAGGTAGTAGCAGAAGCCTGCTTGAGTGCTCAGGCGTTCGATATTGCAGGGGACTTACCTGTTGAAGCACAGATTCGTACATTGGCTACGGAGTTCCGAAGGACAAAAGAGGAGGCCGCACGGCTACAGCTCGACCTCAGCACGCAGATCGCCAGTTGAAATTGCAGGTCCCACCACCAACGCCCCCAAAGGTCATAGTACAACGCAAGAACATTATTGATATGGGGCGCACGATGCTTGCACGGTCACTCGAAGAATGTACCGAGTTGCTAACTCAGTCGATTGATATGCTCATTGTCCTTCAGGAAGATCCCACACTCTACAGGTTGGAAGTAGAGGCCCGGGAACTTCAGCACGCCTACGATCAGCTCCGAGGAACCGCGCAAACCGTTGTTATCCCGCCACAGTTGGTTAAGATAAGGGAGGTGCATGACATGAAAATCCAAGCCGAAGCCGCGAGACAAAAGGGAGCAGTGGTGAAAGCTCGTATCCAGCCATGGTTGGATGAGGCATTTGCAGTTTCAACCACCATAGAGCATAAGGTAGCACACATGAAGGCTGAATGTGCTAGGATGGAGGCAGCCAAGCCAAGGGCAGAAATATCGGTACCACAGGTGGAACAGATGCAGCGCATGACGGAAGAATTTGTTGCTAGTACCAGCGACGCACTGAAGTTGTTGACCGACCTCCGCGCAAAGATGGACGCACCAACTCAGTGACTCGGGACGAGTCACGATGATTGTGTTGGGGGACTGTTGGGTAGCAGAAGCCCCGCGGAACGAGAATGGGGTGCGAAGCCCGGAATTTTGGGTAATATTAGGGTAAAAGACTCCGCGGAAAGCGTGGAGCGCGAGCTATAGTAGGTTGAGTCAAAGGGTAGTTCACCCGAAAATAATGTAAAGAAATAGTAATAGAGTCAGCCCGCGAGAAATTATAAATAGAGCGAGGCTCTATGAGGGAAAGGCAGTTCAGTTTTGGTTTTTAGTCCTAACATGTAATGGGAGAATAGTCTGAGAGCAGTTGTAAGTCCAAGTCGAGGGAGTAGGATAGAAGGTAGAGGCTCTGCGCAGAGGCCTGGAAAGTCTGCAGCTGTGTGCGCGGACCCCTGCAGCTGTGTGCGCAGGGTGGATCTGGATGTATTGTTGAGGATTGGTAATAAAGATAAGTTTCTTCTTAATTTTGTGTTAATTGCGACTTTACTCTTTTATGATAAATGAACTGTTATG
Organism: Pinus taeda; assembly: GCA_000404065.3. NCBI lineage: Eukaryota > Viridiplantae > Streptophyta > Pinopsida > Pinales > Pinaceae > Pinus > Pinus taeda. The sequence goes on from APFE031528215.1 coordinate 170,388, forward strand.
ATTTCTGCATTTGCTACGGTTGAATACATGTGAACTGGGTTAATCTTGATGCGCGAAGTAACCAAAAGTAATAAATGTTTGCTTAAAGACCACTTTAACTAGATCAAACCAGTAATAAGTGATTCATCTGTAATAAGCGCAATAAGGGTATTCCGATCTGCGCGGATCTGGTGCAATGCGAGGCTGCAGAACAACGAGCGAGCCCCAACCCACATCCAAGACCTCCCCAGGGTGCGGAAACCTGGTTCCAGCACCCTCCCCTGCTACCTCGGGTGAGACCTCACTCCGCGCTTCGTGGGCTGTTGCCGAAAGGGTCGATAGCTGCGGAATTTGTTTGGCTAAATAATTCTTCCGAACCTGGGTCAAGCTCATATAAGCCAACAATATGCATGAGAACTAGATCAACATGCAAGATGTCCACAAGAATTCGTCCTCCAAGAATGGATGATGCAAAATTAATATAGTAGTATTCAAGCTAGGAGGATGTGCTCAAGAGTCCACCTAGAAGATCTCACAAAGTGCACCCTCCAAGGTATCTAAGTGATATAACAATAAAAATATTCCTCCCAAGAGAGTGCTCCATAACCATCCTCCAAAAATAGAAAGTAGTCCACAAGATGCATGCAACCAATCTACATTTGCAAATCCCAAGGCAACCAACTCCATGGATGAATGTGCAAGAGGAAGAAATTAAACCCCAACATAGTAAGTGGGCAAACTCCAAAAATACAAATCCAAGGAGATGAGGGCAACTTAGGGTTTTGAGTCTTGACCATGCCAAAACTTCATAAACTAAATAAATATACACCTCCAAGAATAGCAAGAAATGCCTCCAAAAGTTTTTCCCTCCAAGGCAGGGCCCCCCTCGAATCTGCTCTCGAAGAGCACTCCACGCGGGAGCGCATTGGGAGTGACCCGGGAGCGCATTACCACAAAAAGAAAAATCGCTCCCTAGCTTTCTTTGCAAAAACAAATCGCAAAGACGTTCCAAACGCATTAAAAATTTAAAAACATAAAAATAAATAAACGAGTGGTGCAGCCTAATATTCAAGCTTATGGCCGTAGTATTGATATGTAATTCATGGTAATGTTAAATTCTTAAAGTAAAAGTGACATTCTCCTTTATCTTTCATTTTCATCCTTTTACTTAAAATTTTAGCATTACCATGAAATGTCAGCATGTTTGAGAGTGGTTACGACCTCATTGGATTTCATACGGAGAAAGTAGAATTTTAGATCTCACTCAAAATCCAACAGACTTATCAGTTTTTTAAGATTTTAGGATTGGGGGGATTGTAATGTTTCCATTGGATATTATCATGTACTAGGGTATGGAACTCGTATTTAATCAAGAGCATCAAGCCCTCTGTGTACCTTGATGTTAGTGACACTAGTTGTTGAACTCTTCTATCATCACCCTACTAAAAATGTACCCATCACTCAAACAAAATCTTGACTTGACATGCTACGTTTTTTTATCTTATGTTAATGCTTAGAGGTTGATATTAATGAGAAAGATCCCATGGAAGGCAATGATTTTGATGATATGTAGGTATTTGTTGTAGCATGATTTTTGTGGATGCTAAAGGCCATCTAGAGCCTATTTGTTGATGTATTTTCAGTTCATAGATGGATTGCACTCGATGCTAGTTTGGTTATGTGCAGGTTACATGTTAAATAAATGAGAACTTGTAATTTGTGGACCAGTGGTTGATGAGGATTATAACTACTAGATGAATGATGTTATATGGTTTAATCCATGTTTTTATGTTTTTTATCACTAATTGATCATTCTACATGCTTTTGTTGACATATATGCATCAAAATATATAAGATATATATTATATAAAATTTGCTCCCAAAATCGCTACCGACCCAAGAACTCTTGAAAATGTCGCTCCCTGCTCTTGCTCCCAAGCAGCCATGCTCTAAGGATATGCCCAAATATAATAAGATGACGAAGTAAATGCATGTAATGTGCCACCTTACCCCTTCAAGCGTGAAAAGGAGGCTAGTGAATTAGGACGCCCAAGCTATTAAAATTTAAGCTTAATCTAGATAATTAGATTAATTTAACCATTAAATAAGGTTAAATTACCATCAAAATCATTTGTAGTACACCCTCCCTCACACCACCACCGCCCAAACCCACTCTAACTCAAACTTACGAAATAACACATCAATGAGGGTACTAACATCATTAAACACATTTACCCGTAGGTGATATCTAGAAAAGATAAAATCATTAAGTTAAATCACCTAGGAAAATCTGATAAAGGCAACATGAATCATTCCACCAAAGCAACATCATAAAAGAAGGGGGCATAACAAAGAGTTAACCCATCCAATCATCAAGTGTGTTCCCCATCACACATCGAACACATGACAACCATGTAAAACACACCCCCCTTCAGTGACATCAATATTATCCATCCACACACCAAGTCATTAGGAAACATCAACAACAACATAAAACATCTACCTCCTTACACCACCATCTAACCCCGTGGGCACTGGTAGGCTACAACCATCATCCCTATCCCAGATAAGCATATACAGCAAACCATATCATAATGAGATAATTTGCTCCACAACCATCCATAAGTGCAACCAAAGGGTGTTCAACATGGGATGCACATATGAGAAGACCACTAAGCAGCAAGCATAATCATTCAACCAAGAAGAAGTGAAACCCCCCCAAGCCAAAGACCTCCAAGGAACCAGCAACAAATCTCCATTAATGTGATGAGAATCACAAAGTGGAACCTCATACAATATGAGGTGAAACACATTATTCATTATTCATGCTAAGAATAAGTAAAAAGTTGTTCTCAAATAATACTATCACTAACAGAGCAGATTATTTCTAAACACTGTAACACTTCCCGCCCGATTAGCATACATCACTAATTCAGACTCAAGAATTCCTGAATTGTCTGGTTATAGTATCGATTGGTTCTTAGAAAAAGGAATGTTTACAGTTCCACAACTTAGGAAAGATACCATTTTGATAGATGAGCAATATACTTGGAAAAAACTAACCTAGAAACTGCTTGAAGATTGGCAAGATATCTAACGGCCTAAAAACCCAAGTATGAAATTTAGATTCAGAGTCTAAAGAAGATATTCTCCAAGTTATGGATTTTAAAGAGAACAAAATGGAAGTCTACTTCAACAAGCCAACGAGAAGGTAGAGGTGGGACCAAATACTTCTATTATTAACAAGGTTAACGAGAATACAACAAATCACCTACTTTTTAATCAGCCTGGTTTGCAGAAAAAAGAAGGTGATTCCATTCTTTCATGGGATGAGCGATGCCTAAAGTTATTACACATGATCTAAAACAAAGTAATCCTTGGTCAATGTACGAGACAGCTATAATCAATCTTTGATCTTTTGTGAAGTTATGAAATTGGTCTCACCAATATTTTAAATAGAGACGTAGTAGGAAAGCCTTTGCATCCTTTATAAGAATTCTGATTCTTTGCACTTGCTTCTTTCTTGCAACAACGGAATTCCAAACTTCAAAGAAGGTTGGTTGCTCATCCAGTCCTAGGGCAAAACCAAAAGTAAATGCCCTGGCTAGGGAATTGAAGGAAGATGCTGTAGGTGGGTTGGGTAGCACCATAACAGACGTACGTCACATCCTGTTCCATGACTCTATTCAACTCTCTTTGTTTGGCAATCGGCAAACTGGAAATCTCCTTCAACAAGCTGAAGATTGAGGATTCCATGGTTCAAAAAAGTATCATGGAAGCAATCCTAAAGTTGGTAAAGGATAATTACGAGCTATTTAATTGACACGATGGACGAAAATGCAGCTATTGCTTTGACCTTGAAGTCCAAGTTGAAAAGGATTCAAGCCATATATCTAAAATGAAGCTGAATATTGATATGATAAGGATCAATAAAGGGAGAATGGATATTGATGCTGACCCATAGCAGTGAAGAGTTGTTCCGGCCAAACTAAATTTGTCTCTTTTTAGTCATTTCCCAAGATTTTAAACTTTAGTCGGACAGGTCCTTTGTTTTATAACCTTTAATTTTAAATCTACTATAGGAAGATCGTTGATTATTTACAATAACGTTGATTATTTACAATAAGTTGGAAAAATCAAAAATATCGGCTCTGTTGATTTCGACATCAATAGAATCTTTGAGGGAAAAAATGGCATCACAAATCGGAAATAACTGTTTTTTTTCACCCGCTTGTAACATTCAAACCAGAATCTTTTGGCTAGGAAGCCACAAGTGGGAAGTACTATTCCACCAAATTCATCCAGAGCTTGCACCTGGCCCCAAGCACAAACACAAACACGATCACAGCACTGGCATTAGTGGCCTACAAGGGGTGAACATGTAACTGTGGCCACTTGCACCTGGGTTGGGGCATTAACACCACCCAGGTTTTGCCAACGAGGTCCACCGTAGTTAAGAGTATATTTTTTGGCTGGTAACAAAAAAGATGGAATGTCGATTACATTTAAGTTCATATATATACAGAAAGAGACTCAAAATTTCAGTCCAAAATCATTCGATACTGAAATTAAGGCAGATGTTTGGATATGCAGCTAATAAATACCAAAGGGGGTCGGTGGATACTCTACAGATTGTATCTGTCTTTTCTATCTGAAAACTGAAAGTTGATTTTGGGATCCTTGCCCCTAAATAACAGTCTCTATAGTAAAGAAGATGTATCGTGACAACAAATGCAAAATGAGGGTGAAGAACATACATACTATGGTATGAAGCAAGTTGGACACTTGTACTTGGACGGTGCATTGTCACATACTTGGCATTGACGGCCCCCCATGAGATTTTTCCTTTCTTGTTGTTTAGGTGATTCACATTCACCTTCACCCTTACCTGTACGCATCACAAACAATACCGACTATCAACATATATATTTATAATTTGCCTTTGCTGCCACTGTAACAGTCTAAAAGAATATCATCCATAACCATTTTCAAAGATCGGAGAGACCCTTTGATGGAAACCAAGCTGTAAGAATCTGTAGTGTGTTCACAGAGTAACAGAAGGAGGAGCTGAATTCCCGGTAATAAAGGAATATGCTGACTGAGCTATGTAATTATGCACAATCTCACATCACATGAAACAAGCACGCGCAGAATTCAAGCAAAGCATTGCATCTACATACAGCGAACTATGATTCATATTTTCAATAGTATTAAATAGAAAACAACAGCATGGCATAGCAAACAATCAGATATCCGACGGAATGGAGGATGAGAAGGCACTAAATTAAATTCCAGAAGCAGGAAGGAACTCGAATATATTTGGAGTAAGTACAATCTTCATACCCATGTCCGCGTGGTCGGCTGAGGAGATTCAAATCCACGAGAGTTACCTGCGTATACCTAGAGTTCGGTTTAGCTGTGAGTAATGATACTGAGTAACGAAACCTACAAACACCAAAATTGGATGTGATGTTCCTGCGCCAAAACACTTGAATTTAATTAGGGGAATGGATTTCCAATTTTAATTTAATAATTTTTTTTAAATCACGGTGAATTGTGAATCAAAGTGATGGCTATTTCGAGTAATGCGTATCCTTCGAGCTCTCTTACCATTAAGGGAATTGAAATCCATTCGAGAGGATAACAACTCTAGTTAAACCACGATAAATTTTCTCAATATGAAGATATGAGAATGAGGGGATGTTGGGTAGGTTTATATTTACCATGAAGATATGAGATTTAGGGGATGTTGGGTAGGTTTATATTTACCGTGGTAGGGTAAGGTAGTGTAAGGCTCCAGGTCATCATCTCATGTTGGCGAGTTGGGCGCACACGATGGGCATGTTTAACCGACGAGTTGAGGACGAGTCATCGGGGTGAGCGGTGGGCGAGACGAAATGGTCCCATAAAACCGACGAGTTGGTGATGAGCACGCCTGACTAACAATTCGGGTCAACCAAACGAACCAAGGGGCACGCCCACACGGTGAGCCAAGGGGAGCGACTTAACATGGGGCGCCCCCATACTTGGGCCGACAGTGAAATTGGCTAAGTGTTGAAATTTCGTGGGTCGGCTTGGTGGTAGCACTCCCCCACATATTGTTGCAAACCATATAAAAAACTGGGCAGTGAAGTGGGAGATAGCATCAAGCCTCAACGCAAAGGCAAGTCTGAAAGTTAACAGGTGGACGGCCGAATGGAGAGGCGGATGAGCCCGCAGTGACGGGCAAGCGAAAGAACAGAACCAAGCGAAGGGCCGGGCAAGAACAGTCAGACCGCGGGTCGGGTATTCGAGCCTTAGCAGGGCGGAGTGTCGCAGCTCTGTGGGCGGGTCACACGATGGAGGCAGGCGAACTATGGGCGTGGAGGTCAGAGCAGCGGGGCGGTGCGCGGACCGCGAGTTGGGCGAGCCAACACAGCGACGACCCGGGTGAGTTGAACGGGCGACCAGTGGGCTGTGCGACCAAGCAGTGGGTGGAGAGTTTTGTAATGGTGAAAAGAAGGGTGACGGTGGTAGCAGTTCGGGTAGCCAAGGGCAGATCTACACGGTGCAGCGGCCGAGTCGGGTAGACAGGTCGAGCTACACGGCAGCTAATTCTCCATTGTTTAAAGTTATAACTCGGTTGAGTAAAGCTCCCGAGGAATTGTAAAACAAAAATATTATAAATATGATTACTGATATACATGATTGATGTGTCTCTTGCATGTGGTTGAGATTTATGTTTATTCCGCAAATTTAATAATGAAAATGATGAAAGATGAATGTGTTAGGCATAGTCCGGAAATGATTTAGAAAATAAAATGTTTAGGCATTTAATCGGTGCCGCACGTGGACTAACTCCTGAAAAAAGAGTTGGGGACCTGACATATGGTATCAAAGGAAAATGCAGAGACCAAGGATGTATACAGTCTGAAGTTTTGGAAAGGAAATCTTGGATTCATAGTTTGGGGTTTCTAGACTTGGAAGTTCATGGCAAAATTATCCAAGCATTGGTGGACACGAGTGCCACACATAACTTCACGACTACACGTTTAGCGAAAGAAGTCTGCAGATTATCCCTTCGAATGTCGAGGTCAAGGCAGTCAACTCAAGGGCTAAAGTGGCAGGATTGGCAAGCGAAGTGCCAATTTGGATTGAAGACTGGTAGGGTCGGTTGGACTTCACAGTAATGGAAGTGAACGACTTTGACATGATATTGGGGCAAGATTTCTTGAAGGGAAATAAGGTAATTATTATCCCGTTTTGCGATGAGATTAGGCTGATTGGAGGCTCGCAAACTTGGAGTTTGCCTACTCATAAGCAAAGGAAGGAAGTCAAGGTGTAGCATATTTATGCACTGAGTTTGGAGAAGGCCATGCGGGGGTCAAATGTAGAGACATATGCGATAGTCATCAGGGAGGCTGATAGCGATGATGGAGTGGGGACGCTTGTTCTAGCTAAAATTTCCAATGTGCTGGCCAAGTATGCAGATTTGATGTCCAATGAGCTACCAAAGGCACTTCCACCAAGACGTGTAATGAACCATAGCATTGAGCTAGAGCCAGGGAAGCAACCTCTGGCAAAAGCTCATTATCGGTTATCAGGACCGAAGTTGGAGGAATTAAAACAACAGTTGAAAGAGTTGACTAATGAAGGTTTCATAAGACCTTTAAGGTCGCCATATGGAGCTCCATTATTGTTCCAGTGGAAGAAAGACACAAACGAGCTATGGATGTGCTTTGATTATCATGCTTTTAACAAGCAAACGATAAAGAACATGTATCATTTTCCATTAGCTGCAGATTGCTTCAATAAGCTTGCAAAAGCCGGAGTTTTTCCAAGCTAGATTTGAGGCATAGATACTATTAGGTGTGGATAGCGGAAGGAGACGAGAAAAAGATCATGATTATAACAAGGTATGGAAGTTTTGAATTCCTTGTTATGCCATTCGGGTTGTGCAATGCTCCTGCCACATTTTGCACTTTGATGAATGATGTACTACGTCCATATTTGGATTCGTTTGTAGTAGTATACTTGGACGATATTGTGATATACAGTGATCACATGGAAGATCATAAGAAACACTTGGCTTTGGTGTTTGAGGCGTTGAAGAAGAATCAGTTGTACTTGAAGAAGTCGACGTGTATGTTTGCCCAGACTGAGATTCTGTTCCTTGGGCACATTGTGGGCCAAGGGCACAAACAGATGGAGCCGAGTAGAGTGAAGGTGATAGAGGATTGGGCCGAACCGAAGAATGTCCATGATATGAGGGTCTTTTTGGGGATGACCAACTACCAACGAAAGTTTGTAGAGGGGTACTCCAAAGTGACCTCGTCGCTAACAAGACTTTTGAAGAAGGATAAGAGATGGAATTGGACAGAGAAATGTCATATGGTATTTGAAGACTTGAAGAAGAGGATGGTTTCAGCACCGGTACTGAAGTTATCTGACTTCGAGAGACTGCTTGAAGTACACACATATGCTTTAGATTTTACAATAGGAGGAGTTCTTATGCAGGATGGGCATCCGGTGGCGTATGAGAGTCGGAAGTTGCAAGACAAGGAATGAAGGTATCTGGTTCATGAGAAGGAGATGACTACGATCATCCATTGTTTACAGGTATGGAGGCTTTACTTGATTGGGAAGCCTTTTGTTGTCAAGACTCACAACGTTGCAATGAGTTATTTTACATCACAACCAAAGCTGTTAGCGAAGCAAGCTCATTAGCAAGACTTCTTGACAGAGTTCGACATGATTATTGAGTACAGGTTGGGTAGACTCAATGCAATTGCAGATGCCCTCAGTAGGAAGGGATAGTTAGCCACACTTGAGGAGGAAGAAGACCGGGCAGCGCGAAGAAGGAGTAGAGTATAGATGATTGAGGAGATGCAAAATAAGCTTAGAGCAAGCATTGAGACCGATACTCAAGCATAGGATATTGTGAAGCAGGTGAAGGAGGGGAAGACACGAAAGTTCTTTTTATGAGATGGACCCTTATTCTTTGGGAACTGACTTTACATTCCAAAGACATCCAGACTTAGGAGACACCTTTTGAAGGAGTGCCGCGATTCTTTGTGGGTTGGCCACCCAGGGTAGTGTCGTTCTTTGGCACTGTTGGAGAGAGGATTCTTTTGGGAGAAGATGAGGGAGGATTTAGAGGAGTATGTGCACACATGTATTATTTGTTAGCAGGACAAATCAGATACCCAAAGGCAGGGAGGATTGTTGCAACCTTTGCCGATTCTGGAGAGACCATGGATGAGTGTTTCAATGGCCTTCATTACTCAGTTACCACAAGTACAGGGGTATAACAGGATTATGGTCGTGGTTGATCATTTTTCCAAGTATGTCGTCTTCATTCCAACGAAGATACCTTGTGGAGCCGAGAAGACTGCAGAGTTGTTCTTCAAGAACATTGTGAAGTATTGGGGAATGCCATTGAGCATTATGTCAAATCGAGATCCGCGTTTTACAGGTAGATTTTGGACCACTTTGTTCAAGTTAGTCGGGATAGATTTGTTGAGTTCGAGTTACCATCTGCAGACAAATGGGCAGATTGAGTGAATTAACACATTGTTGAAGGACTACTTGAGACATTATGTGATGGCTAATCAGAAGAATTGGCCTGAGCACTTGGATGTAGCTCAGTTTAGCTACAACATGCAAAATATTTTTGCAACTGGATATAGTCCATTTGAGTTGGTGAATAGTTAATTGCCAGTTGCTCCTCATACCGTATTATCGAGAGGTTTCTTGAGGAGTTCGCATGTGAAGAGATTTATGACAGCATGGGAGTAAACCTTGGAGTTAGCATGGTTACGCTTGCATGAGGCTGCAAGGAGGATGAAGAAATGGGTAGATAAGGATAGACGCGATGCACACTTTAGTGTGAGAGATATGGTTTTTCTCAAGATTACCAGGGATCAATTTCGGCCATCGAAAGGGACTGTGAGATCTTTGATGAGGAAGTATGAGGGGCCATTCCAAGTGAAGAAGCAAGTGGGGGAAGTTGCATATGAGTTGGAGCTTCCGAACCACATGCGTTCGAAACATCTTGTTTTCCATATAAATTAGTTGAAGAAGTGTCAACTTGATGCAAACCATTGAGACAGGACAAAGCCAAGATTGTTGACAGACCAAACCTTGTTTTGGAGAAGATCCTGGATCTTCGAATGACAGGTCTTGGGAGTAACATGTGATGGGAATTCCTCATTAAATGGAAGGATGCACCGAAGGAGAGCAGCTGGGAGACGGAGGATTCATTGTGGAGGTGGAAGAAGAAGATTGCAAGGTATGACAGTAAGCTAAGGAAGATAGTTGGATTGTTGAGGACGACAATGACTTCAGGTGGGGGAGGATTTAAGGCCTTCGGATCGTACTCGCATGTTGGCGAGTTGGGCATGCACGATGGGCGCGTTTAACCGACGAGTTGAGGACGAGTCGTTGGGGCATGTGGTGGTGAGACGAGACGATCGCATAAAATCAACAAGTTGGTGATGAGCACACCCGACCGACGAGTCGGGTCAACCAAACGAGCCAAGGGGTGCGCCCACACAATGAGCCAAAATATGACTAAGTATGGGTGAGCGCAAGTTGGTGAGTTTATAGGGGAGCGACTTAACATGGGGTGCCCCCATACTTGGGCCGACGGTGAAATTGGCTAAGTGTTGAAATATCATGGGTCGGCTTGGTGGTAGCATGCCCTCACATATTGTTGGAAAATCATATAAACAATCGGGCGGTGAAGTGGGAGATGGCATCAATGTTAGGTCCCTAT
>APFE031528215.1:194839-219880 GCA_000404065.3 Pinus taeda
TATATATAGAAAGGAGGTTTTGTCATTTGAATCATCAAAGAATCATTCATTTGTGTAATGTAAAGGAGGTTGCCCCCCTAAAGAGGCTGAATTCTAAGGCGTTGATCTATCTTTCCTATCTTTTTGTGAGCTGGTTTCATAACAATCAACCCTCAACACAAAGGCAAGTCCGAAAGTTAACGGGTGGACGGGCGATGAGCCCACGGTGACGGGCAAGTGAAAGAACAGAACCAAGCAAAGGGCCGGTTATTCGGGCTATAGCAGGGTGGAGTGCTGCAGGTCTGCGGGCGGGTTGCACAATGGAGGCAGGTGAACTATGGGCGTGGAGGTCAGAGCAGCGGGGCGGGCATTGGTGCGAGTTGGGCAAGCCAACACAGTCACGGCCCAGGTGAGTTGAATGGGTGATCGGAGGGCAGTGTGACCGGGTAGCAGGTGAAGAGTTGTGTAACAATGAAACGAAGGGCGACCGTGGTAGCAGTTCGGGTAGTTGGGGCGGGTCTGCACGGTGCAGCATCTGAGTCAGGTAGATTGGCCGAGTTGCACGACAGCCAATTCTCTATTGTTTAAAGTTATAACTCGGTTCAGTAAAACTCTCGAGGAATTGTAAAATCGAAATATTATAAATATGATTACTGTTATACATGATTGATGTGTCTCTTTCATATGGTTGAGATTTATGTTTATTCTACAAATTTAATAATGAAAATGATGAAAGATGAATGTATTAGGCGTAGTCCGAAAAATGACTTAGAAAAAAAATGTTTAGGCATTTAGTCGGTGTCACACGTTGACTAACTCATGAAAAAAGAGTTGGGGGCGTGACAGGTAGGTGGGGTATGGTAAGATAGGATAGGGTACACTTTTGTATATTTTGTTAATGATATCTATGAGTGGATGGGTTTTTTGTATTTAGTAAGTAAATATGGGGTTTTTATATACATCAATATATTTAATTAAGCCATAATAATAATTATTATTATATCTGATGGAATTCATAATTAATTGGTATTACTTGGGCAAAGCCTCAAAGTTCAGATTAGTTGGTTGTTGTTATGAATGCTAAGCTAATATTAACAACTCACAAGCCAACAATTAGCAGGAAACTTATGACTTATCAAGGGTTAAGACATCTAGAGACACACTTGCGAGGGAGTCCCACTAATGGGGGGCATTTACCTTTCTAGCCTTATCACAGTAGACCAAGGTATCTTTAAGGATTTGAACTCGAGCAAGATAGTAGGAGACTTATCTCCCAAACATTCAAACTTATGATATCATTTGGGGTGTCTTTGTGCCTAGCCTAAGTCAGTCTAACTAATTATTGATTCCCATGGTTTAAAAAAATATCATATGATGTGTGTCTATACATATCTTTCATCTTCTAGTCTCATGTTGAGTTGACATGGAGCTATACTAGTTCAAATCTAATTGGTTGTTGCTATAAACCCTAAGCTAGTGTAAACAAGTCACAACCCAACACTTAGCAAGAAACTTATGACTTATCAAGGGCCAAGACATCTAGAGACACACCCGCAAGGGGGTCCCACTCATGGGGGGTATTTACCTTTTTAATCTTATCACAATAGTCCAAAGTCTCTCTGAGGATTTGAACCCGGGAAAGAGAGTAGGATACCTATCTCCAAAATTTGAACTTATTAATATCATTTGGAGTGTACCTCAACCTAGCCTACATCACTCTAACTAATTATTGATTCCCATTGTTAAAATAAATACCATATGATGTGTGTCTATACATATCTTTTATTTTCTACTCTTATGTTGAGTTGATATGGAGCTATACTAGTTTCTTTTTATACCTTAATATTAAGATTTCCAATAATTTAGTTGCATGCCTTATTGATTGAGAGATGCAAATTTAGCATGCTTTGCTAACTTTCAATGTTTATAGATCTCTTTCTACATATATCAAGAGCTTTTGAGTTGCCTCTCTCTACTATGATGACATTCATATGTGAGTGTTATGTGTTGTTGTGGTATTGTGGTATAGAAGTGAGATGATTTCAATCCTTCCTTTTTTATGTGTTCGCAAGCATCTAAGAGTATGGGGAGTGGAATGTTATTTTAGAGTATGCATTTTTTAATGCATTTTTGCTCTCTTTTCTTCCAAGTTTGTGATTATAGATATATTGTTATGTATTCTAAGCATTTTAGGCTATCATATGTATGGCAAAGTTGAAATGTGAACCATTATTGTAGATAGAAACCTTTCAAATGCATTTTCAAAGATTTCATTTTTTTACAATGGTATTAGCCAAAAAAGAGTCAATTAAATATGGTCTATGTTTGGCAATTTTAACCTATGATTTATTTGGTAGTGTCTTATATGTTTGTGAATCGCTATTTTTTATGTATGCAAGCGACAATATGTGAGATGCCTATTTTGATAAGTGGGAAGAGTTTTTATTATCACCTAGGTCATCCTTATAAGAAGGTTAGTTTTTAGATTATGTTTTATTAGGTTAATTTAATTTTAAATGGTTTCATATTAAAATTAAAATAGGTTTGAAGGTGAGTGTAAGAGTGATTAGGTTGTCTAGGCTTGAAGGATTGATATCTTTTGAGTTCATTACTTGCTCAATTTTTTGCATTAAATTAATTCAACTAGCTTGTTAGGGTGCAACCTTTTAGCCCTAAGGTAGGTAGGGGCACTATGGGCTCCTCATTAAAAATCCCTTGTTTTTCTTGGCACACCACCAATCTGGAGAGTGGTAATGGTGCTCATCACTCCCCAAACGTTTATTCCAAAGGTGTCTCATGAGGTAATGACCCCACTCCTAATATTGCTTTTTTAGAGTCTATATATGATAATTACAAACTCTAATTATTTCCAATTGATGGCTAATTATAGTTTAGTCAGTTGGGAAATTAACCATCAATTACAGATAGCCAGGATTATCGCTAATTGAAGTTTTGTCTACCAAGCACCAATGCATAGATTTATGTATGAATGTCGAGGTTGATGGCAGCTCTTGAATGGTCCATGGTGTATTGAAGTGGTAGATTCTGAGGTATCGAGACTTGCACTATGGTAGTGTTTTCGCAAAGCTTTCCAATGTATTTTGGTTTGGCCAAAATAGTGATTAAACATGGCTTTATGTCAAAAATAGCATCTTTGGAGGACCACTCCTAGTGGGACCCTTACGAAGTTACCAGGATATCAGGATGGCTACATATCAGTGTAGTTAAGTACGATGTAGTGTGAAGTGATAGAAAATTTTGTGTGTGTTACCATCGCCAAGGAGGGAATGCAGTCAAGTAGTGCATTATAGAGCTATTACAACACACTTTCTCCATTACTTAGCTTCTTAGTAGTTGGCCTTCCCTTCCATATTCAAGTTGATTTATGGGAATATATACATATATATAGTAGAACACTAACCTAAGAATATATACAAAAGGTGAAGAATTACAATACTTATTACAGTTATATCTATATGTGTTAGCCTCACCTTCGAATAAAATATAGTAGGGGTTAGGTGAGTCGTCATTAGAAGAAATAATATGGCCCTATGGGGGGAAGAGTTGTTTTCTTGCTTACTTGGCATGTGCGCACCCGTGCGCGTGTCTCTGTGTGTGTGTACATACACAGGTTTCATTGATCGATGTTCCCACTCAAAATTTTGATGGCCCAAATTAAAACTTGGATCCCCCCGCTCATCGAAAGTTTAACAAATGGAAGGTGGGAGGGGGTCCATTATATGTTGTTTCATCAAAGCAACCTTTGGATAATGTGGTGGGTGCTGGTGAATAGTGGACCCCCCTAATGGTTTTCAATACTAGGAGGACCCCCTCTGCTATTTTGTCGATGGTTTATATATCACATCAATGGTTATGTCATATCCAATATGGCAAAGGGACTAAGCAACATCACCAAACTTCCCAATGATTATCAAATGATTTGTTGCCACATGTCCTTGTGTAATTCCAAAGAAGAAAAAGAAGGATTCTTTGCCAGATTTTATTAATTTGTTACGAGTTCAAGAATTGTCAAAAGCTCAATATGCATAGTATATTCAAATAATGATTACTGTTTTAGCTAAGGTCATCGGATTCTGGGTAATTATATTTTCTAATTCTCGTTAGTTTATAGTGGTAAAATGAAACAACAAAAAGAAAAGATGGTTAAAATTCAACCAGAAGTCAACCCTCGTCGAGGGATTATATAAACTTAGATGAGTTTCCCCTAATTGACATAGATGGTGATGTACATGAAACTAAATGTGAGTTTGATCATTTTGAGCTTTGGAATTGGGCATTTAAGTGATTTCAAGACCTCAATTATGAGTTTTTAGTTTGGGAGTAATTTCTTGCTCAGTTCATTATTCCCCAAACTTCTCATTTTCCAGAGTTAGCCAACTAATCTTCTGAGCACTATTTACCTAAAAAACAAGCCATTTTATCAAAATATGGAATCCTATTGTTTCATATTACTCCATAATCTATTTCAGAGATGTTTAAAGTTGTTATGCCCAGTCAAGTTCAACCATTGTATGATCAAGTCTTAAATCAATTATTCTAGCAATTAACCCATGAAGAAAAATCTTCCATTCTCATGTTCTTTTTTCGTGATGTAGCCAAAATTCCACAGAATAACCCACATCACCCTTCAAATATGTTCCTAGAGATTTCAAGACAAGTCATTTCAATGATTTGCTATCTACTAGGGTATGATGATGATCATACTGTAGATGAAATTGTATTAAGGTTTCTATCCTCAATCTCTCCAATGAAAATGTCTTCTATCAGTTTTCATTTTAGACAATATTTTTTTGATATTATTAATGAGGAATTGACAAACTTTAACCTTTTTAGGTTCTTTAGGTATCAATTAGTCCTGATTTATTTATTTTTATATTTTCAACTAGACAAAAATCTCATCAATTTCAAAAGCAAGATTTAGATGGAAATGCATTATTAGTAATATATTGGACTTTAGTGAGAATTGAACAAGTTTCATCAACTTATATACATATGCCAAACCCTTTGATAGAACAACATGCCAATAAGGAGACTTGGGAGAAACATACATTGGTATATATCCCAAGAAAAGAAGAGACAAAACATCCTCCCAAATCTGGCATGTTAACCACTCCTCAACATAAAGAAAGGGACTTAAGTAAGACCTATCATAAATACTCAACAATTAGGTTCTGAATTAAAAGGGGTAGAATTTAGATTATTAAAGAGATACATGGTAGATGAAAGAGAGTTTTCGGTTTCAAATGATATATCAAATGAATTTGTTACATCTAGTGAATTGGTCACATCAAGCGAACCTCCATTTACTTTAGAACAATTACCATATGCCCTTGAACAATCGTCATCATCATCATCTACAACTATCGTTTAGGATATCTTCACATAATTTATGCAGATTAAGAAAAAAAATGCAACAATAAAAACAATAACTTACAATGAATTTTGGAAACATGACTCATTTGCACATAATAGACTATTACGAGCCCGACATGATGAAAATGGAGAATTTCAACTAACATTCTTAGAGTTAAAAACTCAAAATGCTAGATCTACATTAGATTATAAAGATGCAAAGTTCTCTTTTGATGTAAAGAGGATTCATTCAATTGACCAGATGGATCTCCATAGGCAAATAGGGGAAATGTTATATAACATTTAACAAGCTCAACAATTAATGTTGCAAAATTGGAAAAATCATTAAATAAAGTGACCAATGAGCTCAAAAGTGGGAAGATTTATTTTATCACCAATGATACAATAATTAAAACCCTAGAGGGAATTATTATAAATTTGGGTACAAATCCAGATGATATTGATTCATTTCAAGCTCCAATGAAGGTCAGGGACATAGACATTCAGATGCTTAGGAAAATAATCGAATTGCCAGTCATGTAACATGTTCAAACCCAAGAGTTAGAGGCAATGGAAAAATAAAAAAGAGTTACCACTTTCAGTAATGATTGAACAAAACAAGAAAATGGAAAAATTGGAGTTGCAAGTTGAAAAATTGCTGAAAGAAAATATTGAGCACACAAGTACAATAATTCCCTCCTCTCAAATCAACATTGTGGAAGAAGACTCTTCTGAGAAATTGGTGAAAACCTTATCATCACTTAATCTAAAAGATCAAGAGATTGAAATTTTAAATAGAACACTAAGTCAGACTTGGGAGGATTTGTCAAAGAAAGAAAGCTTTCTAAATGATGAGGTTTAGAAAAACATTTCTCAGCAAAATCAAATAGAATGGTATAAAAAGCAAGTGATTGGAACTCAACCTCTAATTGAAACTAAAAGGGATTTATGGGTAGATCTTGTAACTTTTATTTTTGTTATATGGGAGTCGATTGAAATTATTGGAGAAGAAGCTGAAATGTTGAGTATTTCCAACCAAGCAATAGAGCAAATTCAACATGAATTAGGAAATAAACTAGAATTAAAAAATATGATTATTAAATTCCTTTATTCTAGGGGAAAACAATAGCTCTGAGAAATAGGAAGAAAATATAGAACACTTGTGATCATGGAGAATAAGAAAGTTTTGAACAAGAGAAATTTTGCATGATAGGTAAAGGACAATTACATAATGGTTCAAGCTAAAATATATTATTTTAATACCAAGTTTAATATCTAAAATTAGAGGGGAATGCCATCATGTTAGTATTTTGAAAGAATAGTAATACCTTTATATGCATACAAGAAACATTTGAATGAATTCATAAAAGATGCAAATAAGTTTATTAGTTTGTGAGGGCTCTTAAAGGGTGATAGGGTTATGAATAAGCTGACGGATGTTTTTTACCTTCATTGTCAAGTTAGGTCTCTTTTCCCAGTTAGACCAACTTTTCAAAAGTGTACCAAATTGGATGAGGCTTACAAAAAATTAATCTCTTACACGTATCCTTCTAGAGTTGAATGAGATAGACTTGCCAATATTCTCCCTCGGATTTCTTCACTGCAACAACTAAATCCCAAGAAAGGAGCCTAGCTAGAAGTGTAGGATCAAATCAAGGACAAGTGTTATTTTTCATTTATTAGATCCTATAATTTAGTTTTTGAAACAAAATTATGTTTGTAATTTTGTATAAAAGTGAAAAATCAAATTGTTTCAAGGGTTGGATATTGAGGCAAAAAGACTTGTAATTTTTCATTAAAGCTTTATATTTGAAGACAAAGTTTAATCAAAGGTTTCTAATTTCAATACATGGCATATTTGTTTACTATGTGAGTATTTTCCTATATTTTCATAATCTAATATTTCGAGCATTTTGAAATTATGTGGAACATAAGATAGGCTAATCTGAGAACCAACTTCCCCTTTTCCCCCTAGAAACGTTATAGTTAGCACTCAGTTGATAATATAGAGAAGTTGTTTATATTGTTTCTCTGCATATGGAAATTGTTGTCCTCGTTCCATATAATCGAGATGTATTCTATTGTCTGGCTATTGAATTTTTACTCTACGCTTTCTAGTCTTATTATGTGATTCATATATTTAGGTTTAGTGTGGATGTTATTTGATATTTCCTTCAGTCTTCTTTCACCATTTTTGAAGCTTTTGTTATGTCATGGTTGAATTCTAGCCCTTTGATTGGACCTCTAGAGGGTAGGGATTTATTTATTTAAACAAGGTGTTAAAAAACCTTTATAAACCATCTTTATAAAACCCCTAATCCTAATGATTTGACAGAGTTCCCTAGCCAAGAACTGTCTACAAAGAAAAACATCAGTTCCAATAGATTTGTTTAAAAGGGAAACTTGTTCCTAGTTGATGTCTCTAGTTCTAGATCTATTGAGTATGGTGCAATGGTTACTTAATCTAGTCCAAATTTGGTTAGGGTCACTTCTAAATAATTTGTTCCCTCTACACGTAATAACAACCCCATTTTTGGGAATGCCATAACTAATTTGCTGAAGAAGATTTCCATGTTGAAAATATTTTGAGATCTTTACATAACCAATCCATCTATGAAATGACATGTAGATTAGTTGGCTATTCTTATCAATTTGGTCCTTTCTAGATATATATTCGTCGTTGTTGCAAAATCACACCCATCATGCAATGGAAGTGATAGATGGCTAGAATTTGGCTTATTAGATAGAATTTTTTATCATGCTAGTGAAATTAATGTCCCTAGATGCTTGGATCTTTAAGAGGTTGTGGCATCTATTGCTTAGGTGATAGGAGGATTTATTTTCTCATTGATGAAGTTGAGGACTTACCCTTTGTTGAATATTCAAGCAAACTTTCACCATCCTCTTGTAGTTATCTTAAGTTTCTAGTGAATTCAAACTTTATGACTTTTTTCCAACCTTTTGTCTTCTTGAACTTCATTCTCAAATTTTGAAACATGTTTTACAAGTATGCTTCCGAAATTGGGTAAAATTTCAGAAGTGGGTTCTCATTTGTTATTTCCAAGCACAACTATAACCTTAGATGCAATATCAATAGAAACAACCTTTTCTACCTTTTCCATCACTTTATATTGCTTCCTTTCCATATAATTTTATTCTCTTGGGATATTTCCTAGCTAAGAAATGAATTGGACAAAGTTGTGTGTTGTTGAGAATACTCCAATTAAATTTGCCAATGATTAGATAAATGATATTCTAATGTTGGATTAAACATTGTTTGTAAGCAATTCCTTCATTTGAATGTTGAGTATGAGAGTGTTATTGCATAATTTAAAATTAAGGTGGGATTTAATTTTGTATGAACAATTATTGTTGGTTGATCACTACTCACATATTTGGTCTACTAGGGCATGTCGCACATGAACTTCTATTACCAGATCCTTCTTAACAACCTCAAACTTGAGCACTTCCCCTATGATATTATAACACGTTGCATTGGCACCTTCAAACTTATTGAGGTAGTGAAAGAGTGTTCATAAAGATGCCCAAACTATCATCATGAGAATTTTATTTGACTAGCAAGTATAGGCTTTAATTCCCATGAAAATGCTATTTTGAAGCTTATCTTTTGGCTTGTGAATGCATGAGTTAACATGTAGGATTTAAACAACCTTGTATGGATGTAAACAAACACCTAAGGCTTGATTTCGATGTATTAATGATTATTTTAAAACTTATGTTTCACCATATGTGAATCCAACAATGGCTTGTACATATAAGCTAATTATTAGTCCATTTTAGTTTTAACCATCTATGTAGATGATAGACTTATAATAGGAAGCACCACCATAGAATTAAAAATATCAAGGACAATTCTGATAGACCCTGGAGATGAAATATCCCAACATTCAACATTATTATCTCCACTTTGAGATACCACCAGTGTTTTCACACTAATGTTAACTATGAATTGGTCAACTTGACTGATTTAACCTTTCACTGTGTCAACTTGGTGCTTGACTCACACACAAGGTGGGAACATTAGTTGTGGTAGATGCATATAGCATATTTCAAAATCAACCTGGTCTATTAAATTGAAAGTGAGTGTGTCAGACATGAAATACTACAATTAATTCTAGTTTAAATCAAGGTACGTTTGGAGTTGGCATGGATTATTGATATGACCATGAGTATAGCCTAGGTATGGTGGCTATGACAAATATTTTACCATGCATGAATGCTGTTTTTATCAAGAGGTTGTACTACTGAGAAGAAAAGGTTTATTTAATGATTTTTCATTGGTTGAAGAGGGGCTAAATTATTTAGCTTATGGCTTCTCCTCCCCCCATTCGTTTTCTTCTATATCTATCCTTTAACAATTGCAATTTTCAATTTGGGATGGAACCTAGATATAGATTTGTACTGTAATTTTATTGTCACTCTACAAAAATTTCCCAACAATAGCTAGATATGATCTTGAAGGACAAGCCTAGTGCTCTCCTTGAGATTTTGAAGACATTTTGTTTTTATTTATGGTTGAGGTGACATTGATGTAACATATTGTTTCAATTTCCGATTAAAATAAATAATATTTTAAATGGAAAATTGTGTATAATTCATTGAGGATTATGATCTCTATTTTTTCTTATCCATTTCATTGTTAAGTTTGCAAATGTACCTTTGAATCAACAATATTTGGACCTCAAACTATTTACCTTGCTAATTTCCTTTCTCTTTGACTCCATTTGCTCAAAGAAAAGGCATAAGGTTTGACAATACGAACTTCATGTAAAGGACATTATCATTTTATGTTGATTTTAAAGTCAAAATCTATCAATAATAAGGATTGAATTGGCCATACATGCAATGTTCCCATGTGGATTTTAGTTAGTTTCTTACCGATTTCTAATTTTATACTAGCCTTTTCAACTTGGAAGGCATAAAATCAACAAGAAGAGGTTCATATACGGAATGCTTGATTGAAGGATCTTAAGTCCCTGACCATACCCTATTAAAATTACCCAAAGAGAGATGAGAACCCAATGTCATCACTCTTGGATTCAATTTTTAGTTTTATTTTTACAAATTGTATACAAGGAAAACCTTTCAAAATGTGCAATCATGTATTGGCATGGAAAATCCTATACGCCTTCCAAAGCATGTCATGCAAATAGAAATTATCATTCTACATTTAATGCTAATAAGTCTTCTACTAACCTAACATGTTTCCTTCATAGTTAAGGGAAATATATAAAATATTGAGGTAGGAATCAACATACTATATACATCTATCATTAATGATTGAATGAATACACATTAATTGTTACGTTTTCTTTCTCACGTACTTTGGACGCTGAAATTATTCATTGAACTAGCCCTTATGAATTATGATGGGTCCCTTGGATCCTTTGGAGTAAAGCTAGTACCTCCGGCTTTTATTGGAGTTAATCCCAACCCTAAGCTATCTTGAGAACTTTTTTTTCCATCATGATCAAAGAGACTCCCCTTGAACTTGCTACCTACTATTGGGCACAACGCTATGGGCACTATTGCTAGTACTGCCAACATTTGAGAAAAGATGGAAATTGTAAGGAATGCAATATTTTATACTATAGTTGGTGAGATATTTTGTAGATGTTTGCAAGGCCCTTCAACATAATATAGTGATGTTTTATGTACAAATTGGACATGTATTCCATGTATTGTTCCTAATTGGCTTTTCAAGTGAATCATTGAAGCAATACTAAAACTATGAGAGACAAGATTTAAGATAGTAATTATGTTGTGACTACGCCTATTTATAAATAAGATATAATGCTTAGCCAAAACATAGACAATAATCTATCCTCTACAATAATATATAAATTTACAACATGTAGTTATTGCTACAATGCCATCAAGATATGTCAAGCAATTCTTGAGCTATCACATGGGATTTCCATGAGAAAGACGATAATTACATCAATATCATGATCATACAATGATCTTCACAAATGTAATAATTATAGAATAATTATTAATTTTATGTGACGTCTTGATTGTCTAAATGCTTGTCTAATGCATTTTATACTATCTCGATTGATCCCCATTGAATTTTAATAAATGTCATGGGCAAAGCTAATCAATTTATCATAATGGAAAGTAAATATGAATAAAAGAGAGAAAAATTGGTAAGGAATCTCTACAAACCGTACATACATGACAAAAGAATTCAACTCCCAATATATCTCAAAATTTTCTAAAACACAAAAGACAAACTCAAAACAGTAAATTACTTTTGCCTCTACCAAACAAACAAGACCCATAAAAGAAGCCATCGATGATGTTTCCTCGGGTGGCCTCTCTGGAGGAAGCATAGGTCCCAAAGGTGCAAGTGGTGGGTAACTTAATTGTCGATTAAATTACTTACATTAAATAAAAAATCCAGGGTTCATGAACTTGTGAAGTACACTTACACTATATATGCTAGGAAATAAATTTTAATTGGAAGGGGACTATTATAATTGCAAGATAAAAATTAACCTATTGATGACAAGGTCTTAGTAATGATATACACACGTTATGTCTTAGGGGCTTAAATCAAATTCAAGACTTGAAAATTAAATGAATTCAGAGTAAACTATGCTAATATGAAAGGTTTAAAATCTACTCTACAAGGAATTGAAAAATTATTCTATTGAACACGAAATAAAGTCTATTCTATTGGGCTTGAAAATGAAATTTATTATGTGAACTTTCGAAAGGAAATCTAAACTATTGAGCTTGGAAAGAAATTTATTCGATGGAAATTTGAAGCAATTCTATTCTAAAACTTATCTATGAAACTTGAAACAAATCTAATGTAAGAGACTCGAAAGGAAATCAAACTATGAAATTAAGAACAAAGCTATTCTACAAGACTTAAAATCAAAACTTTTCTAGAAAGTGATGATCGAAAAGAAATGAAATGTTTGTTGGAAATAATACTGAGAGGGGGGAGGGGGGTGAATCTGTATTTACAAATCAATAACTTTTTCATTTTCATAATCCGATTTATATATGCTACTTTAGTGAAGGTAACTTGCATGTGCACGCAACTGTTCTTAAGGCAACCAACGAATATCCAGTGAACTTATGATTCAGTTAATTCATCATATGTTGATCTTTAATCAATGCATCAATACTTTATTAAACATTAAACAATAACCATGTGCAGTAATAACAGAATAAACCATCACACATAAACAACACACATGAACACCAAGATTTAAGGTGGAAACCCAATGCGGGAGAAAAACCACCTGTTGTTGTTGTCTCTGTCTTCTTTTTAATATAAAGAATAATCTATTTACAATCTTGTACTAGTGCAGACTCATAACAATACACAGGCACCCACCTGCAGAAGGCTACAACCTTCTCTCATTTTCCAGCTTTTACTGGAAGGGAGCTACAACCCCCTAGCTCTTGTACTAGCCGGTATGTTTACTAGTTCATAGGCGCCGACCTACAGAAGGCTACAACCTTAACTTGTTCTCCAACTGCAAATGGAAGGGAGCCCCAACCCCCTGATCAAATCACCAACCACTACTGGTAGGAAGCTTTGAATTTCTCACTGAAGGCTCCAACCCTCAACATCCTCCAAGGACCACATTTCATGAATTTTTAGACTGGATACTCCTGGTACATAGCAACACAATCTGTAGGTCACATTTCATCATATTTTCACATTGGACCCATCAGTAACATTGAAGCTCAAAATCAATCACCACTACAATACATCCATCAAATACATCTGCATCAACCAATCATTGAAACTCAATCATCAATCACTGACATAACTGAAACCCAATCATGAATCTCTGAATCAACCACAACTGAATCAATCAATCACTGAAACCTATGACATACTGAATCAAACAATCTCTCAACCTATGACATACTGAATCAATCAATCACCGAACCTCTGACACAACTGAATCAACCATTCATTCAAACTTAATCAAATTCAACCAATCAACTAGAATATACAGATCACTATAACCAATACACATATTTCAACCCACAACACTGCATCAACAACCAGAACCAACTGTGACCTCAAAAATTCATGTTTCAGAATGTATACGCTTATTCAATGAAGCCAACCTACGTGTATACGCTACTTCCTTTACCCCAACTTGCGTATACCTTTAAATATACTGAATCATAAAACCTATGAACAACAAATTGTACCAATCAGTGACATTCTGAAGATATACTGTCCTATTACAGAGTTCTAAATAGATAGCAACAAGGATCACCCTTCTTTCACAATCATTCAATCAATCAGGCTCAATTTCCTTATACATTCAGTTCTACTTTCAGATCTAAGAAGACATCATTGACAACCAGCAGTAAAACAACAACACTGGTATGATAGATCAGTCATCCTTGAACTTCAAGCTTTTCTTTTGCATATGATACTTGGAAGAGACGAACCAGCGTGTATACGCACCTTCACCAAATCGAACCAGCGTATAGATCTACAAATACTTACTTATAACTTTGCTGCAAGTCTAGAGTTCAGAGATACCCAGATCATCACATATAAAGGATAAAATGTGCGTTAGCAATCAGATCTATCCTATCCTTTATCAGGTCACATAATGATAAGTCATTATGATCCTGAGCCATCATTAGATCGCATCCATCATCAAACACTCAAGTGCATACTTAGTTCAAATCAAGCAAAGAATCATAAACCCATAACATGCATATTTGCTTTTGATCTAACACTTCATAAGATATTCATTACTTGTATACTTAGCCCTTTGATCTTCTCCTCCTTATATACTTTTAGCCATTCTCAATACCTTGGACCAAAACAACACTTAGAGCCTGTGGTATTCTTAGATGGAATCAAATAATCGTTACTTCGCTCAATATTGTGGGCTAATACCATGGTATTGACCCTTGCTATTCTTTCACCTTAATTTCCTTAATTTTTCATCCCATACGCACTTTTTCTTCTATGAAAGTGTGTGCATACGTATATGCTCTTTTTGTAAAATGAACACGTGTGTACATGCTCTTTTTGTACAGTGAACCTGTGTATACAACTTAACATACCTGAAAATGTCCTTTTTCTTCAACTTCTTGATTCTAATCTGTAGTCCTTTGTTCCTTCATCCTATTCTTTTGTACCATTACTTTGTTCCCTCTAAATAGACCTGTTCTAATGTGATTTTCCATTGTACATTACTTCTTAACTAATTCCTTTTAACTACCCTACATTTTGTCACATCTGTAAACACAATTGACATGCATTCTGTCACATATGATATCTCTCCTGTAGATTCATCTAGTTACCATATACAAGTGAGTTGTTCTGATTCAAGTGGGTTGCCATCAAGTACAACACATGCATCATAATGCCAACAATGTTGACAAGGTTCTAAGTGCAAAAGCCTTCAAAGATTACTAATGTGCATATTCATAACCAAAACAAATCACAATTAGTATAAATTTGAGACTAAGTGTAAAGGGAATGTTTTTAGTATTTTTTATTTATTATCAAGCACTCGACTTGTAAATAACCAAAGGCAAATAAGTAAAACCCTAATTTAAAGGATTGAGTGTTAAAGGAAGACAAAGCATTTAATTGAACTAAATAACTGAACGAAATGAACTCTAATCTAATTGCAGAGCCAAATAAATTGAATCAAAACAACGAAAGACAAGTATACTATCACTCACACATTCTCATGGGGCCCTCGTGGTGAGTGCGAGATGTTTAAAACTCATATTACAAGACTTTGAATCACCAACACAATCACAAATATGTCATGAATCAAAACTTTGTATTACCTGAAATGTGAAAATAGAGTCTACAACAAGAAACGATACTAATCACAATACTAAACTTAATTAGTTGTCTTTCGCTTACAAAACTAAGCATTTTTATAATGTCTTTAGGATTAACAACTTTAAGAAACTAATGTTGAGAAATTAGTATTGAGTTTGTCATCTAAGTTTTTAAATTAAAATAAGAATTCCAATCTCATGATTCACTAGTGAAGGAGTGAACCATGAGAGAGCTCTTTATTGACACATCATCAAATGAAATAATAGTCTTCTATATTTCGTTTACCTGATAATTTCCACACTTGCTTGATGCTAGAGTTGGTTCTTAGACACTCTATGCAAAACCAATTTTCCATAGCCATGTTGACTTCAAGTTTGACCAATGAGATTCACTCATGCAGTGATCTTCCAGTCGTGACTAGTAGGTGGATGTCCATGTAGCTGACATTTTGCAAGTGTTCATGTGTCTTGGTTTTCCTCTAACACGTGCGAAACTATAGAACTTAGGATTTGGCTACAGAAATTCAATTTAGTTGCAAAAATTGCAGAATTCAGTAGCTATAGCATAGTTTAAACCAATTTCATAAAGAAAACATAGACTTTGAGCTATTGATGGATTATTACATTTTTATTGACATTTGCATGGTCTGGGTGACCTTTTAATTCATAAACAAGATGGAATTAAGTGAAAATGTGTAACAAAATGGGTGGAAAAAGCAAAATGGGTTGCCAAAAGGAGGACACTTTAGAGGTTCAACATTCCCCCATGCCAAAGGTGTTGCATGTCCTTATGCACAAAATTTCAAAACTCGTAGGGATGCCCTCAAGGGACTACCTCCGATGCTTGAATTAACACATCTAGATTAGTCTCTGTTCTTTTAGTATTTACATTCAATGACCACCATGGTTTTCTCATTAATATTTTTCATTGTAGCCCTCTGACTTTTTGTTTAAGAACCTTATTGTTTGCTTTGAGTTTTTGATTCTTCTTGAACCAATAACACATCTTGAGTAACATAGTATCATTATTAATTTTTATTACTTCATTTTCATCCTTTATGTGCTTGTTCAACACTTATAATTCATGAACCTCTTGCTTCAAAGCTCTAATGATCACTTGATCTCTAGGAGAAGAAGTATGGATTTTGTGCTCAAGTGGTGTTAGTTTTTGTAGCACCAAATGTGTTCTAGTCTCGAAACTTTGTGAAGAGGCTAAAAAACAGGAGTTATCCAAAACCCAGAAATCATTTATGGAAATTACACCTAGACATGTCTCAATTAGATTATTAACCAATTTTTAAATATTTCCAAGTCTAAACTCAGGAAAATTGGTTAATTAATCAGTATTAATTAAGAAAGGTGAGAATTCTCTAAAAACTCACATGGATCGACAAGGAAATAATATCAACCATTGATTAAGTTTTATTCTTGGCCGTTGGAGTCCCACAATGAGATTATAAGAAGAAGTTGACGGGTAGATGGAGAGACACTGAGATTGATTTCCTTGGGCAGTTCGATTTCCTAGAGAGCAACAACTATTGTCGGAAGAGTTCGAGCCAGAGAAGGGAAGCATAGATAGAGAGGGGCAGAGAAAGTGAGTTCAGGGGAAGTTTTCTAGTCCTAGAGAGTCAGAAGAGAACACTGAAAATTTCTCCAGGAGGTTGCGCAAAGGCAGTGCAAAGCCTCAAAAGAGCAATTCGATCCAACTGAAGAGGAAGACGTTTTCAGTTCCAAAGGCTGAGAATTTTTTCAAGAGGGTAGGAGAAGCATTTTCCAAGTCAATAGAAGGTAGGATGACTAGATTGGTAGTCGATTTAGGCAATGCATATGAGCGTCTGTGCTAGGGTGACATAGGGCCTGCGCATAACTAGTTGGATGACTAGCTTTTTAGAGGTAGTCAAGTGTCGAGATTGCTCAAAGAGAGGGTAAAATCCCTTAGATAATTTTTTCCAGTATTTCTCTTGGATAGATTTACCAGTTTGGCAATATTTATTGTACTCAGAATTTTCTCACTGTTGCTTAATAATAAAAACCCTGAGCTGCTACACCGATTTTCGCAAGTTGGGGTTTTTCGGGGACTTTAGTCCAGAATAACTGTGTCATAATTTTGTATGTGTGTTTCAATATTTTCTCAATTTCTAGTTTATCTTCCAAAACATTAAATTTTATGAATATGGCAATGTGATTAATTAGTTATTGCCGCAGCGATAAACTGAAGAATCAATTTATCAACTAGAAGGATTAATTTCAGTTGCTGCAATAGAATTTCAATGGTAAAATTTTCACATGTTATCAGAGAAATTTTGATCAAATGGGGAAGCTCAGAAACAAAGGAAGCAATTTGTTGTTCAGAGGGAGCAACAAGATGAATTTTTGAGGGAAGTGCGAATTGCTGGGAAGTTCAATTTTTTAGTGCAGGTTAGCAGAAAAATTTGGCTTGCTAGTTCGAGTAATTCCAACAAGCAGAGGGGTATTTGTAGCTTAGAATTTCACTAAGAAGATTCCTTGTTTGGGTGCAGAATGGTTTTTGCAGCAATTTTCAGTAGCAGAATCAACACTGGGTGGATGAGAAAGTGCACACACAAAGATAATTTCTCTTAGAGGATTTCTAGTTTAGAAATCCAATTTTCCAGTTTCAGTTGGAAATAGCTACAAGAATATTTTCTCACTCTAGAAGGGAGTGCGAATAACAAATTCAACAATCAAGCAGGGGGGAAAAGGGAGATTTTCCTACTAGATTCAGAGATGGCCACAACTAGGCTTAGAGGTCAGGATAGGTTGGAGGGAGCCTCAAACTATGTCATCTGGAAGGCTAGGATGTCTTTCATGCTAGATGAATTTGGTCTGAAGGCCTATGCATATAATGTTGTGGTAGTAACGAATGATGCAGATTGGCTAAAGGAATACTAGAAAGAGATGGAAAAGGTGAAGAAGATGACCTTGGATGGAGTTTGCGACCATATAGTATCACATATATCGACCAAGAATACGACCAAGAGATGTGGGATGCTCTCGCTCAACTATATACAGATTTTTCCGAGCAATGAAAGATGTTCTTGGAAGAGAAGATGAGAAACATTAGGATATAGAAGGGTGAAGGCATAAATCACTTCCTTACTAGAATTTAGGAAATATGGGATCAACTTGCAGACATTGGGGAGGTGCCACAAATTATAGAGCTTGTGCATTTGGCCCTAAAAAGTGTCTTAGAGGAATGGTAAGTCTTTGTCCAAAGCATATTGGGCTGAGACACATTACCAAGGTGGGACAGGATGTGGTCAGACCTGCAGTAGGAAGAGATGAGGTGAGCTCTAGTAAAGAGCTCCATGTATGAAAACACCAAAAAGAATTTGAAGGGAGAGAAGGAGGAGGAGAATGTGACCCTTGCATCAAAGGGTCCCAGTCAGGGGTAGGGGGAGAAAAAGAAAAATAAGTACCTATCTAAGGTCAAGTGTTTCGGGTGTCCGGAGTTCAGGCACTACAATACTCAGTGTTCTTTGAAGAAGAAGGACAAGTAGAGCCAGGCAGTAGCATCTGCAGAGATAGACAAATTATCCTCCAGACTGGAGGAAGAATTCACCATGATTGCCACTATACCTCCAAGAGTGAGGTGGGGAGATATGGAGCTATAGTCCTAGAGAAACACGAAGAATTGGACAGGTCCTTTGAGATGTCTTCCTCATGGATCATTATCTTGCTACAGGGGCCCACAATAGTCAATAACATGATGAATCAATGATAGTTAATGCAGTCAGATTCCATAGTGAAATTTGCATACTAGTAGCAGTTAGTTGTAGAGGAGCACAATGAAGTGTTGAAAATAGAGCAAGAGGTTCAATGCAGAGTCAACAATAGTGAAAATTCTCCAATGGACAGTGCAATGGATAGTAGTCAGATGCTCAGGAGACAAATGCAACACAAAGACATAATTGATTTAGTATTTTAGATGTTTCTCAGTTGCAGTTGCATGAACAAAATCAGAGAGGGAGTTGCATTACAGATGCAGAGTTGGAAAAAATATAGTAGTGTCAGTAGCAACATGTACGTAAAATTAGAGTTGCATAGTGGTTTATGGGTAGTGGCAGTTAATCACAATGGCCATACATCAACATAGTACAAAGGGTGATGCAGAGACATGGTGTTGGAGTAGTTCATCACTACAACACTTTCCTAGCTAAGAGGGAGTGTTAGTTTTTGTAGCATCGAAGGTGTTCTAGTCTCGAAAATTTGTGGAGAGGCTAAAGCATAGGAGTTCCCCAAAACCCAAAATCGTTTCTCGAAATTCCACCTAGACATGTCTCAATTAGATTATTAACCATTTTTTAAATATTTCCTAAGTCTAAACTTAGGAAAACTGGTTAATTAATTAGTATTAATTGAGAAATGTGAGAATTCTCTAGAAACTCACATGGATCGACAGGGAAAGAATCTCAGCCATTGATTAAGTTTTAATCTTGGATGTTGGAGTCCCACGGTGAGATTATAAGAAGAAGTCGATGGGTATATGGAGAGAAACACTTGAGATTGATTTCCTTGGGAAATTCAATTTTCCATAGAGAAACAATTATTTCTTGAAGAGTTTGAGCCAAAGAAGGGAAGGAGAGACAAAGAGGGGTAGAGACAGTGAGTCCGGAGGAAGTTTTCCAGTCCTGAAGTGTCAAAAAGAGAAGGCCGAAAATTTTCTCCAAGAGTCTGTGCAAAGCCTCGGAAGAGTAATTCGATCTAGTTGAAGAGGAAGACGTTTTCAGTTCTAGAGGTTGGGAAAGTTTTCCAGAGGGTAAGAGAAGCATTTTCCCAGTCAGCAATAGATAGGACAACTAGATTGGAAATTGATTCAGGCAATGTGTGTGAGGGTTTGCGTTAGGGTGACGTGGGGCCTACACAAAGTTGGTTCGATGACTAGCTTTTCAGAGGTAGTTTAGTGTCGGGATCGCTGAGAGAGGGTAAAATCCCTCAAATAATTTTTGCCAGTATTTCTCTTGGATAAATTCGCTAGTTTAGTGATATTTATTATACTCAGAATTTTCTCACTATTGCTTAATAATAAAAACCCTCAGTTGTTACACCGATTTTCCCAAGTTGGGTTTTTTCGGGGAATTTAGTCCAAAATAATTGTGTCATAATTTTGTATGTGTGTGCCAGTATTTTATCAGTTTCTAGGTTATCTTCCACAATATTTAATTTTGTGAAGATTAAAATGTGATTAATTCATTGTTGTCGTAACAATAAACTGAATAATTAATTTATCAGTTAGAAGAATTAATTCCAGTTGCCGCAATAGAATTTCAGTGGTAAAATTTTCACAGGTGATTCAAACATGGGGTCATCATTATGTAAAGCATCATCATGAAATTCTGGAATCAAGGGAGAATTTACTTGTTATTGCACCTTTCTCTCCAAAGTCTCAAAATAATTATATTTATGTCGCTGGATGAAATTGACTTGTGGAGTCTTCCTTGAAGGATTTTGATCATCTAAAGGCTTTGTCATCACCTCTATTTTTACCCTTTTGGTTTCATCAAGGTCTATGGTCTTTGGTGGTCCTTGACTTACTTGTTTTCTCATGCTTAAGGTAATTCTCTTACTTCTTCTCAAATGTTGTTTTGGTTCCATCATGCTTTGAGAACTTTTCCTTTTACTGCTCTCTTTTGTAACTCTTCTTTGTTTTATTTTGGTATCTCTATTTGTTCTTCTTTCTTGTTGGCTATCTTCAAAGTTTTTCAATTCAATTTTCTTTTGTTTTTTATTATGAAACTTCTTTTTTGGTATGGATGTTGGGTGTGTGTTATATTTTTTTCCATGACTAGCCCCATGCTCGAGGGGGTCACAGGGGGGGCGATAACCCCCTCTGTCGGTCTCTACGGGGTTCAGGGCAACACCCCTTTTAAGTTTCTTTTGGACCCTATATTAGGTTGGTGGACCTACCTATGGTTTTGTGCATGGATTTCGCACATGGTTTTGGGCATGATGGTTTTTTGTCCATGGTATTTTGTAGATCCGGTCAAGGGAACTACTGTTATGTTCTAATCCAAGGTTAATGGGTTGGGGTTTATGGATGCTTCAGCATGCATATATATGTATTGTAACATTGAAAGGACCATAATGAAAAATCAATCTAGTAGTCCCGGTTTTGGGATCCAGTGGAAAATCTTTGTGTATATATGTTTATGTTTTATGCTCTCGCCATTGTTTATTTTCTATTTTTAGAATTTGTATGCAGGTAATTTCTGTATGGGGTTAAAACCTACATTTGGTATCAGAGATGTTTTGGCTTCAAGGGGACACATTCGCTATTGAGGGGTTTTTCTCGGGCTTGTGGTAGACCCTGTTCAATGGGAGATCTGTGGGATTGATTCTTGTGGTGAAAGAAGATGGTGAGTCGTGGAAAGATAGAGCTCGAGAAATTTAATGGTCAAAGTTTTGAGTTGTGGAAACTCAAGATGGAGGATATGCTAGTGGATAAGGATTAATGGATTGTGGTAGATCTAGGTACTAAACCAACGAAAATGTCAGCTGAAGACTGGGCGAAGTTGGATCGGAAGGCAAAGAGCACAATACAGTTGTGTATCTCAGATTTAGTATTCTTGAATGTATCAGGGGAAGGTTTGGCGAAGGTTTTGTGAAACAAGTTAGGGACTTTGTATCAATCTAAGTCTCTCGTGAATAAACTGTTCCTACAGAAAAAGTTGTATAACCTGAGGATGAAGGATGGAGACTTGGTGACAGAGCATCTGGACGCCTTTAATACTGTGGTACTCCAGTTGTTATCTATTGATATAAAAATTGCAGATGAAAATAAGTGCATGAGTTTGTTATGTTCTCTACCAGATTCGTGGGATAATCTGGTTATTGCAATAGGTAGTAATGTGACTGCCTTGCAGTTTGATAAAATAATATCATCCTTCCTATCAGAGGAGATGAGACAGAATAATACAGAGGGCTAGAATGGTGATGCCTTGTTTGTCCAAGGACGGTCCTGGAATAGAAAGAAAAATAGATCCTCAAATGGGAGATCTAAATATCCACGAAAACTTGTAAAGGTGTGCTAGAAATGCAGAAAGGAAGGGCACTTCAAAAAGGAATGTAGATCTAAAGCTCCTGAGAAAGGAAAGGGGTTTGATGATGCTCCTATTGTAGAGGCAAAAACCACCTTAGATGAAGGTGGGGATGTGTACTTGGCTTCTTCTTTAAGTACACATGTAGATCATGAGGCATGGTTGATTGACTTAGGTACATCCTTTCACTTCACTCCCCACAAGGAGTGGCTCTGTGAGTATGATAAATATGACGGTGGTGATGTCTTCTTAGGGGATAATAGGAAGGCTAAATTGTTGGTCGCGGAAAAGTCCATTTGAAGTTGCAATGTGGAAGGATTAGAACACTTCAGGGTGTTTTTCATATTCCTGCATTGGCCGGAAATCTAATTTCTGTAAGCAAGCTGGATATGGCAGGTGTAAAAACAGTGTTTGAGAAAGATACCTGCAAGATGGTTCGGGGAGCACTGGTATTGATGCAGGGAGTTCGAATTGGCACTCTGTGCAAGCTTCAGGGTAGCACTATTATTGATGGGTGCAATAGTTATGTGGTTCTTGAAAGTGGAGCAGAAAATCTAGTGGTCTCTGGAGAAAAGACCATGCTATGGCATCAAAGGCTTGGACATATTGGAGAGAAGGGCCTTCAAATACTTCATGGTAATGGTATGGTAGAACGTATGTCTAATTTCTCTATAGTTGTTATCTGTTGATATAAAAATTGCAGATGAAAATAAGTGCATGAGTTTGTTATGTTCTCTACCAGATTCATGGGATAATATGGTTATTGCAATAGGTAGCAATGTGACTGCCTTGCAGTTTGATGAAATAATATCATCCTTCCTATCAGAGGAGATGAGACGGAATAATACAGAGGGCTAGAATGGTGATGCCTTGTTTGTCCAAGGACAGTCCTGGAATAGAAAGAAAAATAGATCCTCAAATGGGAGATCTAAATATCCACGAAAACTTGTAAAGGTGTGATGGAAATGCGGAAAGGAAGGGCACTTCAAAAAGGAATGTAGATCTAAATCTCCTGAGAAAGGAAAGGGGTTTGATGATGCTCCTATTGTAGAGGCAAAAACCACCTTATATGAAGGTGGGGATGTGTACTTGGCTTCTTCTTTAAGTACACATGTAGATCATGAGGCATGGTTGATTGACTCAGGTGCATCCTTTCACTTCACTCCCCACAAGGAGTGGCTCTGTGAGTATGATAAATATGACGGTGGTGATGTCTTCTTAGGGGATAATAGGAAGGCTAAATTGTTGGTCACGGAAAAGTCCATTTGAAGTTGCAATGTGGAAGGATTAGAACACTTCAGGGTGTTTTTCATATTCCTGCATTGGCCGGAAATCTAATTTCTGTAAGCAAGCTAGATATGGCAGGTGTAAAAACAGTGTTCGAGAAAGATACCTGCAAGATGGTTCGGGGAGCACTGGTATTGATGCAGGGAGTTCGAATTGGAACTCTGTGCAAGCTTCAGGGTAGCACTATTATTGATGGGTGCAATAGTTATGTGGTTCTTGAAAGTGGAGCAGAAAATCTAGTGGTCTTTGGAGAAAAGACCATGCTATGGCATCAAAGGCTTGGACATATTGGAGAGAAGGTCCTTCAAATACTTCATGGTAATGGTATGGTAGAACGTATGTCTAATTTCTCTATAGTTGTTATCTGTTGATATAAAAATTGCAGATGAAAATAAGTGCATGAGTTTGTTATGTTCTCTACCAGATTCGTGGGATAATCTGGTTATTGCAATAGGTAGCAATGTGACTGCCTTGCAGTTTGATGAAATAATATCATCCTTCCTATTTGTGGAGATGAGACGGAATAATACAAAGGGCTAGAATGGTGATGCCTTGTTTGTCCAAGGACGGTCCTGGAATAGAAAGAAAAATAGATCCTCAAATGGGAGATCTAAATATCCACGAAAACTTGTAAAGGTGTGGTGGAAATGCGGAAAGGAAGGGCACTTCAAAAATGAATGTAGATCTAAAGCTCCTGAGAAAGGAAAGGGGTTTGATGATGCTCCTATTGTAGAGGCAAAAACCACCTTAGATGAAGGCGGGGATGTGTACTTGGCTTCTTCTTTAAGTACACATGTAGATCATGAGGCATGTTTGATTGACTCAGGTGCATCCTTTCACTTCACTCCCCACAAGGAGTGGCTCTGTGAGTATGATAAATATGACGATGGTGATGTCTTCTTAGGGGATAATAGGAAGGCTAAATTGTTGGTCGCGGAAAAGTCCATTTGAAGTTGCAATGTGGAAGGATTAGAACACTTTAGGGTGTTTTTCATATTCCTGCATTGGTCGGAAATCTAATTTCTGTAAGCAAGCTGGATATGGCAGGTGTAAAAACAGTGGTCGAGAAAGATACCTGCAAGATGGTTCGGGGAGCACTGGTATTGATGCAGGGAGTTCGAATTGGAACTCTGTGCAAGCTTCAGGGTAACACTATTATTGATGGGTGCAATAGTTATGTGGTTCTTGAAAGTGGAGCAGAAAATCTAGTGGTCTTTGGAGAAAAGACCATGCTATGGCATCAAAGGCTTGGACATATTGGAGAGAAGGGCCTTCAAATACTTCATGGTAATGGTATGGTAGAACGTATGTCTAATTTCTCTATAGATTTTTATTTCTATGAAAATTGTGTATATAGGAAGAAGAATCGGGTGAGTTTCCCCTCTAGTGCTAAGAGGGTGAAATGAATATTAGAGCTTGTGCACCAGAGAAAATTTTAAGAACCACCCTAAATTTATATGTATAATAAATGGGTGAATCCCCATGATACATAGGAAAAATAGGAGGTGATTTTATCACTAATATA
>APFE031528215.1:222915-255845 GCA_000404065.3 Pinus taeda
ATTGTAACATGTGGATTAATTTCCTTTTTGGTGCACAATCTCCGCCTTTTAGGACAATATGGTGCAGTGACCCAACCCCTACAGATCATTACGACAAACTAAGAATAGTAGAGAAGATGAAAGGTTGTACAAACCAACATATTTTTCAAACAACTAATCCATGTCATACAATTTTTAATAGCGTTGTAACATGTGGATTAATTTCCTTTTTGGTGCACAATCTCCGCCTTTTAGGACAATATGGTGTAGTGACCCAACCCCTACAGATCATTACGACAAACTAAGAATAGCAGAGAAGATGAAAGGTTATATAAACCAACATATTTTTCAAACAACTAATCCAAGATTAGTACCTTAACTTTTTCATGAAGAGATCATATTGGGAATGTTTGAAAAATGGTGGGAAATCTGGGCAGCGACTATCTCTCTTCTGCGAGGGTGATGCGGGAAGAGTTAAGATTTCATTGTTTTGAATTTTTTTTTGTTAAATCAGAAAAACCAATATTAATGGAGATATGAGTATTTTTTACTAAATTTTGTGAAGTGACTAAACGTAGCTTTAACCATTCACCTTAAGATTTTTTTTACGGTATAATTTCCTAAGTCTATTTAATATCTTCATTATCATAAAAACCAACCTATATCCATCTTAACTCCACATCTACCACTCTTAGAGGGATGAAATCTATTTATCCCTCCCATCACTTGGTAGACCCGGAATTAAGATGGATCTAAGCTGATAGAATTTCCCCTTTAAATAGTCTATGCTCACATGAATACCATGGTATTACCATGGGTTATCATAAACCTGGAGCTTAAAAACTACTATTAGTAATTTATAAAAATTAATAAAAATTAATAATTGATTAAATTTTTATTTTTTTATTTTTATTTTTTTAATTTTTAATTTTTATATATAGTTTTTTTAACCAAGTTAAAATGTTTAAGTGACATTAAATTGCAAGATCCATTTTTACTCTTGATCTACCAAGCCCCAAGAGGGATCAAATATTTTTTCACTCTATGTTAGTTTGAATATCACGATATTTGATCCAGAGTAAAGATGGATCTATGCTAGTTTAATTCCCCCCTTTAAATAGGCGGCATTCCATGTGAATACCATGGGTCAATACCATGTGCCAACGTTATTTTTTATTAATAGTAATATTAGGGTTAATAATGTTTTTTTGCATGATATTAATAATAATTTGGCCCATAGGCTTCACCTAGATATAACACATTTTTTGAGTGTTCATAAATATAAGGTGGTTTATGGAGTAAATATAAAAAATGTTTTATTTATTTACCATACCTCTCGTTTATTTATATTTTTATTAATTTACCATACCTCTTTTATAACAATGGTATTTGGCCCATAGGAATTCAATTAAATAAAACCTCTTTTTTGAGCCTTCTTAAATAGAAAGAGGGTTATGGACTAAATATAGAAAGAGGTTTTATTTATTTACCATACCTATAGTTTATTTATATTTTTATTTATTTATCATACCTTTGAAGTACAAAAAAATATTTTATTTATTTACCATACATCCACTTTAACTATATTTTTATTTATTTACACGCTTGTGTGTTCATAAATATAAGGTGACATATGGAGTAAATATAAAAAAATGTTTTATTTATTTGCCATACCTCTGGTTTATTTATATTTTTATTAATTTACCATACCTTTTTTATAAATATGGTATTTGGCCCATAGGATTCACTTAAATGAAACTTCGTTTTTGAGCCTTCTTAAATAGAAAGAGGGTTATGGACTAAATATAAAAAGAGGTTTTACTTATTTACCATACCTTTAGTTTATTTGTATTTTTATTTATTTACCATACATTTGGAGTAAGTATAAAAAGAGCTTTTATTTATTTATCATACTTCCATTGTACTTATATTTTTATTTATAACTATCATAAATACATTTACTTGAAAATGAGGGCGAATTGAAGATTGTAACTCCTAATTTCAAGGGCTAAATTTACTTTTTTACCCTCTCCCTTAAAATAAGGTGGGCTAACCTCCATACCTGTTTTTTTTTTATAAAATAAATTTGAGGCGATTTGTAACAATGTACTATGATACAAAACATTCGCCCAATAAAAATATAAAACCCCTTAATTTAGCCAAAGGGCGAAAATTCGCCCCTAAAATTGTCCATGTTGTGCACAATGATGTGTTTGGACCTATGTCAGTTCCATCAGTGGGTAAGTTTGTGTACAATGTATCATTTATAGATGACTTCTCAAGGAATACATGGATATAAGTTTATGTACTATGTATCATTTATAGATGACTTCTCAAGGAATACATGGATATATTTCCTCAGGAAGAAATATGAAGTCTTTGACAGGTTTAAACAATTTAAGGCTCTGGTGGAAAACTAGATAGAGAAGAAGATAAAGATGTTGAGGACAGAAAACGATGGAGAGTTTTGCAAGAAGGAATTTGAAGAGTTTTGTAAGAAGTGTGGTATAGCACGGTAGAAGACTACTCCATACACACCTCAAAAAAATGAAGTTTCAGAAAGAATGAACAGGACGTTGATGGAAAAGGCAAGAAGCATGCTCAGTGGTGCCAGGTTAGGATAAGAATTTTGGGCAGAGGCAGTGGAGACTGCATGTTACCTGGTCAACAAATCACCTTCATCAGCATTGGAGGATAAGACTCCACAAGAAGTATGGACTGGTAAGAAACCCTCTCTTTCACGTCTAAGGGTATTTGGATGTGATGCATATGTACATGTTCCAAAGGAGAAAAGAACCAAGTTGGATAGTAAATCTGAAAGGTGCATCTTTATTGGGTATAAACATGGTTTAAAAGGTTATAAACTTTGGAACCCAGACACAAGGAAGGCTATGTACATCCACGATGTGTTGTTTAGAGAGGTGAAATATGTTATTAAACATGAAGTCCTACCAAAGGAACCCGAGAAGATAAAGTTTGAGCTAAAGGAGGCGAAATCATACTCTACAACAAAAGAGGAATCAAAAGATGAAAAACCACAAACTCCAACTGTAAGAAGACCAATTTGAGAAAGAAGGCAGCCATAAAGGTATAGTCCAACTGCTTTGTGTTCAAATTTTTCTTTATCTATTACTGATGATGATCCCAAAACTGTCAGGGAAGTAGTTGATTCAGAGGATGGAAAACTCTGGAAAGAGGCCATGGTTGATGAAATGGCATCTTTGCACAAAAATGACGCTTGGGATCTAGTGGAGTTGTTGGCTGGAAGGAAACCCATTGGTAGCAAATGGGTGTTTAAGAAGAAGATGAATGCAGATGGCAAGGTGGAGAAATACAAAGCTCGGTTGGTATAAAAAGGTTAATCCCAGGTGTCGAGAATTGATTTTGGTGATATTTTTTCTCTTGTTGCCAAGGTAGCTTCTATTAGATTACTTTTATCTGTTTCTGTTGTCTAGGAAATCCTCTTTGTGGACGGAGACGATTCCTCTAGCCCAATGAATGGGACTAGCAACCTAAGTGACAAGCTACTAGACACCTTCCTAGGTTACAATTGAAAAGAGAGATGAAGAAGATGGCCTAACTTGCTTTGATGCTAATGACCTCCTTCGTTGAAGACCTTGAATCACTTGTGTCATGGGCTTGTTCCTATTGTTCAGAATTTTTATGCACCTGCACAAGAGATCAAGACGCAATAAGGCATTCAAATACAAATAGCATATTCAAAAGCAACCTACTTAACTGATAAAGGAATGTTAAGACAAATGATACATGAGCACACACATCAATGGAAAATGAACTAGCAGTTGTATATTAATAGAAAATAAGGGGAAGCATACAACCAAGCCTTGATGTCGATAAGCTCTCCTTGAATGAATGTCCAAGTCCATGCTAAGCTCTCCATGCACTCCTTCTCCAAGCCAAATGAGTAGCATATAGGCACAATATTAGCATAAGGGTGCAAATAGACATAGACCAACCATTTGTGAATGGGAGAGGATGAATATATAGGTTGGGAAAGGGAGTTAGGATCTCTCCAAAGATAGGAATAGGCCCTCATCTCAAGGAGGTATCTCGTAGGGATAAGACCAAGAGGCCAGGTTGGGAGAAATCGACCTCATCTACGCCGAACAACCTCCAGCTTGCTGCTATGGAAGCTTCTAGATCACGAAGCTTCTCATCCTCTTTGGGAAAATTGCCTTTTTGGGATCATCACAGGTATACAAGTAAACAGAGTGATGCCATCGTGGGTTGAGCATAATACAATAGGTGGCCATTGCGGTTTTTAGCCTCATAAGAGCGATGATGATCAAATTAGGTTTTAAGAGATATTTCCTTCACGGGAAACTCAAGTCATTTTCCAATCAATGTCTTAGGGAGGATCTGAGCTAGATATATGAATGAGTACACTGCATGAGGGTAATGTTTCAAGCACTTCGGGGTATGTCATAGGGAAGTACAAGAGGTGTGACAAAATACTATGTAATAGATGCCCCCTAAAGCATGAAGGCAGAACAGGGAGTGATGGTTGAGATGCTTCACGAGCTTTTGCAAGGACGAGAAAAAACACTATCAGGAGACTTGCAAATCAAGGACGCATATACATATACATATATGATATGAAAATATGAATCCATGGTATGGACGCAACCATCTGGATAATAAGGACTATATGAAGGGATCCATTGCATGGGCACAACCATCCAAATGAGGAGGATCAACTGTAAATCTAATATCCAAGGTATGGACGTAGCCATCCAATATAGAAGGATCATCATAAATGTAAAGTCCAACGATATGGTCACATCGATTCGTATACAGAAACATGTGTACAATCATGAATACCACATAACTCCACGGAACCTGAGTTATATCAGACAAGACTCAGGGTCTTGCACTCCATCCTGACCCAATTTAAAGTACGAATTCTAACATGTGAATGAATGTGTCGAAGTTGAACGTGCTAGAAAACCACCTGATTACCGGCCAATGATGTGGACTGTTAATGGGCACGATAGAAACCACCAATGATGAAAATGGCTCTCAAGGTGCGACAATGTAATCAGTGAATGTGAAAATGAAGCTGAATCCGACCACTTGTAGAATCATTCGATCGAAGGCCAATGATGAAAACCTATCGTCAGATGTGAATAACTTGCCATTAAGACATGCAATCTTTGAGTTACTGAAAGGAAGTTTTTAAATCTTCTTCTTGGATAATGAGCTGAAGTCAATAGGAAGTGATCCATTGAAGGAGGGCCATGATAAATTCCTTTCCATCAACACAAAACGAGGAATAAAGTGGAATAAAATGAGTAAAATCCAAGATTGTAACAAGGGGTCAGACAATGTATAGGTAAATAACTGCATATAGGAATTCTCTTGAACACTCGCGACACAACTCCGTAGTGTGGCAACATTTGACTCAACATAGGACTAAAGGTCATGATGACAAAATGGAATAGTCAGATCATAGGCAAAAACAAATCACCCAAACTTGGGAGGAGAAGTGGCTAGGTGAGGATATCCCAAACCCAACACGAAAACGTAAGAGTGTCATGTTCAAGAGTGACATGCTGCCTATACAAAGGATGTTTCATTTTCATTTTTCCCCGCTTTTTCTAACGAGTACCCCAATTATTTTTATCACAAGCTTGAAGGGGATAACATATGCTTGTCATGTAAGTTCATTGTTTGAACAAATCCATCCTAGTAAGTTTTATGAGTTCTAGGAAGGAGAAACTCGGTCTCATCATGATCACAAGTCTTTTGTCATAAAATTTTAACGAGTCAAATGTAAGAATAACTCGGTATCTTTTTCACATTTAGAGAGTTTGAAAAATAGACGAAAAGGAAAACTCCATCATGCCCCTTTTCAAAATTTGTCCTTCGAACCTAAAAAGGTAGAAAACAATATTCGAGATAACCTCTTGACCATGTCGACCAAGGTGTACCTTTTTCGTAAATAGTCAATCTCATCCCGAAAAGGGGTAAGCATATACTGAGACAACGTCAATTCATTTAATTTAATGAGTTCGAAATGGCAAGTACTTGGTGATCTTTTCATTTTTCGAGAGTCAGAAAAGAGCTTAAAGATGACTCCGGGGGGGTTCCTTTTTCGTTTATAAAAACAAAAACTCATTTGAATGAGTCACATGTTCACCAGAAAGTACTTGCAACTGCACAAGGAAATTCACCCTTCACTGATATCGAGAAATAATAATAAAATATTGGGAAAAATGAACTCAAAAATTATAAATAGCCCAAAAGTAAAAACATTTTTACCATTTCACCAAAGTAAGTTTTGAGAGTGCATTTGTGCCCTATTTTGCTTGATTTTCAAATGACCAGTGCAAGAGATCTAGTGCATCGTTCCTCGAACCGTCTTCAACAGGTAAGAGCTCTGCCTATACTCTTGCAATTGATTTTATTTTTATACCTTTTCATTTAGTTTTTCCTTGTCAGTAGGAGGACTTTTGTTTTTAAACCGCGCAGGCGATCATCGCGGGTTTTCTCATCAGACCCGTGATGATCGCGCCTGAGCCAAAAGGCCCTCTTGATGGCATCGCTCTGTTAATGAAAACAGGTGCGATGGTTTCAGGGCATAATTTTTTGAAGTAAAAACCCTCTTTAAAGCAAAAATTCTTAGTTTTGATCCATGAAAAAAGTTTCTAAATTGTGTTTAATGATATTTTGCAGGGGATTTCTACCACCATGGTGCTAGAATGGAAAGAATGGAAACCCAAGATCCTGAATGTATCAATGATCCGAGGAATTGTGGATTGCTTAAGTTCTTCAGAACTACAGGGCTGAGAGCTCAAATGGAGTTGCTGCTTTATTTGATCAACTTATGGAATTTTGATCAGGAACTCTTCATAATCAAAGACCAGGAGCTAGTGCTGGAAGAAACATACATTTATTTCATCACCAGATTGTCTAGGAGGGGAGAGAGAGTCCAACTCTTTGGATCTCGTCTAGGAGGTGAGAGTACGAGTAGTCTAGTCATGAGACATTGCCCAAGTTCTAAGATGACCAGAGGCAAGAAAGTGAAGATAACAACAGTCACTAATCTTCCTTTGAAAACTATCATGTTCAACATATCTCGCGTATTTGGCATGGAAGCTCTTCACGAAGCCTCACAGTCACAATTCTTATATGCAGTAGTGTAGTCTTCAACTGGTGTGGAGGACTACTAGACAATATAAAGAGACAAATAACCAAGGGTAAACAAGGGGACCTAAAACAGTTTGGTTCCAGTTTGATACTGGTTACTTTATTCCTAGAGCGGGTGCCCTTATTTTGGAATCAATGTGCAGAGGTACCAGATCCTGCCCCCCAGGATCCAAGGCTAGTGCGGTGGAGTGAGCTGAGGCCCCAAGGAGGAGGGGGCCAACAAATGCATTTCCCTCCATAATTTTTCGGTTGGCCATGTCTCCAGTTACTTGTTGTGGATGATTATGTTTATGTCGACATGAATTTCAGATGGGATCCAGATCTACCTCTGCCAT
This sequence comes from Pinus taeda, assembly GCA_000404065.3. NCBI lineage: Eukaryota > Viridiplantae > Streptophyta > Pinopsida > Pinales > Pinaceae > Pinus > Pinus taeda. Next base: position 230,400 of record APFE031528215.1, read on the forward strand.
CGGGAGAACAGTGGACTGACGCAGGTAAAACTTGGTGGGATTTTTTTTTTTTTTTAATTATTATTATTATTTAATTTTATGAATTTTTTGTAAAAGTTTGACTGTGCTTTAACTTGTGATAAATGTGCATATGTTGGATCGAAAAGACTGTCTAGCATGTCGCCAATAGCACCACGAGCAACCCATCAGATAATAGGTTCTCATTATGAAGAAGGGGCGGACCCCTTGGTAGAGATGGAGCATAACCTGTATGTGATTACTCGAGGGATACCAGAGTATGCCACCATAGATGAGGCACCACTGCGATGGCAGAGGCACACTGTAGGAGTGTCAGTGAGACTATGTTGGCTGTTAGGTCGAGTGATCAAAGTCGTCTCGTGCTACCATGAGCATCGTGCGGCCTGAAAGCCTTTCTAGTTAGTTTTACACATTTTGTAGGCTATTGAAAGCCAAGTGTCTTAGAACACTTTATTTTTGAGATTTTGATGTAAACACTCTGATAGATGTGACACACACACACACACACATATATACATACATATGCATATTTTATTTTCTACTTATGTGTCCATGTATCATGATGATGTGATTGGTTTTATAGATTACACAAATGTATATCAAGAACATAGTTTGCTAATGCATCTGTTAATGTATTCAAATTGCGTGGAATATGTTGATATGTGATAAAATCAAAATTTCTTTCCAGTAATCAAACAATGATTGTTTAATTGTAACACAACGATTTGTGAATCTAACTTAACAACCAAATCTCTAATGCCAAGAGCAACTGCTTCTAACAATAGCTCAATGACTGCATTGTATTCAACAATATTGTTAGTTGTTCGACTAAGGCATATACCTTGTAAGTCAATCAACTCACCATCAGGGGCAAAGTGTGCCCAAGTTGCGGAAGACAAATTGTGTGTGCTAAGACAAGCACCATCATCGAAACTGACATAATGACTTGACGACATCTGCAAACCGAGTGGAACACAAGGTAAGCAGAAAAACACATGTCTACAAAGCAAACAAACACACCAAAAATAAAAAATCGCACACTAATGAATTCACACATTAATGTGAAAAAAGTAATTACACGAATTTCACGCATAATACTTTTTCAAATACAACCCATTGTGGGACTGTGACAATGCATTTCCTTCGTAATCAACTAGCTCATAGGTGCCTTTTTGTAAGACACGTTTGACGATATATGGCCCATGCCACATGGGTTCTAACTTTCTAGCGCCTAACTTATCATTAGCCTGATCATAAAGGAGGACCAAGTTGCCTTCAGAAATAGTACGAGGAGAAACGGTTTGATCAAAACGAGATTTGACATGTTTCTTTTGGGATTTGATTACCATCGCAACAATGTGACGAGTCTCGTCAAGCCTCTCATGGTAGAGTAACCGCTCCTCTTCAAGCAAGGTATTAGGAAGAAGTTCGACAACTAATTTGAGCGAAGGGATTTCACATTCCATTAGGAGAGTTGCCTCTAAACCATAAACTAGCTAGAATTGAGTGAATCTAGTGGCCATCTTAGCGGAAGTCCTGTAAGACCAGAGAGCTGAGAATAACATCAGATTCCAGTCCATTTTGTGCTTCCCAATGGTGCATTGAAGCATAGTAATTAGAAATTTATTAATTGCTTCGACTTGGCCATTGCTTGCCGATAGTAAGGAGTTGAGCTATCATGACGAAGGCCCAACTGAGAAGTCAGCTCTGCCATCATGTACTGATGAAAATGTGATCCATGGTTAGTTACAATGGCTTGAGGAACGCCAAAATGATCTATGACGTGGCTGAAGAGGAACTGAGCAGTAGTGATACCGTCAGCATTATATGTGGGCATCGCCTTGGCCCATTTAGTGAAGTAGTCGACGATGACGATAATATAGTCATGCCCCTCGACTGATTGAGGGTTACATGTCATGAAGTCTATTCCACATTTAGTGAATGGGCCAACGGTAACTACTGGGTGTAAGGGTGTTGGTGGGGTGCGATGCTTGCATTAAAAATCTCACATTCATGGCATTTCTAAATAGCCATAATACAATCTTTAAAGATGGAAGGCCAAAAATAATCGACGTGGAGGATTTTATGAGCAATTGTGTTGACTGCCACATGCCCAAGAGTGGCATTCATTCAAGACCCATTCAACCTCTTCCAACGTTAGACATCTGTGAAGAACCGAGTCAACACCATCTTGGTACAATGTATCACCAACAATCAGATAGGGTTGGGACTGATGCCGGATGCAGTGTCAGTCAGATCGAGACAACTCGGATTAGAAGGTTTGTGTTTGAAGATAAATAATAATATCGCCATACCACGAGTCGAGAATGCTGATGAGAAACAAAGTTTCATTGGGAATATGCTCATTAAAATCAGTAGAAGTGCTTGCAAATGGAAGGGAACATATCAACTCGGCAAAAACAAGTGATTTCTTTGATTTGGTGGCAATAAACTCCAAATCAGACTCTTGCAGGATAACAATCCATTTGGAGTATTTGCCCCCAAGTAATTGACGAGTCAAAATATAGGTCATGGGGTTGCAATCAGAAATCATCATGGTTTTCCGTAAAAGGATATAATGATGAAATCTTTGGAGAGAATGGACTGTTGCCAACGCAAGTTTCTTAACATGGGCATATCAAGATTCATTATCAAGGAGATTTTGTCTTAAACAATAAACCACATGTTCGTTGCCATCATCATCATCCTGAACCAACACCATAACAATGGTATTGTCAATTGTAGCCAAGTATAGGAAATAATGGGATCGATAATCAGGGAGATGAAGTAATGGAGCACTAATAAGCATGTTTTTCAAAGCATCGAAGGATTTATGGGCAATTTCATCCCAAATGAAAGGGATCCCCTTTTTAAGCAAGTAAGTAAAACCCTTGCCGAGCTCAACGTAATTAGGAACGAATCGACGAAGAAAGTTAGCTTCCCTTGCACAACTCAACCAATTAAGCAAATGAGGTTGGGGGGGGGGGGGGGGGAAGTTTACAATATCCTTAACTTTTAAAGGATCTATTCGAAGACCTTCGTGGGACACAACAAAACCTAATAGTCGACTAGGTTCAACGGAAAAACGCACTTATGCGGATTGAGATGGATGTTATAGTGTCGACATCACATAAAGATGGATCTTAAATGGTCTCGATGATCATGACGCTTAGCAGAATGGGCTGGTAAGTTGTCAAGGTAAGGTTGAACAATATGTTGAATATCATGAAACGCATAAGACATTGCTCTCTGGAAGTTAGCGCCAACATTTTTCAAACCAAAAGGAAGCTTCTTATTGCAAAAGTGCCCCATGGACAGATAAAGGTCATCTTATGTTGATCAACAAGTGATATGTTGATCTGGTTATAACCAGAAAAGCCATCCATAAACGAGAAAATCTCACTCCTAGCACACTCGTCAATGATCAGATCGATAAATAGAGTGGGATAGTTGTCTTTTGGACATGTGCGATTGATGTCGCAGTAATCAACACAGACGCAGATGTTAGACACCCATTCCATCAATGGGATTGGATAGATAAATCTAGCTTTTAAAAGTTTCTCAACTTCTGCTTTAATAGAAACAACCTTCCAAGGATGCGTGGAACGAAGCCATTGGCAAACAGTCTTTGCACCAGGATAAGTAGGTATTTCATGCACCACAGTTACTAGATCAATACCATGCATTTCCTTGTATGACCAGGCAAAGACATCTCGAAATTCTTGAAAATTTTAGTGGAAATCCTAATCTCATTGGGAGAACAAGAAACCCCAATATGAACGTTCTCAACAAGTCCAGATTTAATGGAAATGTCAAGAGGCATGGTTGCAGTAATGTTTCCCATATTACCCTTAGATAGGACTTCGTGCACTAAAATAGGTGTTTGAAGTAGATGTGTTGGGCTATGAGAAACAAAAGATTCTAAACACGAAGGCATCTTAATGAAGTTGGGAAGAAATGAAGAACAATGACAAAGATCATTCCAAGGAGTTTCGTCCAGAGACATAACCTCAACGATACTCTTGTCGGTGGGGAATGTCTCGTTCAAAGGATCCGAAGAATCGGGTGAACCAAACCAAGGAGATGGCACATAAGTATCTAGGTTCATACTAAAAAAACATGACTTTCTGAAGTAGCAGTTGAAGCCAAGACAATTTGTTGATAAGCTTGTTCTAATGGACTTAACAACATAGAATCACCAAATGAATCAATTTGATCTAGACTAGGAATAATCCAAGGATTTGTAGAAATAGAGATCATATTGATCAAAGTGATATTCAGAGGTGGGAGAGAAAAAGTACCCATTAAAGTAGAGTCTTTGAAAAGACCCACCCCACACTCTCATAAGGAATTTCGGTGTTTCCCACATCTGGGACATTGCCGTTCGATGTACCAAAAGAGAAAAAAGATAGTTGGTCGATAGTGACAATTTATCCTTCATGAGGAAAAGGAAGCACCCAGAACAAATAAGAAACCACACAAAACATAGCGTGGGTCCAAATTTGTCTGAGAAGAAGGTTGTAATTGCGATTCATGTCTACAACTTCCACTTCTAGCTTAATGGTATTTCCGTCCAATGTGATGGGCAAATTTGGGAGAATACCTTATGAATGGGAGCCTTTGCCATCAAAGGCCTCCAAAGTGTTTGGGGACTGATTGTGAGGAGGAGAGCGAATGGACTTCCAACACGAAACAAATATGATGCAGGTGGAAGCACCTTCATCAATAACGTCTGATGGATCGTCTTTCCTTTAATGATATCTTGAATCAGAAAATCAATCTGATGTGGAAGACACAGAATCTGGTTTTCAATATCAAAGGTAATTAAACTCAAATCGGAAGGATCAATGGCCCCTATAGCAGACAACAATGATTTCCACTGCGTTGGCCATGTTTGGAGAACTTCCAAATCATACATCACCGAAGGTGCTTGAGCTAAATCTTCAACAATATTATAATGTTGTGCAACTCTAGCATTCAGATTATAACATGATTTCTGAAGTAGACCTTTGGGAGGTGGTAAAATTATGGATTCATTTTTAGGACGCTCAATATGGAGTATACTAGAACTGGATGGAGTGTAAGTAGAAGGTATATAAGTGACTTCTTTGTCCACTGTCTGCTTTTGCAAGGTTTCATATTCCTTTGTTTGAGTAGCGGTCGAAATAGGGAATGAACCTTGCATCATGAAAATTTGGGAACTAGAGGAGTTAGAGGATTGCAGTTGGTCTACCAACTACATCTGTTGAGATGGAAATGGTTCTTTCAAAACAGTTGGAGTCCCTTTCAATAAACGGTTAACTTCAGCACGTCGGGGACAATCCTTGGTATAATGGTCTTCGTCACATATGAGGTAAGGATATTTCGGCTTTTGCTTGGAAGCATCATCAGTAGATGGTTTGGGTGGATCCTATTTTGGGGTATCGGTTTTGACTTTACCTTTACCCTTTTTCTTACCTTTCGAGGCTTTATTTGCTGTGGTAGATTGAACAACATGAACCTCAGAGGTCTTACCAGGATTTGACAAATTTTTCGAAGGATGGTTGGAACCAGTATCTGAACTAGACTTTTGCTTTGAAGAAGTCTTAGTAGAGGTATGGGAAACTGATCCAATTATACCATCAAAAGGTGGTACAATGGGAGAATTTGAAGTTACCAGATCCGAAGATGGTCTTGGAGCATCACGCAACATCTCATATAACGTGCCAGATTGGGAATAGACTAAGTCTAGATACTCGGCACGAGCAATAGCTTGGTCCTCAGTAACACAACCACCCATTGCTATATCCTTCGCAATGTTGTTTACAAATGATTTTGTGAACCATTTGGTAAACAACTTGCCGGGAATCTCAAATTTGATGAGAGGACGCCTACGTCTCCATTCATGGATACGATCGGAAATGTGTGTCGCGGTATCTTGCTTACGAGATGTTAGCAAATGAGTGCCAGTTTCATAACGAACTGGAAATTGGAAGTGGGTGAGGAAAGCCATAACTAAAGAGTTAAAGTTAGCATAGTTACCTCGAGGTAACTCGACGTACCATTTTGCTGCAACACCTGTTAAGGTTCTCTGAAAGAGGTGAAGATGGATAAAATCATCAACATAGGAATTTGAAGAGAACCATAAGTGATAATTCATCACATGGGCTTGCGAGTCGTCTTTAGGTTTTCCTTCAAATTTAGGGCAATCTCTTGGAATTTTAGTTGGAACCAAAGGCTAGTAAGGCGAATGAAGAATATGATCATTTGTGAGCCTCAAGACATCAAGAAGTTCCAACATAGCCAAAAATGAAAATTGCGGATTGAATGGCATGTAGGGCCTTTGAGGAGGCCCAAATTGTGGGTTCCAACCTTGTCGGTAAGGATTCTGCCCCCATAGTGGAAGATTTTGACCATAGGGAACTTGATTTTTCCCCCACTGAAAGGTACCTTGACCATAAGGCGGATTTTTTCCAGGGTAGGTTTGATATTGACCTACCACGGGCCATTGATAAGCATTAAATGCAGCATATGGGTTCTAAGGCTGTGGACCTGTTGACCCTGGACCTGAAGAAATTGATCCTCCTTCTGTAGGGGTTGACCTTGTTGATATACATATTGAGCTTGTTGCTGGAAAGGTTGACCTTGTTGCTGTAGAGGCTGACTTTGTTGCTATAAAGGTTGAGCTTGATGTTGCAAAGGTTGGCCTTGCGGATACAAAGGTTGAGCAGACTAATAAACAAACTGAGTTTGTTGCTGCAAAGGCTACTGATACTACTACAAAGGTTGCCCTTGTTGTTGCAAAGGTTTCCCTTGCTACTATAATAGTTGCCCTTGCTGTTGCAAGGGTGGTTGGACAATTCCTTGGAATATACCCTGTGGGTATTGGTAATTTCCAAATTTAATCTAACCATATGCACCAGGAATAGTGGATTGACCAGGCTGGACATAAGCACCTGCTTGTTGAAAGTAAGATGGATTGACCAGGGTTTGCGAACCGTATGGGACATAAGCCTGTTGGAGGGGAATCTGAGCCGTATAAGGCTATTGCTACTGGATATTACCTGACCTGAATGGACCAACAGGGTTAGGAATACTACCAGAATAAGGTTGATTAACCCTAACCATGTGAGATTTAATCCACTCACATGGGTTACACTTGACACAAGAGGAATTTTCGGATTTGCCCCCCTAGGCAGTGGCACATTCTATCCACTTGGCAGAGGGGTGGAAGAACTGACTGAAACCTTACCTAAAACAGTCAGTTGTACTGGAATAGACGTTGAAATGATGGTACAGGTTGCGATGGGATCGTAGGTTGAACAAGAACTGACGTAACAATAGTTTGTACAAAAATTTGAGAGGTCACATTTGGAATAAATAGATTAGTAGTAGGCATGGCATTTGAAGATCAAATGGGATTTTGATACAAAGATGAAGCACTAGGAGTTCCTGAAACTAACTGGGCTGAGGTTGTATAACTAGGTGGAAACATAGGCCCACTGGTTTCAATAAGCGTGAGAGATGAGACTCTTCCTGTAAAAGGAAAGCCTTCTGGAGGAAATTCATACCCTTGTTCATCATTGACACAAGGAGTATGAGTAGTGAAACTTTCGAATGACCTGGAGAAGAGGTTGGGATCTGATCTTTTGAATCCATGGGTGGAAACAATTACCGAGGAGGAATTTGAGACGTACGAGGAGATAACTCCAAAGGAACACCACGCTGATTGTAAGGACGCTGAGGAGATACCACTACACGATCAAATAGTGGATTCGACAAATATAAGACAAACCTTTGTGGACTCTCAGAGGCTTTTAGATCAGATTATTAAGGTGACAAAGAATCCGAAGGTGGTGGATGAGAAGAAAGGGGTTGAATGCTCGGGAAATCCCAAGTTGAAAACCTTGAGCTTCAAGTGACTGAGGAAGTTCCCCGTCAAATCCTTGTGAATACCCTTTAGTATCAGACAACGAAGGGGAACTTTGGGGTGAACTCAATGGTTAAGCCACGATGCATTTCTCTCAAGAGCAGAAAAAGGAAAGATAATTCGTTAAGGGTTGATTAACAATCTTGAAATAATAGGGAATCACTCAATATTGGGCCAAGAAGGAAATGCATAGGTTCGACATGTCATCGTGGGGAGTTATTTTTAGAATTTGAAACAAAATCTTTGACTTTTCATGTTTTAAGAGTCGAGAAAAGGATGAAAAGGTGACTCTAGTCGCTTTCATTGGTTTAATGAGCTTGAAAGGACAAGTGCTCGATGATATTTTCAAGTTTAAGGAGTCAGAAAAGACCGAAATGACTACTCATGTTACTCTAGTCAAAAGGGATTACCAAGTAACCGTGAACTGCTATATACACCTTAACAAATAAATTTACTAAGGACTTGATGTACGTGCAAGCAATCTCCCCGAATGTTGTTTTCGGCGTATCACGTTTACAGGGCGGCAGACTCGACTTCCTATGGATAAAGGTTTGCAACCTATGAGGGTCTCCCTTTATATACTCGATGGTACGGGGAGCACAAGTCCATGCTAGCACTGTCTAATGCAAGAGTATTATGAATAACAGTTGCTGAGTTTCATAGACGCTGGAACACGTCTCTAGCTTAGACCATTAAGTATGAGCACTAATTTTTCAAATGCTCCTTAGATTAATTGATAGATTTTAAAGTTGATCTTGAAATTATGTTTCAATTTCAAGGCCTTAAAGATGTCACCAGTTCCTAAAATGCATCTAAATGATGAAAATGGAATCCTTTCATTCGATGAAGGCTACCTATTTAGGGAAGAGAAACACCCAAATCATGCATGAAACGAGCAACAATGCATCAATGAAAATTTTCCAATGCTAAATGCAAAAGATGAAATCTAATGCAATGCCGAAATATAATCTTAAAGCAATTTACCTTAAGATATAATGATGAGTTTCCTTTCACTTTAATGCGTTCAATGCAAACTAGTGCAAAAGAGCAAAAGAAAATGCAAACAATTCACTAATCACGAAAATCTCTTTCACTTTCCAATTTGAATGCAAGAAATGTTTTGAAAATAGTCCAATGATATACACTTTCATCTTCTGAAACACAAGAATAACAACAAGCACTTTCTTTCAATTCAATAAAAAACAAACAATTTTGTAATCTATTGCTTGCTAACGGAACTAAAGTGACTTTGAAAGCATCTACTTGATTCGACACTAATGAAGACAACTTTATACCAGAGAACCAAAAGTGACTTGTAGAAGATGTCTATACACAAAAGACTCTTTGAACAAAGATAATTGATCTTTAAAGAACAGATCAATAAGTGAATGAAGGGTGACATAGAAACCCTAGGAACCCTAGAAAGAAAATCAAGCTTCAAACACACTTAAACCAAAACAAGAGGCAATTGCAGCCAGACAAACATGTCAACCAAGACAATGACACTATAATCACATTGACAAACCACTACTAGAAGGAAAAATAAAGAAATCAATAAGAAAAAGCCTAATTTTCTTTAACATCTGGGATCATCGCACCTGTCATAGGTAAACCAATGATAATCACGACTGTAATTAAAAAATCCGTGATGTCATCGCGATTATCAAGAAGAAAACCGCGATGGTCGAGAAAGATGAGATAAAATAAAGAATTCTTCAAGGTCAACAAAAACTAAGAACCTTCAAGCAATCACTAGTAAGTGAAAAAAGTTACAAACAAACAAACAAGCCTGAAAATGAGCTGTTGGTCAAACTCAACAAAAAAGCAGGATGAAGGATTAAATGGAAAGGATCATAGCTTCCCTAGTGGAGTCACCATTTTGTTGTCTAGGCAATTTTCTTTGTGGACAGAAATGTTCCCTCTAGCCCAATGAGTGGTACTAGCAACCTAAGTGACAAGCTACTAGACACCTTCATAGGTTACAATTGAAAAGAGAGACGAATAATATGGCCTACGTCGCTCTGATGCTAATGAACTCCTTCATTGAAGACCTTGAATCACTTGCATCATGGGCTTGTTCCTATTGTTCACAACATTTATGCACTTGCACAAGAGATCAAGACACAACAAAGCATGCAAATACAAATAGCATATTCAAAAGCAACCTACTTAACTGATCAAGGAATGTTAAGATAAATGATACATGAGAATACACATCAATGTAAAATGAACCAATGGTTGTCTATTAATAGAAAAGAAGGGGAAGCATACAACCAACCCTTGATGTTGATATGCTCTCCTTGAATGAATGTCTAAGTCCAAGCTAAGCTCTCCAATTCAAATGAGTAGCATATAGGTACAATCTTAGCATAAGGGTGAAAATAGACATAAACCAACCATTTGGGAATGGGAGAGGATGAATATATAGGTTGGGAAAGGGAGTTAAGATCTCTTCAAATATAGGAATAAGCCCTCATCTCAAGGAGGTAGCTCATAGGGATAAGACCAAGAGGCCAAGTTGGGAGAACTCGACCTCATCTACAGAGAACAACCTCTAGCTCGCCGCTTTGGAAGCTTCTAGATCACGAAGCTTCTCATCCTCTTTGGGAAAATTTCCTTTTTGGGATCATCACGGGTATACAAGTAAACAGAGTGATGCCATCATGGGGCAAGTATGATACAATAGGTGAGAATTGCGGTTTTTAGTCTCATAAGAGAGATGATGCTCAAATTAGGGTTTAAGAGCTATTTCCTTCAGGGGAAACTTAAGGCATTTTCCAATCAATGTCTTAGGGAGGATTTTAGCTGCATATATGAATGAGTACACTGCATGATGGTCATGTTTTGGGCACTTAGGGGTATGTCACAGGGAAGTGCGAGAGGTGTGACAAAATTTTGTGTAACAGTTGTTGTTGCTTTTGATTTTGAGGTATAACAGATGGATGTTAAGACAACATTTCTTCACAGGGATCTGGAAGAAGAGATCTAAATGAAGCAACCCGAAGCCTTTGCGGTGAAGGGTAAGAAAGAACTGGTATGTAGGTTAAAAAAGTCTTTGTATGGGTTAAAACAATCACCAAGGATGTGGTATCATAAATTTGATTCATATATACGGGGACTTGGCTTCACTAGAAGAAAAGAAAATCACTGTGTGTATTTTAAATTAATTGGTGATCATGTTATTTATTTGGTATTGTATGTGGATGATATGTTGTTGATTGGAAATAACAAAGAAATTAACGAGGAATTGAAGACCCAGTTTTCCTCCAAATTCGACATGAAAGATCTTGGTGCTGTAAACTATATTTTGGGCATGGAAATTAAATGAGATAGAGAAAAAAGGAAGCTCTCGTTAAACTAGAGGAAGCATGTCGAGACAATATTGCAAAGGTTTAATATGTGGGATCGTAAATAGGTGAAGGTTCCTATTCTTGGCGGTGTTAAGTTATCTTATGAACAATGTACCAAGACATAAGAAGAGGAAGATGACATGTCCCATGTTCCATATGCAAGTGCAGTCGACAACTTGATGTATGCAATGGTATGTACTAGACTTGACATTACACATGTAGTGGGAGTATTGATCAAGTGTATGTCAAAACCAAGGAAGAAGCATTGGAAAACAGTGAAGCGGGTTTTCAGGTATTTGTGTGGCATTAGTGATTATGGTATGTGCTACCAAGGAAGACCAGGATAGGATAGAGATTTGGACATCTAAGGATTTGTTGATGCAGAATGGGCTCGAGATCTGGATCAGAGGAGATATACAAGTGGGTATGTATTTAACCTGTTTGGAGGTGTAGTCAGTTAGACGAGCAATAGACAATCTGTAGTGGAACTTTCAACTATAGAGGCAAAATACATGGCAGCCACTCATGCAAGCAAGGAAGCGGTTTGGTTGCATAGATTGTGTTCAAGTATGGGGTTGGTACAACGAGCTATAAGGATAGACTGTGACAGCCAAAGTGAAATTTTCTTTGCAAAGAACCCTGCTTATCATTCAAAGACAAAGCACATTGATGTTCAATATCACTTTGTGAAGGATATGGTTGAGGAAAAAAAGGTGTTGCTGGTAAAGGTGGACACTTTGAAGAATGCTGCAGATGCATTGACAAAGTCTATGAGCACTAAGAAGTTTTCTTGGTGTAGATAAAAAATGGGCATTGCAGGGTTGGACTAATGACTAAGCTCTCCTTTGGCCCCTCATGAAAATAAAACAAGAAGTGGGAGAATGTTGGGTGTGTGTTATATTCTTTCCATGACTAGACGCATGCGCGGGGGGCGATAACCACCCCTATTCGTTGCGTTGGACGCAACAACCCCCCTTTATGGGGTCCGAGGCAGCGCCCCGAAGAAATTTTTTTTGGACCGTATATTAGGTGGGTGGACCTGCCTATGGTTTTGTGCGTGGTTTTCATACACGGTTTTGGGCATGATGGTTTTTTCCCATGGTATTTTATAGATTTGGTTAAGGGAACTACGGTTATGTTCTAATCCAGGATTAATGGATTGGGGTTTATGGATGCTTCGACATGTATATATATGTATTGTAACATTGAAAGGAATATAATGAAAAATCAATTTGGTAGTCCCGGTTTTAGGATCCAAGGGAAAATATCTGTGTATATATATTTTATGTTTTATGCTCTCGCCATTGTTTATTTTCTGTTTTTAGAATTCATATGCAAGTAATTTCTCTACGGGGTTAAAACCTACAATGGATTTGGAATATTTCACATGCTTCATAAACTCACTGAGTGGGAGATTATCCTTTGCATCTTCAACATTTGGAACCTTTGCTCCGTTGCAACTTCTTCGACAATATTTTCATTTTCTTTTGCTTCGGGTCCAAGGTTAGGGTTTATAGAGACCCTCTTGCGGATTCTTTTTGTTTTCTTAACCTCCTCTTCTTCTGCGATCTCCACGAAATGATTTCTTTCAGGAGAGGTTTTCCAATTATCACCATTGATTCTTAACTGCGCTTCTATAAGGAGTTTTTTTTAACCCATGATGATATAGTGCTTGGTCAATGTTCTTGGAATCCCTTTGAATGTTGAAAGACATTTTTTTCAAACTCCATAAAAGACAGTATGGAAGATTAAGTTCTTTGTTGTAGTATCGCTACAACCCCTTGGCATTGGTAAAAAGTAAGAATATTTATTTTATTTTTACTTCAATCGTTACAAATCAAGAATTCGTTGCAAATACTAATTTTAGTATTCATGAAACTAAAATGACTACAGAAAAATGAAGGAGGATATGAATGGAGGGTTCATCATTTTTATCATGGAATTTTGCCATGTCGAGAAGGAAAAATGACAGTCCCTAACCCTACAAGGAGAGACAAAAATAAGATCCCATAGTTTGGCGATTAGTGCTTTAATATCTTAACAAGCGCAAGGGGATAAGGGTCCTATTCTCGAAGGGCTTGACAAGTGCACCGTTGAAGTTCCGGTGGCATGAACGAATACTGTGGATTGAATATTGTTACAAATATTAGAGATTAGCTTTGGTGTCACAGAGATGAGTACCACGATTTCATTATGTTTTAACTCATTCAAATGCTCCTCCGTCTTAATTGAGTTTGTGGCTAGTGTTATGCAATAGAGTATGCATACGGTATTCAAAGGCCTTTTCAAGACACATGACTAACATGGGTGGGGAATGCACGAAGGGTTTGCAACAGTGGAAGTTTTCCACACATTATTATTGAAAATAAGTTGTTTCTCTACATTGAAGGTGACAAAGGCAAGGAATCAACCATTACAAAGATAAGTAACTTGCGCATTTACTCAAAGGAAAAATATATGTGTTTATTTCGGTGTCTTTTGAAAGATTTATGGAAAATATATATAACATATATAATCACATGTAGTGAAGAATGAGGACAAATATATATGTTCTTTGCATGTACAAAAATAGAAACATTATGTTTGATATTTGTTGAAAATAAAGAAGTTATTTGCATACACAAAAATAGAGGTATTATGTTTGATATTTCTTGAATGGAAATAAATTATTTGCATGCACAAAAATAGAACTATTATGTTTGATATTTCTTGGAAGGAAATAAGTTATTTGCATGCACAAAATAGAAATATTATGTTTGATATTTGTTGAAAAGAAATATGTTATTTGCATGCATAGAAAAAAAAAAATATTGTGTCAATTTTTTTGAAATAGAAAATATAAGTTTGCATGCAAGAAAAATAGATACTTTGCATTGAAATTCTTGAAAACAAAACATGCGTTTGCATAGATAGCTACTATGTTTTTAATCTCTCGGAAAAACAAAAATGTATTTGCATGCAAGAAATAATCGTTGTTATGATTTTTTTTTTTGGAAAAGAACAATGCACAAAGTAATAACCATGATGTAAGTTCTCTTGAAAAGAATAGTTGTTTATGTACATATAAAGATAGCTAATGTGTTAGTGTTCTTGGAAAAGAAAGTGTTGTTTTGTGCTCAATTATTATGTTGTTCTTGCATGAAAAGAATAAACCATTATGATAGATTTCTTGGGAAGATATATAATATATATATATATATATATATATATATATATATATGCAAATGAGAATATAATTATTGTGTCATACCTTTTGAAGAGGAACATGAATTTGCATGCATAAAAGAATAATTATTATGTTAGACTTTGGAAAAGAAATAAGTAATTGTATGCAATAAATGTGTTAGCTTTTCTCTCGAAAATTACATATATATGCATGCAAAAAATATTAACTATCTTGCTAGCATTCTTTTGGAATAGAGCATGTATTTGCATGTACAATAGTTATTGTGAGTAACTCTCTCTTGGGAAAGATGCTTTTGCAAAAAAGACCTGCATTTTTATGCATGATAATAATATCTATTATGTGAGCTTTCCTTTGGAAAGGGACATGCATTTTCATGCATAATAACAATATCTATTGTGTTAGTTTGTTGGAAAGAATACATAGTTGCATGTACAAAGAAATAGCTGAGGGGTTAATTCCTTTTGTATAAGTTTATCTAATTACATGCACGAAGATCAATGCTAAGCTTGTAGTACCCTTTAAAACAAAATGGATAGTTGTAGTGGATTTCCTTTGGAAAAGAGTGTGTGCTTGTGAGAGGGTAAATATTAGTTAATGTGGTATTTATCTATATAAATGCTTGATAATTATATGTTTTTTATTAATGTGTGTGCATTTATGTCAAAGAAGGCATGTCATGACATTTTGTTATGTTTTATGCATGCACACAAATAGATATTGAAGAATCACTATTAAAGATTGATTATTGGCTGATTGATACTTTATTTAATCATGCTATCAAAGGTAGCTGATGATAGCTATGGCAGGGAAGGATGGTGGCTTATGAAAATGATAGATTATGTTTAACATTGTGGCAGGTAAAAAAACTAATGGTCCATGCAGATTGAGGAGTTTCAGCTATAGGACGGTCCACTAATGGGAATAAGCAAACCACAAAGACATATAAATGAAGGATTTATGAGTAAACAATATCATGATGATTATAATAGCTTCTAGCTAGAAATATTTTTAAGATAATATTTCTAGGTAAGATTTTATGACAATGGTTGAGGTATGGACTCCCTTACAAGCGATTGAGTGAGGGGTGAACACCCTCATGACCATTTAATAAAAATTAAACGTTTGTTGGTTTTCACCCTACAATGTTTCCAGGGTATATCAACGTCCAATGTTGTGATTTCATATTATGCCATTCTTATGATGTTGATTCCTTGCATGACGTAACATTTACATTATCAAGTATGTGACTAACTGACTTGGTTAAAGGAATCAAGCAAATGATGCAAGGATTACATCAAGAAGTTTATGATCATATTTTACAACAATGGTGGTTATGTTGTGTGATTTACTATTCCTTTCCTAAAGTTTACTCTATGTAATGATGATGATGTTATCTAATAGTCAATTAAGGTTTATGGAATAACAAATTCAAATTATTATGTCTTGGTAATTTTGTAAAAAAAATTCTAACCGTTATGTATTTTTTCACGAGGTTTACTGGGGGTTGTTACAAGTGGTATAAGAGTTGAAGGTTGCAACACTGGCGCATTTTTGGAATCAGTAAGTGGAAAAGAAGTAGATGTATGATGCTAGTGAGCATTAACTTAGGTATGATTCTAACTGATTTTCCAATAGACTACAATTGACATGAGATACATGATGCATGAGTAATAATTGCATTAAAGAATAGTAAGTGATAATGTTGCCTTAAAAACTGTGCTCATGACAGTTGAATATTGATCCGTATAAAAAATAATAAAACCTATGTTCCATCTATGAACAATCCTGAGCACTCACTAGTAATAATGAAGATCAATTACCAACCTTTGCATGCATACTAATAAAAATATTGATTATGGTGAATTTAAAGAACATGAGTAAAGTTACAATGCACTGTTGATAAAGAATGAATGCATGTATTGTTTTGTGTGATAACGAAATATTGTAGAAGGTGGGAAATGTCCTTGAAGAGGATAATATAATATTTTGAAAGACATTAAAAGAGTCCCTTTAGATGATAAAGATAAACAAATCTGTAATGGATAGTAGTTGATTGAGTCCTATCATGGATTCTGGTTGAATTTAAGATGGTTGGTAGCATTTATTAGTTAGTATTGCATGACTAACTATTAAACTTATATGCATGAATATGTTTTGATTGAAACTTATTACAAGTTGTAAACAAGTGATTTTGGTAGCTCACTTCATGTTGTTGGTATATTGGTGATGACACGTTGTTAAATTTATGGTTGTTCTGATTAATTACCATCATTATAATCGACACTTACACATTAATGATTAATCGATGTTTTATATGAAAAGGTATTGCATAGGATTTTATGCATAAGAATATTGTATGCAAGAAAATCACAATGATGGCATAAATTAATACTTGTTTATAAATTCATACATGTGACTGCAAGTTCTTGAAGGAGATAAAGAAAATGGATTATGATACAATAGTGTCATTAAAATGACTGATTTGATGGTTCTATCAACTTAATGATAGTAATGCTCAAATGATGTTGATTACTTTGTTTGTTTCAACTTCCCAACTCTATGCATTGATGATTTGATGGTGATGTTAGCTGGTATGCATTAATGATTGTTGATTATACACATATGCATAAATGAAATGACATGTTGCATGAGTTAGCAATTATGGGAACGTTGATGATTAAAGTAATGTTCCCTTGCTTTTTGTTTTGGAAAAACAACTTTATGGAAATTTTGTTTAAAGTTCCTTGGATGTCGCATCTGTAGGATGTATTGTTACTTGTTCTATTAATCTTAATGCATAGTAATGGTTTATAGAAAGTAACATGACCAATACCTTTCTATTATGCTGAAATATTGATAACATAGATGCATGTGAAAGTGAAATGCATCTTGAATGTATTTGATGAATGTTTTGTGCATAATAATATTTTGTAGAAGTTATGGTTTTATTAAAAATAATTGTGGCTAATGTTGTTGATGTGATTAAGTAGGGCTAGATTAGTGGCAAGATAAGGATCCACGAAAGGTAAAACGTTGCAATATGATTTGCAACTGCAAATTCGAAAGTATAATGCGATGATATACAAAATATGGTAACATTTTTCTAAATTGCATGATGGTTATTTTGAAATGAATATGACCTGTATGACATGTGATGTTAGTTATGGTTTCCTGTTGACTTACTTTTATAGATTATGAGACTCAAGTTAAGGGTTAGGTATGAATGAATGAAGTACATAAATATTTGTTTTGTTTTAATGATCATGTGTGAATGGTCAATTATGTAAATTACAATGGGAAAATGTGCTAAAGAGAATTTCACATGCCAAAGAGTTGTGGACAATTGTGAAAGGCTAGGAGACCTTGGGGTTATGGCAATTGCATGCTTGGATGGGTGATGGTAGTTTCCTACTCGGATTTTCTCTCCCTAAAGATAGAATATCTCAGTGAGGGAAAAAAATATCCAAGATAGTGAAGAGGGGAAAAATCCTGAGGCATCTCTATTGATTTTGGACCCTGTTGGAGGAGGCCCAAAAATTGGGTTGTTGAGCTTTAAATTCCTCACAAACAATATGTTATCAGAGGAATATGCAGGACACTATAAAAAAGAATCCTATGTTGGATCTGGTATGGTCTATTTCAGATAATTGTTTGGATGTGCAAATGGCTCAATCTGGTTGTGAAAACCAATTCCCTTTGGTTGAAAGGATCATTCTTCTGCCATTGTGGTTCTCATAACAGAAAAAATTAACTAATTAGTTATGTGTTGTGTTAAAAATGTTTTATTATTATTATTATTATTATTATATATGATTGTGTATAGATTTTATGTACATCTTGACATGAAAAGAGCCTAGTGCTTGAAAAGGAATTACTGGAATCGTAGTTCCTTTATTGTGTTACCAATCTTATGCATGTCTTAGCAAGGGCTAAGATAGTAAGCACTTGGTGCAATAATTGATCATTTCGATGATTAGAGAGATAGGTGCTCTCTAAGTACTCGTAAAAGTACTATGTGGATGTATTTAGGGGGGGCTAAGACAATATGTATCTCGTTCAGTTAATGATCATTTTGGTGATTGAAGAGCTAGGTGCTCTCTCAGTACTTGTGGAAGTATTGTGATTAAAATATCACTTGAATTGCATAAATAATTGATAGTTAACAATATTTCATTTGATTGATAATGTTTTGATTAACGTGACTATGTTATATTTGTTAGGCATACATTACAGAGTGCTTGCCATGGAGTGTTGATGGGCTATCAAACCATTCATAGAGTGTTTGCATAAAAGTGACCATGACTCCCTAGAGTAATTGGCAAGTGACGTTAAGTTGGTATAGAGACTTTTTTTTTGTTTCTATGAAATTAAATAATGGCTAAGTGATGGGAAGTAAAAATTTCATATTTTGCAGCTGTAAATGCCTAAGATTATTGATAAAATGTTATTATTTTTGCTCATTGGTATTTATTGGAAATGAAATACTTTATTTTGAAGGAGAAGGATCCCCTTTTGGGTGTTTAGATTCTTATATCACGAGTAAAATTTAAAGTCCCGGTGAAAGTGAACACCGAGGATAATGTTGTCTTTAAGGGGGGAGTATGTAATATCCCTATAACCCTTTGAGATTAGTAAAAAGTAATAATATTTATTTTATTTTTACTTCAACTGTTACTAATCAAGAATTTGTTGCAAAAATAATTTTAGTATCCATTAAACTGAAATGACCAGGTGTTACAAAGTAATTTGTCACTGTCCTCATCTCAGTCCCTCTGCTGTGTCATGTATCAAATAAACATGTCCATATCTTCCCACTCATGCAAGAAGATTAAGTAAGTGCTCTCTAATGCTGAAGATTGACCCTGTTTGACTAAGTTTTTGCATCGTCGCTAGTAAACCCTTAACATCTGTGATGATTCCCTGTCATGAACTGTATCGTTGTGATGTCGTCACAGGTGTACACCTATTTCCTGTGACGGTCGAATTTTAGGGCTCGGTGCAAGTCTTCCAGATTCTTGCTGCGACGATTGGTCCAAACGCATTTCTCCCTTGCGATGTCGTCGCTAAGCCCTAGTTCATGACCTGCGGCGATCCAGATTTAGCGAATTTGTTCAAACAGTCAGCCTTCTGGGTGTTTCTAGAGCTGGTTGTTGGGTTAATTCAGGTCGCTTTTCCTCCTCTGGGATGGTGGTTACGCCTCTTGTGCAACCTCCCTTGAGGATAAGCTCCCTCTCCCTCATTTAATGGAGACTCCTTCTCCTATAAAATCACTCACCATTGCTATGATCTGCTACTTCTTTAGTTGGGCAGTGCTGGCTAGTTGGGAAATGCTCTCTAATGCTGAAGATTGACCCTTTTTGACTAAGTTCCTGCATCGTCGCTAGTAAACCTTTAAAATGCACGACGATTCTCTGTCATGCACTGTATCATTGCGACGTCGTCGCTAGTCCCCAGTTCATGACCTGTGACGACCCAGATTTGGTGAATTTGTTCAAAAAGTCGGCCTTCTGGTGTTTCTAGAGCTGGTTGTTGGGTCAGTTTGGGTCGCTTTTCCTCCTTTGGGATGATGGTTCTGCCTCTTGTGCAACCTCCCTTAAGGATAAGCTCCCTCACCCTCATTTCATGGAGACTCCTTCTCCTATAAAATCACTCACCATTGCTATGATCTGCTAGTTCTTTAGTTCTTTAGTTGGGTAGTGCTGGCTAGTTCTTTTGAGTTTGGTTTGAAACTAAGTAGATAGCTTTGGTGTGAGTGTGACAAGTGTGGGATTGCTAATAGTTTGGTAAGAGGCTGTGGAGTGCCTTAACCTTGTATTAGAGCTTGTGAGTGAGAGAGAGATATCATCTATTTGGGAGACCCATTCTTGAGAGTGAATGCTTGAAGAAACATACTAATTGGATCCTCTAAGAAGGCTTGCAACGTCAAGACTTGGTTGTAAGCTTTTCTCTTGATTCATTTTAATACAATCAATGATGATTTCCTATATCTTGTGCAAAATTCACTTGAAAGCTTATGATTTCTTGACTTTATAAGTAAATAGATCATTATTGTTCTCAGTTACGTGCTTTGTTGTTTTCTTACGGTGTTTCAGGTTGACTGCTCATTGAGGAGAAAGAAACGGAAGCTGGAGCAGCGCAATGGAAACTTCATCAATCACCTGTTTGAGGTAGGCCTTCAACGATGACTATTTAAGGGAATCGATTGTTGTTTTGTCTTTTCTGTGACTAGACCCACTCTAGGGATAAAGTGGTTGCCTCTATCCGCAGAGGGAACACTTTCCTTTATCACAAGTTGGCGACTTCGCTAGGGACTCCTTTGTATGTTTCCCTCTTGTTTGTTTTTTTATTTAGTGTCTCTTCAATTTTTGGGTTGCACCTTCAGTTCTTGGATTACCTAGGTCAATCTGGGAGTCCTTTTGACTGTTTGGAAGATTAATCTGGAGTCATTTAGGTGATTTTACTTTGTCTTTTGCTTAAGTAAGATCGTCGCTAAAGATAGCCAAACAGTCGCGATGATGTTGCCAATGTTATAGCTTTGTACCCGCGACTATTTGGCTTTCATATCGGGTTGCTAGTTTAATTCCTGTGACGACTCTTGAAATCGGATCACCTTTGAAAACAGGTGTACTTTAGCGACTAGTATCTAGTTGTCAATGTAACACGTGCGACGACATCTCTAGTTGTCAGTGTAACACCTGCGACAATGTCTCTAGTTGTCAGTGTAACACCTGTGATGATTCCTATAAAGTTGTTTTTACAACTTTACCTCCTGAATCCACCAGTCTTGTTTATCCCATGTTGTTTCTTGTCTCTCATTAGCTTGTTTTGATTGCTTTTGGTTAAGGTACTGTCTCTTTGATTTCATTGAGTGAGTCTTGTGTTTTTAGAGTGTGTGACCTAGCTCTTTAGAGGTTTCATGGAGAAACTGTTTGCTTGGGTTACTTGTCTGTCCAAGGTTCATCCACAACCATCTTATTAATTTTCTTGAGGCTTTTTCATTGCTTATTTTCTTGCTGGTTGATTTTTAGTGTCGATTATCGAACCAATTTTTTATGTTGATTCGATTTCTTCACTACCAAGCATAGATCACAATTGTTTGGATCGATCAATTCACTCTTGCTTGTTTGTCTCTTTAAATTAAAAACAAAAAAAATTAAGGGATTGCATTCATTTAGTATGCAAAAGTGAAAGTACATGTGCATTTCAAATTTTCATGTTTGAGAAATTGGAAAGTGAACTTTAAATCTTTCATTAGTAGTATCGATGCACTAGGTGTGTTGATGCATTGTGTTCTTAGCACTTGCATTAGCTTGTTTTGGTTTTGTGTTTGCTTGGGAATGAGCTTTCTACCCTCCTTTAAGTAGGTTTTCATCGAAACGATTGATGCTTTACTCATTGTAGCTGCATCCTAGGAATTGTTGAGATACATTCGGTAGGGCCTGAAAACTGAAACTTAATTCAAGATCAACTCTAAAATCAATTGAATGAACCTAACAACACATTGGAACTTAACGCACATTATTTAGAGGTCTAGGCTAGAGACATGCTCCGACATCGTTAAACCTAGTCACTATTTTTTCGCTTAAGGTTGGGTGATTCCTCCTTCTGTGACTCAATAGCTGCTAGTACGGACTTGTGCTCCTAGTACGGTCAAGTATATAGTGGGAGACCCCACTAGGTTATCATCCTACATCCATAGGAAGCCGTGTCTGCCGCCTTTCAAACCGTAACGCACCGAACACAACATTCAGGAAGATTGACTGTCGTATGGAAAGTCCTTGGTCATTTTTCTTTCAATTGATCACTAAGGTGTATATGCAGTTTTACGGTTTGTCTGGTAAACCTTTTGCCTAGCTCTCCAAAGTAGTCACTTTTGTTCCTTTTCGACTCCTTAAAAGAAAAGGATCATCTGAGCACTTGTCCTTTCAGGCTCATTAAACCTTGAAAGGGATAGAGTCACCTTTTTGTCCTTTTCTCGATTCTTGAAACATGAAAAGGTCAAGTTTTGTTCCCGTGTCATAAAATTTACTGCCCATAAAAAATATTCCTGGTAACAATTAGAGTTCTTCGTTACAGTTCATGTGTTTTTTAGGTCCGTTCATGATGGCAACCTTCCTCGAGTTTACCGACCAAGGTCTTCCCGCAGATGGAACTCTTGGTCTGTTTCCTCCACTTGGAAATGCTGGTGCTCCATATATGGCAACATTGTCTTTGCCTGGGTTAACCATCGGTTTACCTGTTTGGTTATTTTCAACCTCGGTGGTCCCAAGCGTCATGACTCCTGTTCCACCGTCTCCTTCATTTGAATCACGACACGATGGTTCCAAGGTTAAGCCTACGCCTTCTTCCCCTATTTCTTCCTCCTCCTCTCCTCCTTCGCTTGGTGAAAGTTCTACATCCAGTAACCAGGCGGATAAGAACAAGAAGAGGAAGACGAAGAAGAAGAAGAAGTTGGATAAGTGTCCGGCCACCCATCCAGCTCATGTCCCAAGTATGTCACTAGTCTTGGCACCTTCTGCTCCTCTGGGAATGTTAAGTTTCCTTGTAAATTGTGCAAGGATGACCATCTTCTTCGTGATTGTCTTGCTATTCCAAGGATATTAGAAGTTTGGTCTCATGATTCGGCTCGTCCCTCATCGTCCTTTGAAGCTCATGACGATGATATCCTATTGACTGGTAGCAGTAAGAAGAAAGGGAAGATTCGATTCCCCTATAGACTGTGTGAAGGCAACCATCCCCTCACCTTTGTCAGCTCATGGATAAAGCTTCCGCCGTTTTGGAAAGTCTTATAGCTTCTTCACCCCGACTTCCCGTTGGTTATTAGAGGCTCTCTTCAGACCCTCTCCTTGTTGACAAAGAGATTGATATGGATTATTCTCTTGTCTGTCCTCCTCTTCCTAAGCCTAGCTGTGCTAAGCCTGTTCTCGACCAACCATTAGTCGGAGAGAGTTTCGACTTGGGTTCACCACCCGTTGATCACTCCGTTCCAGAAGAGCATCATGATCACACTACTCATGTTCTTCTCGTCTCATTAGATTCTCCCGAGTCGAAGAGCGACCCACCTATCCCCGTTGATCAAGAGAGTCCTTCTTTGGTTCCTGTAGAGTAGGGAGGCAATCATACAATTCCCCCACCAAGTAGTTCGGTTGTTTCCTTTGACTGGAGCCATTTGACCGAATTCCGCCTGCCATCCTATGTTCCTTTCCAGATTATTGTACTCACCTATGATAAGGCCGCACCGGGCACTCTCTTGGATGAAGGTGCGTCTGTTAGTCTTATGCCTTCCACTACTTGGCAAGCTTTGGGCTCCCCACAGCTTGTGCCTGTTACTCAGAATCTATTAGCATTTGACGGAGGAACTCGTCAACCTTTTGGGATCCTTCCCCAGTTCCTTGTGACTTTGGGAGGCAAAACCATCTATATAGATGCAATGGTTGTCCAAGGTGCTTTAGATTTTAGTCTTCTCCTTGGCCATGATTATATTTATGCCATGGGGGCTCTTATTTCTTCTCTTTTCCATGTGGTTTGTTTTCCACACGATGGAAGAATTGTGACCATAGATCAATTGTCGTTCTTTAATCACTCAGTGCCTTCTGTACAACCATCATCCCCTATCGGCTCTTGCTCGCACATAGTGCCTTCCTTGCCATAGGTCAATTATGTGGCTACCCATTCCATCTCCGCATCTGTTCATGATCATGCAGATGGTCTCGTACATCATGTACTAGGGGCATTGGAACCTGATCTGTCATTCATGCCTCATGACATGTATTCCTCCCAGAGTGCATTTCTTCCCTCCCGCGAGGACCTCTTGGGAGCCATGTTCTCGTATGGCCCATGAACAAGGAGTCTCGAGGATAGTTTGATCTTATGTCAACCTCGTTAAAAAATGAAACAAGGATCATGGAGCATAGTTCCTTGTCTTGTGTCAAGCTCATTAAAAAATGAAACAAGGAGTCTCGAGGATAGTTTATCCCTATGTCAACCTCATTAAAAGATGAAACAAGGGATCTGGAGCATAGTTCCTTGTCTTGTGTCAAGCTCGTTAAAAAATGAAATAAGGAGTGTTGAGGAAAGTTCTTGATCTTGTGTCAATCTCGTTAAAAATTGAAACATGGTTATGAGGATAGTTCTTTTACCGTGTCAACCTCATAAAAAAATGAAACAACTCTCTTTCCAAATCGAGTCTTTGATTAAGATCTCGTAAAATCCAAGTCAAGTCTTTCCAAGATCTCGAAAGTGAACCTTCATTCCATCCACCTCGTTGAATGCAATGAAGCTTGAGGGGCATGCACCTCGATTTGCGTCATTATGCTGGGGGCATGCGAACTTGTAACAAGCATAGTTTTTCGTTTCAAGCTTGTGCAAACGTGAAACCGAATCCAAGTAGAGTTCTCCATGGTTCAAGCTTGTGTAAACATGAACCCATACCTGATTTACATCTTGTGATTTCTAGTTTTATCCACTAAATTATGCTAGATGAGCATTGGTTGTTTCATTCCATTGCTACCATCTCTTTGGCTGATCATATGCTTTCACTTGGTTGTTTTTCCTTTCCTGAGGAACTGCAGCGATGAGTGGTTTTATTAGCCAGCCTCTTAACCATTACATATTTTGAGTAGTTCCACCATTGTTGGAACCAGTTGTTACCCTTTATACCACTCGTTCCTCTAGGATGAGTCACCTTTAAGCTCTTTTCTGACTCGTAAAATATGAAAAGATTGCCCAGTTTTTCCCTTTTTGACTCGTTAAATGGAATAAAAAGGCGGTCCACTTTCAACTCTTTTCTGACCGTATAAATGTGAAAAGATAGCCAGATTTTTTTTTTTTTTTTGGGATCGGGACCACTAATTAAGAAAAGTACTTCTTGGTCGTAATGGTCAAGCGGTTCTTTTGGGTATTTTTTTCTACTTTTTCGGGCTCGAGAGACACAAATTTATGAAAAAGGACCCCCCCAGAGTTTTTTTTTTTTTTTTCAAACT
>APFE031528215.1:258745-292413 GCA_000404065.3 Pinus taeda
CCACCGGTTTGAGGTAGGCCTTCAATGATGACTATTTAAGGGAATTGATTGTTGTTTTGTCTTTGCTGTGACTATACCCACTCTAGGGCTAGAGGGGTTGCCTCTGTCCACAGAGGGAACACTTTCCTACTTCACGCCAGGGAAAAATGAAAGAGGATAGGAATGGAGGGTTCATCATTTTCAGTCCTTGACCCTACAAGGAGAGATAGAAACGGGAGCCCATAGTCTGGGGCTTAGCACTTTAACCTTTTAACAAGCAAAAGGAGATAAGGGTTTTGTGCTCAAAGGGCTTGACAAGCACACTGTTGAAGTTTAAGTGGCATGAAAGAACAATGTGGACTGCATATTGTTACAAAGATTAGAGATTAGCCATGGCACCAAGAAGATGAGTACCGTGGTTTCATTAGGTTTTAACTCCATCGCATGCTCCTCCGTCTTAGTTGAGTTTGTAGCTAGTGCTACGGAATAGAGTGTGCATATGATATTCAAAATCATTTTCAAAGCGAAGGTTTGACATGTGTGGGGAATGCACAAAGGGTTTGCAACGTTGAAAGTTTTCCCACATTATTATAGAAAAGAAGTTTCTTCATGTTGAAGGTGACAAAGGCAAGGAATCAACCATAACAAAGATAAGTAACTTGCACATTTACTTGAAGGAAAAATATATGTGTTTATTTGCGTGTCTTTTGAAAGAGTTATTGGAAAATATATATAACATATATCATCACATGCAGTGAAGAATGAGGAAAAGTATATATGCTCTTTGCATGCACAAAAATAGAACCATTATGTTTGAAATTTCTTGAAAAGAAATCAGTTATTTGCATACAAAGGGATAGAACTATTATGTTTGATATTTCTTGAAAGGAAATAAGTTATTTGCATGCACAAAAATAGAACCATTATGTTTGATATTTCTTGGAAGGAAATAAGTTATTTGCATGCAAAAAATAGAATTATTATGTTTGATATTTCTTGAAAAGAAATATGTTATTTGCATGCACGAAAAAATAATAATATTGTGTCAAATTTCTTGAAAAAGAAAATATAAGTTTGCATGCAAGAAAACTAGATACCTTGCATTGGAATTATTGAAAATGAAACACGTGTTTGCATACATAGCTACTATGTATTTTATTTATGGGAAAAGAAAAAATGTATCTGCATGCAAGAAATAATCATTGTTATGATTTTTTTAGGAAAGGAACACGTGGACAAAACAATAGCCACGGTGTCACTTCTCTTGAAAGGAATATGTGTTTATGTACATTTAAAGATAGCTAATGTGTTAGTATTCTTGGAAAAGAACGTGTTGCTTTGTGTTCAATTATTTATATTGATCTTGCATGAAAAGAATAAGCTTATGATAGATTCCTTGGATGAAATTAAATATATATTATGCAGAGCATAATATAATTATTGTGTTAGACCTTTTGAAGAGGAACATGAATTTGCATGTAGAAAATAATAATAATTATATTAGACACTAGAAAAGAAACAAGTAATTGCATGCAATAAATGCATTAGCTTTCCTTTGGAAAAGTACATATATATGCATGAAAGAAATAATAAATTTCATGCTAGCTTTCTTTTGGAGTAGAGCATGTATTTGCATGTACACTAGTTATTGTGAATAACTCTCTCTTGGGAAAGATGCTCTTGCAAAAATGACCCGCATTTTTATGCATGAGAATAATATCTATTATGTTAGCTTTCCTTTGGAAAGAGACATGCATTATCATGCATAATAATAATATCTATTGTGTTAGTTTATTGGAAAGAATACATAGTTTCATGTACAAAGAAATCACTAAGGGGTTAGTTCCTTTTGTATAAGTTTATCTAATTACATGCACGAAGATCAAAGCTAAGATGCTAGTATCTTTTAAAAGCTAAGCTTATTTAATTTGCATGGGAAAATCACCCTCTTAATGACTGAGTTCAAAGGGACTTGGCTAAAGTAACAGAACTCATATGCCTTTCATAAGAAAATAATCATTATCGTTCAATTTAGAAATTCGTCACCTAATCCTAATTGAAGAATTATATTTGTAGTGAGAAAAAGGTAGGTTCAAAATGGTATTAGGTCTTCCTTAATCATGGATTCAGAGCCTAGGGGTCATTATTCAAGCCTAAGAGACAAAAAACAAGCTTTTGGAGCAAATCTGGTCAAGTTTACACGTGCTACAAGACTGTGACATGATTGCTATTCCTCGAGATAACTTGCCGTATACCCAAGAAAATAAAATGCAAACGAGATGGGAAAAATGATTATTAAGGAGGATGTCTTAGGACTCCATTCCAAGTGGAATCACTCAAAAATACCCCTATTAACATGTGCTAAAAAAATAGTAGAAAATTTCTACTCTAAAAATTGAAAATTCAAGAATTAGTGAGCTAGTTAACCTATCAAATGCCTAACCTGATCAAGTGAAAATGATATGGGGTAAATTTTGTTATTAAACTGAATATTTTTATGACTCAAAACAAGTGGAATAAACTCAAATGAAGTTCATTAACATGTTCTAAAAAATAGCAGAAAATTACTACAATTTTGCTACAAGAGACTTCCAGAAATTCTAGATCTGTGAACTAGTAAACTAATCCAAGTAGCTCAATGATGAATATGACTTTTCAAAGTTGTTCTAAGGATGCATCATTGTTGTGACTCTGTAAATAACCTGCAAAAAAAATCACTTCAATCATTTAACTAATATGACCTACAACAAAAGAAGCATAAATAGTAAATGCAAAAATAAGAGATGCAAGTGAAAAAGACATTCAAGGAAAATAAAGAAATTGTACAAGAGGGATTTGAGGCTCTTGGGATGGCCAAACCCAAGGATACTCAGATTTCTATGAAGGAAACCAAGTTTTAGAAACTAAAAATGACACCAAACTTCATTATTTGAATCAATCTAAGTACATCCTTGCTAGAAATGAAAGTGGAGCTTTTAAATAACAAGTTTTCTCCGCAAGAAGACTAAGAAATACATCCTTCTAGAGGAAAATTCGAATTG
Organism: Pinus taeda; assembly: GCA_000404065.3. Lineage (NCBI taxonomy): Eukaryota > Viridiplantae > Streptophyta > Pinopsida > Pinales > Pinaceae > Pinus > Pinus taeda. The sequence goes on from APFE031528215.1 coordinate 261,766, forward strand.
GTACTTATACAAAGTGATGAGGAAGCATTCTCCTTGAAAAGAGGCAGTCTTCCCCTCCAAAATCCCTCAAAAAGTGGATATGGTTCCCAACACTAGGAATCTTTATTAAATGTTAGGGAACAAATTCCTAGATTTTCTCAATTAGTATAGCTCTAGAATTTGTCAATAATTTCATGATATTTTGTTCATTTATTATCCAATCTTGGTCCATTCTGTAGTAGGAAGCAGGTCCCTATATTAGCTCATTCAGAATTTAGACAATATTCTTTCAATATTCGGCAAAAATAAATAATATTAGACACATAATATGCAGTTATATCTAAACCTTCCTAAGAACATATTAAAGCTAAAAAACATTATTAAGTGTAGAAGGGGAGGTTTAATATAGCCTTTATGTGCCTAAGAAAGGTTAGATCAGCCTTAATTTGCATATAATTTGGAGGTCCATCATACTCCCCTACTAAAATTGTTTCTCATCCTCTGAGCAACCTATCTATATTCTTTACCAATTGTTTTTCTTGCAATTCTCTTCCTTAGCTCATTATTCTTTGTGGAAAATGGCATATGATTTGGATGGCTACCTGCATTGGATGACCTTCATGAACAAAATTTCCATGATGACAAGTTGTGCCTCCTTTTTGTGTAGTTTCTCTCTCATCGTCGTATTTCATAACTGTAACTGATCCTTTGTGATTGATTCCTTTAGTCTCAAGTCAACCAATTCCTTACCCATTTGTTGCACCTTTTCCTCCATGAGGCCCACATCCTCTACTTTCTTAGATTTTGAAATTTGCATCCACTGGTGAGTTCTGCCTCTCTCTTTTTGTAATTCTCCCCCCTTTAATAAATTTGTAAGAGGATCCAATACCATGCTATGGAGTGGGCTCTTGGAGTCCTTGTGGACCTTCTCCCTACTCTTGAGTTGCTACTGTCACTTCCTGTAGCACTTTTTCTTCATCCTATAGCAAATTGTCTCAATTATGTAGCAAATTTGTTCTTCATATAGCAGTTTTGTTCCTTCCTGTACCAGGCAACTCAAATCTTGTAGCAACTAATCTTTGCATGCCAAGAGGTGGTGGGTCCACCTTTTTTTTCTCTCTTTTTTCAATGCATGCAAAATAAACGCAGAGTGCTTTTTTGTTAACTAAGTTGGCCCTCATTTACCCCTTCAGACTCCTTGTCCTCCATCACGACTAAATGATTACAATCCACTTTCTCAAGTCCTCTTCACTTTTGTCTTGTTCCTCTCCCACACGTGCGTGTGTCTTGGTGGAAAAGTGAAGCTAATTGCTAGATAAGGTTGAGGCTTCTATGCTACTAAGTTTGGCTATAATTTTTTTTTTCCTTCATAGAACTGCAATGTTTTTGAAACTAAAATAAGTTCATAGAAATTTGTTAGAGGATTGCATACTTGATCCTTACCCTAGGTGTGTTTTTGCAGGTGATGCTGGAGCTGCTGATGTGATTGTTGGATTTGCTTATGTGACCATTGGAACACTGATATGATTGTTGGAACATGATATATTGCTAGAACTGTTCCTAATGTGATTACTGGAACCTGGATGTAGTGGCTGGAAGGTTGATGTCACTGCATGAGTTCCTTATAAGGTTTAATTTGTTGTCTTCATTGATCCAATCTTTGTCTTGAAGTTTTCTGAGTGTATTTTGCTGATTGAAGGTTTATGATGTAGATCATCTAGAGCCAAAGTGCTAGCGTGGATCAAATGTTGTTGTTTTTTGTTGAACATGGATCTTGTAGCAATTTACAGTGGACGATGTAGTTGTCCAGAATTGTTGTTGGAGTCATCTGATGCTTCATGATGCATATATTTCTTGATGTGGTGCCTTGAATGCAGTCCTATAGGGTATGTGCAGGATTCTATAGGACGGTGTGTCTTCATGTAGCAATCACACAAATTATTCTAGAACCAAAATTTTCTACATGTGTTGCTTGATAAAATATTGATAATTCATAAGGAAGTTGTTGATGAGTGTTAGAGAGTTCTGTGGTGAAGAAAAGATGTGGAAAAATGGATGAAGGACAATGATTTTGATGGAAAGAGATGGGAATGAAGGTGGGAAAAGTGTCAAATGTATGCTGGATGGGTGATAGGGTTATTTTCCCCCCCTCTCCTATTCTTGAGTGAAAAACATTGAAACTACTCCTTCTTTTTATACCGATCAGAATCCTTTAGAAATTTCGGACAATCTTGTAGTAATATAGGAAAAACCTGTAGCAAAATTGTTTTATCCATATCCCTCAAATGGTAAATTGGATTGACCTAAAAGTTTTTTATCATGTTGTTATCATCCTTATGCATCTCTCCATAAAATATCTTGCCCAATGGATGCACTAATCTCGAGAAAAAATAAAAATGGTTGTAGGTGATGGTGGCCAATTTCTTGAAAAGTGTGCACTGGAATTTCCTGAAATTTCTTGAGAATATTACCATCATCCTTATGCATCTCCCCATGAAACATCTCAGCCAATGGATGCATAGTTTTTAGATATTGTAAAACAATTTTTACCTTGTGTGTTTTGACAGTCCTGTAGCAAAACAAAACTTTCCTGTAGCACTTTAGGACAATGAGGAAAATGAGTGGAAAAGGCTTGAGAATGATGAGAAATGTCATGGAAATGGATGTGGGTGATGGATTGACATGGCCTTAATCCCGTTGGAGCATTTGGGCAAAGGGGGAGAAATCCCAAGTTTGACTTTCTTTAACTAGGTTTTTTTATCAGCTTTTTCCCTTTTTTTGGTGCTAAATTGTTCTTGTTGCTTGCAGAAGTTGGAGAGAACCTGCATTTGTTAGAGACATATACACTGATCAAAGATTTTTTTTTCCTTTTTTATTTTTTCCTTAGGCCTATTGATTGCCTCAATGAGGTTTTCAACTAGTAGGTCTACCTAGGCGCCTAAAAGGAGGTTTTCACCTATAATCATTCCCTCTTTTTTTTTTCTTTTTTCTTTCGAACCCACTAACTGCCTCAAGGAGGTTTTTAATTAGCGAGTCAATATCAAGTGCCTCAAAAGAGGTTTTCACCTGAGATTTTTTTTTTCCTCTTATTTTTTATTTTTCCATTTTATTTTAATTTTTTTTTTTTTATCCTACTCTACTTGAAAAAAACAAAATCTCTTTCAAGTATAGGAATACTTCCAATGGAGCCATGTGCATATCAAGATGACAGATATAATTTTGTGTAGGCTTGAAAGATATGATTTGACATGTACCTGAATATGAGAGACCAACTGCTTTGACTGAGATAAGATCAATAATTGTTAAAGACGAGTGTGTTGCTTCAATTTAGTGATTGTCTAGAACCAGATTTCAATATAGTTGTGATGCCCTTGGTTCACTTGCACATTGATCACTTTTTTGTGTTCTTTACATGAACAAAGATATTTAATATATAATATATATATATATATTATATTTTATATATATATTACTGATTAGTCTTTTGAAACATAAAAATATGATGATAAGCATAACACAAATTCTTCATTCTCAGGCTCCAAATGGATGCTTTCCATTAAATGTGGTCCATGATTCCTTGGTCTCCTTTAGATCTTCTTCTGGATGTTTTTATTCAATGGGATCAAGTGAATCTCTTTTTTTCAATACACTTCCTAATTTAAGGTGAATAACATTTAGATCAAGAGGAGTTGTTTGGAAGTATTGTACCTCAACATTGTAAGTGGGTTGAGTTTCTAGATTGTTTGGTTTCAGAAATGGTTGTACAGGTATTTTAGTGGGAGTGGATATTTGAGATGGATGTGGTTGAGGCTGTGGTTGTGGTGGATGTGGATGGTAGGGATAACATGGAGTTGGGTATCGAGGATATTGAGGAAAATATTGAGGATATTGTGGGCTTCTCCCATAAGGTCCTTACCAACCTTGTTGTCAAGATTGGTTTTAAGGTTGAGATTGCCAAGATTGCTAAGGAAAGGGTGTTTACCAATTACTTTGATATGGATGTGCATAATATTGAAATTGTGAATTAGGTTATTGCATCATACCAGGTTGACTAGGCTACGATGGTCCTCTTGGAGCTACATAACAAAGTTGCTTTGGTGATTGACTTGCTCCATTGTCTTCTTTGTAAAATTCCTTCATCCTTGGTAATGATGGGGAATACTTAGTAGCATGTGATTCTGCATAGATAACACAAATATCAACATCTTATTTTTGCTCATTTTGAATTATTAACATTTCTACTTGTTCACTTATATTGCTAAGAATTTCTGTTTTAAAGTTATCAAACAAATTTCCAAATTCTGCTTGAAGTACCGATCTTGATGTTGATTTACTTACTCTCGCCCTTCCTCTCAATCTGCGCTTGCATATTTCACAAACTTCTTCAAATGATAATTGGTATACATCACCTCTACTCATGGGATCAAGGAGATCAATCCACTAATCTCTAATTGTTCTAAGTAAGAGGGGTTTTAGTGTGTCAGATCCTAAATGATGTAATTTTGCCCTCTTAAAATTATACATAAATATGTCTATTAGATCCCTAAGGCTCTCATCGTATTTTTGGGTCATTCTAAAGATTTTTTTCTTTAAGATATTGATCTTTATATTTTTCTAGAAATATCTTTTGCATATCATTCCATGATCTTATTGAATTAGTCCCTAAACTCATGAACCATTTAAGAGCTATACCCTTCAATGTTGATGGAAACAATCTCCATTTTAGAGTGTTTAGTAAGTAACCATAAGATATACAAAGGATTTAAAATTCAAAGAGAAAGGTTTCCGGATCCTCTAACCTCATACCATGGAAGTTGGGAAGGAAAGATAGAGGGATGTTCTTCATATGAACACTGATACCAGTATCTTGAATGAGAAATCCAATAGGATCTTCTGCATTGTCATCATCTCCATGCATTTCTTCTACCTTCTCTACCACCTCCTCTTCTTTTACTTGCAAAAGTGGATAGTGATGTGGTTATTACTGCACCATGTGGTCAAATGAGGGGGGGTTGGTGTTGGAGAAGTATATTTTTTGTTTTTTATAATTTAATATAATGCAATTTTCTACTTTTGAAATAAAAAAATGCCTAATGCGATTTTTTTGTTTTTGTTTTTGCTTAAAGTAAAAGAAGTGAATCAACTAGGGAAGAAAACAATGCATGCTTTGACACCTCCCTGTATGGACTCTGGACACCACATATCTCCACAATGGTATGATATTGTCCACTTTGGGCCTAAGCCCTCATGGATTTGTTTTTGGGCTTTACCCTAAAAGGCCTCATACCAATGGATATATTTGTCCATCCTTATATACCCATGATCCTCGCCACTTCTAGTCAATGTGGGACTTTGGTCATACACCCAACAATCCTCCCCTCGAACAAAGGACCATCGAGCCTCCCCTCAAACGATTATCCATCCATCCACTCTCTACCAACCAAGATTCTCTGCTCCAATGCATTGGAAGCACACGCCTTACATGGAGCACCACCTGCCTCGAGAGCTTACTCTATCCCAGGTCAACTCCTCTTCACCGTGTTGGGACCAGGACACGTCCATGAAGAATCTGGAGCACACTGCCTATCTAATCGAGCTCATCCACGGATCCCATCATGATATTTCCGGGGCCCACCACCTTCGTTCGGCATTCCGAGGATTCATCCACTTGGCTAACTTCGAGACATGGCTCTGATACCACTTGTAAGGACTCTGGACACCACATATCTCCACAATGGTATGATATTGTCCACTTTGGGCCTAAGCCCTCATGGATTTGCTTTTGGACTTACCCCAAAAGGCCTCATACCAATGGAGATATTTATCTATCCTTATATAACCATGATCCTCCCAGCTTCTAGTCAATGTGGGACTTATATACCCATGATTCTCCCCAGTTCTAGTCAATGTGGGACTTTGGTTGTATACCCAACACTTCTTCTAGAATCCATAGAAGTTGGTTTGAGCTCCTAGTGATCTTATGCTGGCTAACCAAGTTACAACCTACAGTGAGAACTAGTACTTATGCATACAACACCGATGCTTCGAAGTTTGTTACAAACTACCGGGTTGGTAAGAGTAAAGTAGGCAACCCAAGAGTTGCAACACTATTGCTAAAATATTGGTGCTCACTACCCACCACCTCTAAAGTCATCTAAGAGGGGGGTGGCATGGCCAGTTCCTCACATGTAGAAGCATGTGATGTTAATCATGAAGTTTCTAATATGGAGAGAATTCCTTATGATTTCATTCATTCTCAAAGTTACACTCAAAGGTATATGGTATTTCTATGGAAATCCCCTATTGTATGTGGTATTTTCCAGATCTTGCAATGACAGGAAAACTATTTATGGTGATGATGCCATTTCCTTGGTGATTATACTACTAATTTTTTGAGTTTGATTATGTAACACCCTCCTCGCACATCTACCTAGGTAACCATCCAACTGGCGTAAACATGTGATGATAAGTTACTATCATATGATTTGACCTCCTAAGTCACCTTAAGGAAGTGGAACTAATGGAAACACACCATACAAACCTTCCACATTAGCAACAAGACTCTGAGGAACCATGCCAACCACTTAGGTAACCATTGTCTGAGACCAAATGAGGTTTTTTATCATTATACCCCTAGACACTCCCTTGATATGGGCATACATGTGTCTAGGAGGCTCTCGATGCTCCAATAGCATGGGTATGCATGCATCCATGAACTTTTCTCCTTAGACCTATGCTTGCATCTCCAGTGTTTGTGCCAATTTTTCAAGGGCAGAGCGCAAGTCACTATCCATAACTCAATGACACTTTTAGAACTGAAAATAAAAATCGAGTAATGGTACAAATGCAACTACTTGAATAAGGACTTGACTAGACTCCTACTAGCCATGATGTACATTTTGTCAAACATGTCACAAATATGTAATCTACGAGTCTAAACAAAAGATATGAGCATAGGGGTCTCATACATATATGAGAATTGCTAAGAAGCCTTGTTGCCTCATATCATTAGCTTCAATTTCGTCTATTAGGCCATAGATACATTTTTCATTCATTTACAAATTAAAACATGATGAGAACCATACATCATCACTATCATAAAACATGCTTATAACCAACATATAGTCATTAGCAGAAAAATGATAATGCAACCATCAAGATCACATAATAACAAGTACAATTACCAATCATTTACAAGAGGAAAGAGCTCTTATTAACATATGAAAAATGAAACCAAGTCTGAGACTTCCACGTACCACTTGATGGTAGACATGGCTAAGCCAAATCTCTCTTCATACATTCTCCCTTCTGCCATATTCCAATCATGAATGTGGGATCTCATAAAGCACATCAACAAAAACCATCTAGGGCTTCGAGGGGCCAAGCCACCTCATCCCATCAAACCATCACCATATTGGTCTCTACCTAAGTCTTCCAGGGCTCCAAAGCATTTGTTCCAACCAAGTCTTCTAGGACTAGTAACTCAACCCATAACTTACTCTCGGCTTCCAGAGATTTTGGGCATCTAGGGCTTCGAGGACTACTAACTCAAGCCATCAATGGATTCTAGAGCATTTCTCCAACCAAGGCTTCTAGGACTAGTAACTCAACTGGAACCGTTATAGGGTGTCGAGCGCGTTTGTCCAACCACGGCTTCCAAGAACTAGTAACTCAACCCAAGCTAAAGGAAACATGAGAACCAAATATAAAAAAAAAGGAAATAAACCAACAACACCATGGCTATCCATAAAATGTGAAGGCCAGGAAAATCCAATGTGAGTCTAGGCAATCCTCCATGCCAGTGAAGAATTATGATCAATATACCACATGCATATGCCATGCATGCCAAAAGGAGCAAGGAAAACATACATGCAACTTGGTACCCATAAGAAAAAGGTGTTGTAGCTTCTTATCTTGATGCCCTCTTATGCTTTCCTATTGTTATAGATTTGATCTGAAAATATAAGACAATGCAAATAAATCCAGAAACAATAAGAGAGAAATAGATAGAAATGCTTCTTTATTGATCAAAACCCTTAAGGTAGGGCAACACCATACATTCACTCCTTAAGGAAGAAGAACACTCCACAAACCATATGCCTGTTCATACAGTAATCCTTGACATCTCTCAATATGGAGTCTCTAGCCTCTATATAGGCCTCATACATACAATACCATGTGTCATTACCATGGTTCCCTCAATACCATCTATCTAATACCATGGGCCTATTACACTATTACTAACTACTTGTGGTCCCTTATATGATATGGGTTAACCACCTTATTTATTATTATGGCCCATCCCATTATTACATTATTCCCTTGGGTACCTCCCTTTGTACCCCATATTATCCCCCCTAAGTATATAACATTCCACCCCCCTTAACATGTTTCATCCTGGAAACATGGGAAGAACACAAATAATAAGATCTACTCAAAAGAGTAGTCCACTGGTACCATGCATGTGCATCTAGCCATCAAAGAGAAAGGTGAACCCTTGATCTTGCTGGTGCCTCGCTCGCTTGAGATGGAAGTTGACTGTGGCAGCTCTTCTGTGTTGATGTGTAGTAGGTGGATCTTCACTCCTCTCTATCCGTCATGCGGGGGTTGTTGTCCTTGTGGCTAATTGGTTTCCATCTTGTTGGTTGTTGTCTTGCGGGGTGATGTGGGTGATGATATGTTGAAGTTTAACCCACAATGTCTTTTTCTTTAATTCACCTCTTACTGAAACCTGACTATTATCTAGTGCATGTTGTGGTGCCTACTGTGGTGTCTTATCTTCCAATACTACTTCAACCACTGCGCCCTCATTTGATGTATCAAAACCTGTAGCCTTTTCTACTTCAGCCTATGTTTGTGTTTGATTGTTGGTCGTCAATGGGTCATCATCTGATATGTCAATCCTTGGAACGTCTTCTGCTTCAGCCTCCGTGGACTCTACCTATTTATTGATGGAAATATCCTGTAATGTAATTTTCTTCTTTTTATACCATAGCTTCAGGAATTTCTTCTGCACATTAATATTTATAGTACCCACTGATTCCATCACGGGTATCCCAAAACAACATCCTCATTAGCCATATCTGAAGCATAAAAATCAGAATGCAATACATACTTGTCCATAGAAATCTTCAAATCTTTATAAACTTGCACTTGCTCATTGTTAACCTGTGCGTGCTCCATGTGTTTTGCTGGCACTTGCAATTTTTTTGCCAAGTTGACATTTATGAGATTTTGCTTGCAACTCGGATTTATAGACACAATGATTTTCTCCTTCTGAATCAATCCATGAACCTGCGATAAGGAGACACCAGTAGAAAATAACCTTTTACGTGTCTCATTCTTTTTTCTAGCACAAGACCATTTGTCCATAAGGAGTTTTTCCAATTCTTCGTTCGAGAATTTGGACAAGTCTTTGATCCCAAGTGAGCTCAAATATATGGCGGCCTTTTCTTTCAAACTAATTAGTACTATAGACCTCCAAAATACCCCATATTTGAACTTTAGTCTTTGTATGAATTCTTCAATAGCAGGGCTATCATCGTTTCCTATAAAATTTTCCATGAAGAGGGTTTGAGAAAAATTCACTTACTTGGTGAAAATTTGAAATGGCAACAATTCTGTCAATATTGCTCAAAATCTCTTTTATGACCTGTTTTTGAAAATGGAACAACCATTCTGCATCTACCCATGTGATAGAAATCCCGATCTAGGCATTGGAATTTTAGATCCGCGTTGCAACTCTCTCGCCGTCACCAAAAATTCTTAAAAAAGAGCTAATTTTAAATTAGCGATATCTCCCTCATCCGGACTTTGATTCGGCTAATTGTTTTTTTTAAATTGGGTATATTTTCACAAGGAATCCATATCTGCAATTATTTTTGTATATTTTCCCCCAAAATGCATAGATCTACACCGCAAACTTGCTACCTCGAAAAAATGTCTGCAACACCACTGATTTTTAGATTAGCGATATCTCCTTCATCCAGACTCCAGTTCGGCCGATGTTTTTTTGAAATCGGGTATTTTTTCACAAGGAATCTAGATATGAAAGTATATTTTGTATATTTTTCCCCAAAATGTACATATATGATCTGCAAATTCGCCGCCCCAAAAAGTTCCTGCAAAAAAATAAAAAAATTCTCCACTTTTGCCCAAGAAAGTGCTCTGATACCACTTGTTATAGATTTGATATGAAAATATAAGACAATACAAATAAACCCAAGGATAACAATATCTAAATATAGAAATTCTTCTTTATTAATATCAAACCCTTAAGGTAGGGCAACACCATACATTCACTGCTTAAGGAAGGAGAACACTCCACAAGCCATACGCCTATTCATACAATAATCCTTGACACCTTCCAATGTGGAGCCTCTACCCTCTATATAGGCCTCATACATACAATACCATGGGTCATTACCATGGTTCCCTCAATACCATCTATCTAATACCATGGGCCTATTATATTATTACTAACTACTCGTGGTCCCTTACATGATACGGGTTAACCACCTTATTTATTACTATGGACCATCCCATTATTACGTTATTTCCTTGGGTACCTCCCTTTGTACCCCATATTATCCCCCCTAAGTATATAACACCTACTCTTTCATTGTCTTATTTCTATAAAAATCCAAGTATTCCACACTCCTCCAAGAGTGCTCCAAGAAACTCTATGTGTCGAAGAGTATGAGAGAGAGAGAATAGAGGGGAGCTCCAAAAAATCCTGTCAAAATATTTTCAACTGATCCTTAGAAGTAGTTTTATTAACGAGTTCTCTATTTTCTTCATTTTCCTCCTCACATGTAACCTGTGACCTTTCACCTCACGTATCTCTTAATTTCCTTTATTTTCATAACTAAATGTGCCAAAATTCCATTTTTCCTTCCCAAATCCTTTTCCATCTCCTTTGCTAATTTCATTAGCCCTAGTAACCAAAATGAACACCCACTATGATGGTTTTCCCACCATTCAGTTTGCAATACGAGTCTTATGAGTGTGGTCTTATATATTTTTACATGAATTTTTAACTAGGGTTGTTACAGAACCCTCCCCCTTCAGGGAACACTATCCTTGGTGTTTAGTGACACCTATAACAAACATGGCTGCTAAAAACAAAACATACTTCCCATGGAGATTTATGATATAGATCGATGCAGTATTTACAATTACCATTCGCTAAAACATAACAAGCATATCGTTTACTCGAGCTTTATAACACCACTCATTACAGTATTTACAATAATAACCAGATATACAAACAAACACATTTGCTTCACCCAACAAATAATCATAATGTCTATGGAGCTTTACAAATCCATCTTGATATAAAATTTATAGTAATACACACATATACACATATGCACATTTATTCAACCAGCAAATAAAAGGATATGATGCTTGCATTCACAACAAGGGAATCGAGAGGCTCACACCTCCACCCTCAAATTAGAACCAACATTCACGTCCTTCCCAAAAAGTTTAGAATCCACCGCAAGTTCAACTCTGCATCCAATGTCTATCGCTACAATTTAGTACCACTTGTCCTCTCAGTGAATAGTTATCGGCTCATTGTTCTAGGGCATACTCCCAATGTGTATCTGATTCCATCTGGCAATGCTAATGACCAAAACAAATCCATCCTTAGCCTTCCCTTCTCTGCTACACAATCCCTCAGGAAATCCAGTAACCCACTTTGATGTAGTCACACACCTTCAAATTTTCATTGGCACCCCCATCTCAGGTGGTCCATCTCTGAGAAAGGATTCCTCGCATTAGAAGATACAAAATCCAAGGCATATCCCTGCCTTAAAACCATCATATCGATCATAGCATGCTCATGGAAATCAATGGGAACTATTGGGTACTAGTGTCCCATAATGGCCCTGCTCCTGAAGTACTTTACCAACATACTTCTGCCTATTCTAATTTGTTTTGTTGTTGTTGCTAAATCTTGTAGTCAATTTCAACCACCATATCTTTCATGCATTCTTGTACCAAGCACATAATTTCCATTAGATTAAAAATACATTCAAATAAACTCAAATCATACCTCATTAGCAACTCATCAATAAGGTATACTTTCAATTATGTCCACCTCCTATCAGAACAAGTCAATCTAAATTTTACCAAATCAGCATGTATAAACATATCACATCAGGTTAACTTAAAACACAACCATCATAGATCAAAATCATAAATCACATGTAACCATCATAAACAAGAATCATAGATCACATGCATAATAAAACTAAAATAAAATACATATACTTATCCTTTAATCAATCCTTAGCTTCTACCTTTGTGCTTATTCCGTACGTGCACTAGATCGGTTGCCACACCCAACAATCACCTAGTTCCTTATCTTCAACCATGTACACATACACATGGTGTACATCCGACACATATAATCACACACAACATACAAAACCATGCAATACATGCAACTATACCTAACATACAACACATACACCTACACCCAGTGTACAACACAACATAATACATATGCCTACATCCGGTGTACACCACCACACAATACATACACTTACACCTAATGTACAAAAAATTACATATATATACACAATGTACTATATAATGAATACATATGTCACGATTCCACGACTACACAATGCGCATGTAGAAATTTCTCTACAAATCAGCTAGCTCTGATACCATGTAGAAATTTTCACTGTAGATCAACAAATTATGCAATATACTAAATAAAAATACAAGATCTACTTCTACAACAAACTTTGCGTAAGCTTAATCAATTTGAGTACTATCAATTTAGAACACATATAACTAAGAATGAGAGATCAATCACACATAACACAGAAGAAATAACCCAGGAAAAGCCTCAGGCTAAAACCCCAATCTCTGTATTATCATACAACTGGAAATATGTTCAAGTTACAAAAGGAATCAGCTCTTAAGCTATCCTGCTCCCTCTGCAATCAAACAATGCTACTTATAGACAGTCAAAGGCTTATCCAAACCTTCTCCTCTGCCCTCCAAGCCTCCTATTTCCTTGCTCAGTTTTTCCTGGGGTCCAGTGCTTCCACTTGTGTGAATTCCCACCTCACACTGATCACTTGGCTCAGAAATAACTGCATAAACCTAAAGGAGATATTCCTTCTACATGGATGAGTTTCCTTTATAGGAAAAATCCTCCAACTAAAACTACACTATCCCTTCCTCTAATCCCATCTAGGTCTCTATTTGAACTGACATGCATGAGTTATTTATGAGAGAATATTTAGTTATCTGAAGTGCAACAGTTACATGCATGCAAGCAATAACTAACTAAACTCACAATTAATTCAACAAAATTTTTGAATTAATCTAACTGGACTTGACTCAGTTAATTGAGCCAATTAATTACAACTGAATATTACAACTCATCCTTATCTCTTTAACTAATCGATAAATTCCTCAATCAATGGAGAAACTGTTGCATGTCCCCACATAGACTTCACGTTTGATTTTCTACAACTAATTAACTCAAGATGAATTAATTAATTATTTTACAAACAACTGCTAAGATCAAATTCAAATTTTACTTCACTATTTTAGTTCAGGGACTAACTAAAATAGGAATCTAACCCAAAATACTATTTATACCGATGATATTTTTAGCACTTCCATTTTTCATTCCTTGTTGTTATGTCCAACACTGGTACCCGAACTACTATTTATATCAATGCTATTTTTAGCACTTCTATTTCTAGCATTTATTTTTTCTATTTTCAACACTCCCTCTCAATAAGAAAGGAATTCAATTCGAACCCGATCCTAAACCTTTGGAATGTTCTCCATGCAACCCTTCTCCCAATTGTTATTGCTTCAGCAACCCTAGAAACAAAAAAACTCCCAACTGACCTCCCTGTTGGGCTAGAAACATCCTCTGATACTTAAGTTTCCTCTGTCTCTAACAAGTTCTCCCTATGTGACCTTTGAGATACTGTAACACTCCATGCATCTCGCACAGTTTCACACCTTTCTGTGTCATCTTGCACTAGTGCAGCACTCATGTGCCTCTCGCATTATTGCAGCCTCCTAACTCTGCACTGTCTTGGGATTCCTGCATTGTAGCTCTCTCTTCCGCTCCATCTGCATCTATCTCTACCCACTCAGCCAGTCTTGCTACTCCTTGTCAGGGCTCCTGTAGCAAGGTCTAGTCAAAGAGGTTGGGTACCTCAATGATCTTGCCCCTATTCCAGCCTTCTTGGGACTATCACTCCACATCACCCCACCTCCGACCTAGAGGTATTGATGTATGTGATCCCTCTACCCACTTGGCTCGAAATTGCCCCCTACTGGAGGTCTCTACATGAGTATATGTCTCTACTCGATCTCCTCTCGGCTTCTCGAGTTGTGGCTGCTCCACAACCTCTTGAAACCGCTTCACCAATTGTGGCTCCTCCATAATTGTTTGAGACTTCTTGTGGCACTGCATGTTGAGAGGTAATTTACTCTCCCTCTCAACCACCAATTCTCCATTAGTTTCCTTGCTCCTCAAGGCTTTGCATGCATCTTGAACCTCAAGAGCATACAGGTTCTTAACTCGTGAACCGATCTGCTTCACCTGTCTCGTGGTAATGTGTCGAAGGAAAACCTTTCCCTTAATGAAGACTACATCATAGCCTTTGTCTTCCAGCATTACAATTGACACCAAAGTTTTCCTTAGTCCTGGTACATACTTGACATTGGCCAAGGTAATGTGTGCTCCATGCTCCCTCTGAAACACAACTGTGCCTACACTTGAGACACTATACTTTTCATCATTACCCATCGCTATGAGTATCTGGAGATCTTTCTCCTCCAAGGTACTGAACAAAATCTTGCTACCGGTCATGTGGAAAGAAGCCCCATTGTCAAGAAACCAACCACATCTCACCATGGATGAAGCCATGCATAAGAAGAGGGTGAAATCCAACTCAAACTATGAGGCCAATGCCTCACCTTCAGCTTCTTCCTTGGATCCCATCTTGGATTTCCTCAGTGGACAATTTGTAGCAAAATGGACCACCTCATGACAATGAAAACATCGCACTTTCGATTTGTCAAACTTCTTCCCACCATGGGAAGAACTCAATTTGGGATGACAATCCTTCTCCTTCCCTTTCTTTGCGTTACTTCCTAAGGCGTAAATTTCTTTATCCTCCTTTGATGAAAAACCATCTCTGGTGCTTCTTCTTATCTTCTCCTACATCAGAACTGACTAAAGTCGTTCCCAAGCTGGCAATTTTTCTCTTCCATTAATCGAGTTTTGGTAGCTATGACAACTCTTAGGAGGAACGAGGAGTGAAATACTCACCATGTCATCAATGGTTGTTGTGATCCCTACACTTCCAAGCTCATCTCTGCAGGTGGTGGGCTTGTTCAGATATGTAGAGATCGTGTCACCCTTTTCACACTTGATTTTCCAAAGTTTTTCTTTCAGCTCCAACTTCCTCTGATTGCTACTATTCTGATATAGATATTTCAATGTTTTCCACATCGAAAATGGTGTCTCCTTCCCATGGAGGCTTGAGACAATGTGGTCTTGAACTCCCTTCGAGAGTATTCTCCTTGCTCTAGCCACACATTTCTTCCATTTCACCAATTATGTAGCATCAGTCGGCTTGGGGACTTCTTTATCAATGAAGTCCTTTAGACTATTATCCTCTAATATTGCTTCCATGTGATCCTTCAAGGCTATATAATTTGAGATTCCATTAAGGGCATACTCGAGTCTTAAACCATTGAACACCATTGGTGAAATTAAGATGTGATAAGAAATCATTTTTTATATTCACAAAACTCAACCTTCAAACTTATCCCTTCTTGTATATTGTTCTTTGCTTTGACCACCTTGGCTCTGATACCATGTAGAAATTTCTCTACAAATCCGCTAGCTTTGATACCATGTATAAATTCTCACTGTAGATCAATAGATTATGCAATATACTAAAGTAAAATACAACATCTACTTCTACAACAAACTTTGCAGAAGCCTATTCAATTTGAGCATGATCAATTTAGAACACATATAACTGAGAATGAGAAATCAATCACACATAACATAGAAGAAATAACCTAGGAAAAGCCTTAGCCTAAAACCCCAATCTTTGTATTATCATACAAGTGGAAATATGTTCAAGTTACAAAAGAATTAGCTCTCAAGCTATCCGACTCTCTCTGCAATCAAACAATGCTGCTCATAGACAGTCAAAGGCTTCTCCAAACCTTCTCCTCTGCCCTCCAAGCCTCCTATTTCCTTGCGCAATTTTTCCTGGAGTCCAGTGCTTCCACTTGTGAGAATTCCCACCTCACACTGATCACTTGGCTCAGAAATAACTGCACAAACCTGAAGGAGATAATTCCTTCTACATGGATGAGTTTCCTTTATAGGAAAAATACTCCAATTGATAGTACATTGTCCCTTCCTCTGGTCTGAACTAGGTCTTTATCTGAACTGACATGCATGATTTATTTATGAGATAATATTCAGTTATCTAAAGTGCAACAGTTATTAACTAACCAAACTCACAATTAATTCAACAAACTATTTGAATTAATCTAACCGGACTTGACTCAGTTAACTGAGTCAACTAATTACAACTCAATATTACAACTCATCCTTATCTCTTTAACTGATGGATAAATTCCTCAATCAATGGAGAAACTGTTGCATGTCCCCCACATAGACTTCATGCTTGATTTTCTTCAAATTAGCTCAAGATGAATTAATTAATTATTTTACAAACAACTACTAAGATCAAACTCAAATTTTATTCACTATTTTAGTTCAGGGACTAACTAAAATAGGAATCTAACCCAAAATACTATTTATAGAGATGTTATTTTTAGCACTTCTATTTTTTGTTCCTTGTTGCTATGTCCAACATTAGTACCCGAACTGCTATTTATAGCAGTGCTATTTTTAGCACTTCTATTTTTAGCATTTCTTATTTCTATTTTCAACGGCACATACGTAGTACCGCTTGTACACAACACAACATGTACCACATGCACATAATACCACATGTACACAGTACCACCTATACACAATACCACTTGCACAATGTGTACACAACCTCACATGTACATGACACCACCTGCACAATGTGTACACAATGCCACATGTACACTACACCACCTATACAATGTGTACATAATAACACATGTACACAACACCACATGCATGAGATGTACATGAAACCACATGTACACAATGCCACAAGCATGACTTGTACACAACACCACATGGACACAACACCACATGTAGAACATGTACATAACACCACATGCACATAGAACCACTTGTACAATCATGCACACAAAACCATATGTACATAGAACCACATGTACAACATGCACACAACACCATATGTACATAGCATTGCATATAAAACATATACATAGCACCATATGTACACAACACTGCCTATCAAACATGCACACAACACTACATATCCCTCATGTGCATAGTACAATATGTACACGACACTGCATATCCAATATGTACATATAAACATCTATACCTAGTACTACATATGTAATATTCACACAACACTATCTGTACCATCATGTACATAAAATTGCATAAACAACATGTACACACCCTATATATACACGACACCACATGCACACAACATCACATATGCAACATGTACAACATATACAGTATATGCACAACAATAGTACCACAAATCCAAAGCCACATTGTCTCTACCAAGAAGCCTTGCTTTCAGTGTCTCCACCATCCATGCTTATCCCAGCATCCCACAGACCACACTAATTTCATTTTGTTGATGCATCCCATGGTATAGCCTATCCATAACATAAACATAATATAATCATATAATATCAAATCGTAACCACATCATACTGACCTCATATATTTGTCATGACTACTCCTCCACTTGATTCCTCATAAACAAGGAGCCCCTTGAGGTCATTCACCTGCGTAAGTAATCATTCCTCCAGTAGAATGATTCTTAATGACCTTGTCAGACAACAACACACACACACACACACACACACACACACATATATATATATTAGCATTAATAATCATGATCCATGATGACCCTATCAGACATGAAATACATACATACATACATGTATACACATATAGATATCAACATAATCATGATCACAACATAACTACTAGATATCATAAGGTTAAGGTTAATAGAACTCCCTTTATGTGTGCAACACATGCGCAACATCGAGAAAAACGATTCCCAACATAGCCAAGGAATATGACACCTCAAATCCATTCACCTTACCTTTCTTGATTACCTTTCCCATGATTGTCCTACCATCATCCATTTGCACCAAATTAATGGACCTAACCAGTCCAACTGGTTGTCATACTCTTGCCTTCAACTGCCCTTATACATGCACTAAGCTTCATCTAGGTTATACCTTACCTGTCCAGTACGACACAAATCTCCCCAAGCTCCATTAACTTCTTCCTTACCCAACCAATTCCAAATACTCTCAAAACAATATATGGAAGACGAAGAAGAAAACAAGAAAAACCATGGAAAACCAACAATGATATGACACCACAAACAAAGTGGCATGGCCATGTACAAGACACAAACAAAACCACAATAAAGCAAAATAAATTTCCAAAAGACCAAAAGCACAAAACTGACAACTCATGCCATGACTCAATCCCCATGGTTCCCAATGCTTCCAAGGGAAAGCTCAACCTGAGCCTTCTTAGAGATTTCATGGCAACCTCTTTTCCATGCAATCCCTTTCATCATACTTGCATCAACACATAACTTTCAGTGCATAAATAAACATAACAATACACTAGTTACCTTACCTTGTTGTACGAAGCATGTTGTCTTTTAACTAAACACATCCACTCCATCTCTCAATGGACTCCAATTCCTTTGATAGATATAGCTATAATTAGATACCAATTGTTATACCTGTCAAATACATGTCCATGAATATAGCACATACGAAGTCAAGGTTGAGAAGACTTCCAGTATGCAAATAACTCATTTGTTTGGAATTAGGGTTTCCAAACATAGCCAAAGGAATTCTTGCCCAATTCCTTTATTTTACCTTTTTACCTTGTTGGAATTGAGGCTTACTACGTATTGTCACTTCACCCAACTGTTAGTTATATAAACACATCAATTTTTATCTTCTCACGCTAATACTAAGTGTGTTTGCTACAACTATTTACACATGTCAACCAAATGTTCCAAATATCAATACAATCATATCTATCAATTTGAAATCAACATTTAGCAAGACTAACAATCATGTCAAATTCATAGTCAACTCATAGTCATTGGACATAATGCTACAACAGTCACCTACTACACTCAAGTACATGTCAACTATATCGACATATATGTGTTAGTACAATTATCTTAAAACAAAATCATTTGATAACATTTTCACATTATGTAATTCATCAAACATCCAACCAACTTTCAAGCATACCATGTTAAATTAACCAACTAGATAACATAATTAGACATTCAAGCACCAAGTAGACAACATAAGCAAACACATAGCTTAATGTATCTCAAGGGAGGCTATCTTGTGTGCATAATCAATCTAGTTAGCATGATATAACTTCACAACACATAACTCAAACAAAATAAGATCATGATATCCATAATAGTCACTAACTAACATGTTCACATTATAAACTCGTAAATAATTATCTTTCATACAAAATAATCATATCTGCAACGTCAGTCTAGATTAATATGAAATAATATCACAACATAGTAACTCATACATGAATTTCATAGCCCTAACACAACATAATCATATAATATAATCATCAAGTTATCTAACCTAAAACACTAATAAAAATGCCTACAAAACATAGGTTATTATCATTCATGACTATCCAACACATGTGAATATGACTACAATAATCAACTAGTATCTATCATGTATGTAACGATAACATCAATAGAATGAAAGGAATACACCTCACCATAATTCATATACAATCCTTAACCTACATACCTGCATGCGCAACATACAAACGTTTATGACAACATGCTCTTGCCTCGAGGTCTAATGCTTCAACTTCACTTTAATGATCTGCATCTCCTGCTCTATCTTAGGCAACATGTTAGCACCATAACATACCAATAACATCATGATGAACTAATTGCATACAACGACCTCATAATGCATGTCTAACCATCCATACATGCATAACCATAACCATGACAATGCATGCATACTAGAATATAGACACCAACATGCATAACAAATGCATATACAACCATACACTCATGACGACACAACCCACAACAAAACCATCAACATTCACATGTAAACATCACTACAACCATGATCAAAATCATGTAAATGCAACAATCACATGGACTACAAGCATAAGAAACACATATGAAATCAACATGAATGCATGACCAACACACCACCCATCTAGTTCGAGTGGTGAACCATGTTTTGATACCACTCTATAACACCATCCTCCCATGTCTACCCAAGTAATCATCCAAACATGGTAAATATGGATGAGAAGTTACTATGATATGATTTTACCTCCTAAGTCACCTTAAGGAAGTGGAACTGATGGAAACACACCATATCGACCTTCCACATCAACAACAAGACTCCCAAGAACAACCCAAACCACTTAGGTAACCAGCCCCTGACACCAACTATGTTTTTTTACCATTAAACCCCTGAACGCTCTCTTGATATGGGCATGCATGCATCCAGGAGGATCTAGATGTGCCCACAACATGGGTATGCATGTGTCTAGGGACTTTGCTCCTCACACCTGTGCTTATGTCTCTGGTATTTGTGCCACTTTTTCAGGCCCAGAGCCAAGGTCACTACCCAGAACTCAATGACACTTTTAGAACTAAAACATTAAAATTGAATAATGATACAAATTCAATTAATTGAACAAGGACTTGAATGGACCCATACTATCCATGACAGGAATTTCATCAAACATGTCACAAATACGTAATATACATGTCGAAACAATAGATTTGAGCATAAGAGTCTCATACTTATCTGAGATTTGCTAAGAAGTATTTTTCCCTTATATCATTAGCTACAATTTCACCTTTTAGCCATAGATACATTGTTCATTCATTTACAAATCAAAACATGATCAGAGCCATACATCATCACTGTCATAAATCATGCTCATAACTAGCATAAAACGAACAACATAAAAATGATAATACAACCATCATTATTACATAATAATAAGTATAGTTAGCCATCATTTAAAATAGGAAATAGCTCTTACTAACATATGAAAAATGTTACTAGGTTCTGGGACTTCCACATACCACCTAACCTTAGACATGGCTAAGCCAAATCTCACTTTAGCCAGTCACCCCTGTGCCATATTCCAAGCATGAATATGGGATCTCATAAAACACATCAATCAAAACCATCCAAGGCTTCCAGTGGCCAAGTCACCTCAACCCATCAAATAGTGATTCCACCTCATGATCAGACATCACCAAACCATCACTAGATTGGTCTCCACCCAAGTATTTCAAGGCTCTAGAGTGCTTGTTCCAACAAAGGCTTCTAGGACTAGTAACTTAACCCACAACTTACTCTATACTTCTAGAGTGTTTCTCAAAATAGGCCTTCTAGGATTAGTTATTCAACCAACCAAGGGCTTCTAGAGGGTTTTTCAAACCAAGGCTTCTATGACTAGTAACTCAACCCAATTTGTTTCAGGGATTCCAGAGCATTTCTCCAACCAGAGCTTCCAGGAAATGGTATCTGGACCCAAGCTAAAGGAAACATGAGAAACAACCATAAAAACAAATAAATAAACCCACAACACCATGGCTATCCAGGAAATGGAAAGTCTAGGAAAATCCACTGTCAATCCAGGAAATCCTCCATGCCAGTGACAAATTATGACCAATAAACCACATGCATATGCCATGCATGCCAAAACTAGTGAGGAAAACATACACGCAACTTGGTACCTGCAAGAAAAACCTGTTGTAGCCTCTAATCTCGATGTTCTCTTGCGCTTTCCTACTCTTTATTTTCCTTGTTTATCTAAAACTCCAAGTATGGCACACTCCTCCAAGAGTGCTCCAAGAAACTCTATGTGTCAAAGAGTATGAGAGAGAGAGAGAGAATAGATGAGAGCTCCACCAAATCCTTTCAAAGTCTTGTCAACTGATCCTCAGAAGCATTTTTATTAATGAGGTCTCTATTTTCTTCAATTTCCATTACTTTCCTTCATTTTCCTCCTCACGTGCGACCTGTGACCTTTCACCTCCCTTATCCCCTAATTTCCTTTATTTTCATAACCAAATGTGCCCAAATGTCTTTTTCCTTTCCAAAGCATTTTCCATTGCCTTTTCTAATTTCATTAACCATAATAACTAGAATGAACACCCACTAGTATGTTTTTCCCACCATTCGGCTTGGATTGGTGTGCCATGATTGTGCTTTGATATACATTTACATTAATCTTTAATCAAGGTTGTTATAGACTATGTTTTCTAATTATCCTAGACTTGAGGAAGAATGGGGTTTTATGGGCGCTACGTTAGTGAATGGTGTCTGAGCATAAGTAAATTTGAGCATTATCTGCAGAAGACATCCAACAGGGCAAGGAATCCTTCATAACTGATTTGAAATCACTCGTGAATGATCTCAGAGAATTAATGAAGGTATTATAGACTCATGTCTTAGGGTGTGCCTATGTTATTTTATGCAATGGATCAATAAGATTGTGAAATACATAGACGCTGAAGCAGTGAGAGAAACACAATAAGAAAACACATAAACACAACAAGTTTAATAAGGAACTCACCCAATCCTCCTGCGCTACGTCTCCTGGTCTAGCCTTCAGTGGTGGCCTTTCCATTGTGTCTTATAAAGTAGAGCTTTTACAATAGTGAGCTCAATTTGAGTCTCACTCAACAGATGATGATCAGTAGGATTTTACTTGGATTCCCCAAGACTCTAGAGTACACAGAATCCTCTTACTGAATCTTGACCTCAACTGGTCACAGTGGTATGAGTCCAATCTGAGACTCAATACCTGACAAGTTTACTCAGAGGAGTTAGCTTGATCCTCTAAAGCCTTCTCTGGAGTTCACAGACTCTCAAACTCTCTCTATCTCTGTCTGGCTCCATACTTCCTTTGCTCTACAGGTCAGCTCGACTTCTTCTCTGTTCTCTGCAATTCACTTCTCTCTAGCCTCTTGGCTTTCTACTTCCTCTCTGCCTCCCTTACTCTCTGTCAGTTCGTGGCTAAAAGCCAATCTTCTTCCTGACTGTTCATTTCGCTTCCTAGCTATCTGGATCTCCTACCTCTATCTATTTGAATTCCTCTGCTCTGTGTCATCATCACTGTGTAATGCTTCATAGAGAAGTGGTGACCTATTTCCTCACGAACTGAGTGTCAGTTCTCTTTGAACTATCGTTATTTCCATCTCTCCAAGATTTACCGCGAAATTGATTCCTTTACCAACTCATCAGTCATGCCGAATCTCAATTCTTATCCGCCTTAGCTTATTTCCTCATCGTATCTGGTCATCCATCGGATAATTCCTCTGCCCTTGATCTGGAGCCTCCAGATCCTACGGCCTCCTTCAATGTCGGGCGGGTAAGTAGCATGTCATTTACTCGTTTGATGTGAGTGGTTTTCTCTCTCATCCGCTAGATGCGTGTCACCTGGCATATGTTTTTCTGAGAAAATTAGTATTCCTATAGAATGCTAGCCCTCTAGGTTTGGTAGCTACCCTAGAAACAACTGATTAAAGCAATCCAATGATTTCTTTTATGTGTAACAGATAAGAGAAAGATAATGGAACCAGCCTGGAACTTCTGCTTAATCCCTTGCTTGATCTCTCTCCCCTTTGATAGAGCTTGCAACTCCTCTCCATACTTAACATGCTTGGAGAGTATTTTCACAAGTACAACAACAAAGAACCATAAAAACCTCATGATCTATTACAACATAAACATTACAGAATCAGAAATATAATGAACAAATGATAACATTCACAATTGCATAATCATATGGAAGAAAACTTGAAGAGCTTTATTAATAGAAGGGAGAATTACAACCCAGTTGTTTGATCCAGCATCATCCTCCCAGATTCAATCCATCTTCACCTCATGAAATAGCAAGATCACACCAACAATACAACGCTCTTTCTTCAATTACAAACTATCAACACTTCCTTACAATTCATAACATTCCAGCCTCTAGATCTCTTAGATGAGGGAGCCATTTATAGATGTGTGCAAGGGTGTGAGTCATCCATTGGGTTTGATTAGTGTCATTCCACTTGTTACAATTGGTTCCATTTGGAGATTTCTTAGATCTCTTATCCATCCTTGGGTGAATTCAGAGAGGCAAGTGGCACATGAGAAGTTTCTAGAAGATTCCATGAGCGACAACCTAGAAAACTATCTCAGCCATTTTTCCATCGTCACCCATCGCACACTATAGAAGGCCTAATCAATATGAATCGCACCCTAGTAGTGTACCACTCAATATGCATTGCACTTTTCCAGTGGAGTAGTTAGTATGGTTTAATTTAGGCCATTCCTGGGTGGTTTCTCAGATGGAACTTTTGGGGAATGATGTAATCAGATGACTATGTTCTTTTAGGGTATGAAACAACACTTTTAGGGGTTGATGAGCCCTAGTTTATTGACATATAATTTTGGGGTTGATGTGCCCAAATATGTCTATAACAGTTGCCCCTTAAAGCATGAAGTCGTAAATATTGATGTCGGGTGAAATGCTTTATCATGAGGATCCGAAGTTTCAAACTGGAAGGTGACCTGCATAAGTTACAATACAATACATCATCATAATATAATTTTCATGACTTAGATGAGGGAGGCATTCCCATGCTTAGCTTTATAAATTCATTTCATGTTCATAGAATAGATAGTCATCTGCAGAATACAGACTGGTGATTCTTCAGATATAGAGTCATCATCCATGGGTAGGATGACCATCTGTGTAGAGCCTTTGTACATTTGATGTTTTTATATCCCTAAATATATCACAGCCTAGATGGATGAAAATAGATCTAGGGTCTTCAAACTCATTCAATCTTCACCCAATGTACAAGTCAATCCATGTGAAGAGATGTTTTGAAGTCAAACATTGAAAGGCATCGCCTGATTACCAAACAATGATGTAAGCTATTAACAAAAGCGAGAGGAATCACCGGTAATGATAATGACCCTCAAGGTACTATAGTACATTTTACATGGTGCAAATATATGATCTGATGTTGAACACCACGAAAAATCTTTCGGTCGAAGGCCATTGATGTCAACCTGTCGCCAAAAGTGAGAAACTTGCCATTGATGTATGCAAGCTTCAAAGCACTAAAAGGGGTGTTTCTAAGTCAACTTCTTAGATAATGATCTAATGTCAAAAAGAAGTGACTCGTTGTAGGAGGGCCTTGATGTATCCCACATCCACGAAACGAAACGAAGCAAATGATTTCTGGAGGTGAAATGAATTGACGACACAAGGTTTAGGAATGGTGGTCATGAAAAATGAAGGTTGGAGGTATTGCAGAGGATGAGACATTAACTGGATGGTGGTTTTCCAACTGAATGACTTCTCTTGAACATGTCGGCGACACTGAGATGGATTGGTAGTGTTAACCACAAAAGATGGATGGTATGAAAGACCAATGGTGAGATGACTAGTGAACGGAATAACCCAACCCAAATCAATAATGGTGATGAAGTGAAAGTGTCATGTTTAAGAGCGACTTGCTACCATAAATTCTTCAAGTTTTTTTCCTCTTTCCCCAGTCATTATTGAAAAATACCTCTTTATTTTTGTCAAGCTTGAGGAGGATAACATATTCTTGTTCTATAATTTTCCCTTCAGGAAAACCTGTCACTATTAATGTTTTAACGAGTCTAACGACTGTGAAACTTGGTCTTGTCTAGATGGACAAGTTTGTCGCTATTGTTTTAACAAGTCTAATGACAAGGATAACTTGGTCCTTTTCATGTTTACAGAGTTTGAAAAGGGACAAAAAGAAAACTCCATAGGTTCTTTTTCGTAAAATAATCACTTAGGTTTGAAAAAGGATAAAATAATACAGGAGGGATGACTATTCCAATCACTTTAACAAGCTGAGAAAGACAAGTGCTCGAAGTTGTTTTTAATAATACAGGAGGGATGAATTTTCCAATCACTTTAATGAGCTGAAAAAGACAAGCGCTCAACAATCTTTTCATATTTAACGAGTCTGAAAAGATTTTAAAGAGGACTCTATTTTGAGCAACAAGTGGTGTCAAGGGTAGGAAATGGTTCCCGTGATTTTGGAACTTCTCAAAACATGTTGATTTCTGTGAATAGGTTGGCTAATAAGACCACTCATTGCAAATTTTCCTCAAAAGGGTAAAACAACCAAGTGCAAGCCTATGGTCAGCTGAAGAGATGGTGGTGATGAGATGAAAACAACCAAGGTTCAAAAGGCTGACATAATGGCAATCGCAAGGGTTTAAAAATTGGAAATGGGTTCATTTTTAGACAAGCCTCAACCATGGGGAACTATGCTTAGATTCGGTTTCATGTTTACAAAAGCTTGAAATGAACAAACTATGCTTGACTTCAATTTCATTTTTACACAAGCTCGAAACAAATAAACTATGCTTGAATTCAATTTCATTTAATTACACAAGCTCGAAATGAAAAAATATGCTTGAAAAAAGGGTTGCATGACCCCACCATGACGAAAGGGGGAGCCTCTTGTAACCAAATGGAAGTCACTGTGATGAAGCAGGACAAATTTGTCCAGGATAGATAAAGGTGAATGGTGTGACAGACCAATCACATAACCTACAAGGAAACTTTTCCTTACGAGTAGGTGCATGCCCCCCCCAAGCTTCATTTCATTCACCAAACTACTCATGCCTATCAGGTGGATGGAATGAAGGTTCAATTGATACTGTTGATGCGAATGGACCATTTAGGGATGATGATTGACTTGGAGCTATGCTTGGACAGGGGAATGAAAGCTGGTCAACGGTGACAATTTTGTCTTCATGCAGGAAACACATCACCCGGAAGAGTGTTGAAACAATAGCTTCCATGTTATAAACATAGTAACACCCAAGAAGTAAATTGTAATCTAACGATCCTGGGACTGCCATCACGTTCAGATAAACAGTCTTTCCTCCCAAAGTGATAGGTAACTTAGGAAGGATCCCTAACGGTTGACTCGTTCCTTCGTTAAAGCCTAACATATTTTGTGTAATAGGCATAAGCGGTGGCAAACCAAGTGCTTTCCAAGCAGTTGACGAAAGGATACTCACTGATGTGCCTTCAACTATAATAGTGCTGGACACAATCATTTTACAAACTTATACTATGATCCAGAAAGGTACATAAGAAGGAAGGCAAGATTTTGCCTGTCGATTCCAATCAAAGGAAGTGACTAGACTACTTGGAGGGGGTACCGAAGAAATCAGAGAATTAACCCCTTGAGTTATGAGAACTGGAGGGTTTTCCTCCTGTCTTGGTGGAATGGGCAGATTGCGCCCAAGTTCATTATAATCTTAAGTAACAAAAGGAATTTGAATGGTATCATTTTCACTCTCTTCGAGAAAGGTATGATTAGCTGAAGGTGAAATTGGGTCAACTATTACCTAGAACTATTGACTTTGGTCGAGTATAGACTCATAAGGTTCACTTTCAGAGAGAGTGGTTTCAACCGATGGTTGATTTAAGTCAGTCAGGTTTTCAACTAGTGAAGGACTTGGGGAGAGTTTCTTGTAGACAAATGGAAGTTACTCCAGTGATGTAGGACAATTATCCAACACTCTTTTGGCTTCATCCAAAAAGGGACAAAGGTGAAGGGAATGATTACCTTCACATAACCTACATGGAATCTTGAACTTTCGTTTTCGTCCATGAACTTTACTATCACTGGTTGATGGTGTGTTACCAACATAATCTCTAGAGGTTGATGACATGGGCTGGTGTGAACGGGGAGACCATTCTTTCAAGATCCGAGGAAAGTGAGGACAATCTCGATGAAAATGGTCTCCCGCACAAATTATGCATGGAAATTTCGATTTGGGAAGTTTAATGGGGGGATTTTCATCAAATGATGTATTTAAACCAATGGTTGCTTGGTTGCCCCCTTGCTGAATTGGCTTCTTCTTCTTCTCCTTCCCTTTCTTCTTCTTCTCAGCCACCTGATTACTAGTATCACTACTTTCACAAGCGAAGAGGAAGAAGGGGAGGAAGAAACAAACGAGGAAGAAGGCGAAGGGTCAACTTCAGGATCGTTTGGAGGTTTATTTTGTTTACTTGATGATGTATCCCCATTTTGAACCAAAGAGGTTGAAAACAACCATACTGGCAGGCCAATGGTAAGTCGTGGAAGGGATAATGTAGCCATATAAGAAGCACCAATATTTCCAAAAGAACGAAAAGGACTAGGATTCCCTTCAAAAGGGATTCCTTGATTGGTGGACTCCGGATTTGTCTCCATATATCTCAACCTAAGATCAACTAAGGAGCAGGGGTGTTATTCCAAATTCAATTAATTTTAATGACACTTGGACACAACTTTTCTTGTCCAATTTTCGAGAGTCAAGAAAAAGCTAAAGATGACTCTAGTCTCCTTCGATCTTTAATGAGCTTGAAAGGACAAGTGCTCAGATGGACCTTTCCTTTTAAAGAGTAAAAAAGGAATGAAAATGACTACTCTGGAAAATCTAGATAGAGGGATTACCAAACCAATCGCAAAACTGCAATATACACCTTGGTGATAAATTAAAGAGAAATTACCAAGGACTTATTTATGGCAGTCAATCTTCCCAAATGCTGTGTTCAGTGCATTGCGATCAATAAGGCGGCAGACTCAACTTCCTATGGATAAAGGATTTAAGCCTATTGTGGTTTCCCAATATATACGCGAGGGTACAGGGAGCACAAGTCCTTGCTAGCACTTGTCGTATCAAGGAGGAGGAATCACCCAACCTTCAATGAAAATGATAGCCACTAGTGTTAACGACGCTGGAACACATCTCTAGCCTAGACCTCTAGATATGTTGCGTTAAGTTCCAAAGCATTGTTAGGTTCATTGAAATTTATTTTAGAGTTGATCTTGTTTAGAGTTTTCCTTTCAACGGTTCACCGCATGACGATGATTTGAAATTCCTAAAATGCAATCTACAATGATAAACAATCTTTGTTTATTTTGAGCAATGAAAATCCTAGCTACTAGGGAAAGAAAATTACAGTGCTTAAAAGAGCAAAGATCACACACTAGTGCATTTCCCTAAATCATATTTTCACACACAAATCTACAACTGCTAAATGTAAATGCATGTACTTGTTTTCATTCTCCTTAATGTGAAAAATGCCAAAAAGGAAAACTAAATGCAATAAAGATCTGAAATATTTCATTCAAAATGACATTTTCGACAATTTATTCTTCAAAAGTGAAAGGAAGACTCCACAACACTTTTCAATTTTGAATAAAAATTCTTTCCACAAATCGAATATAAACAAATCAAACCAAATAAATGAAGAAAAGTTCAATCGATTATCAAGGGAAGGAAGAATTCATGACACTTCTCTTTTCGACACAAAACGACAATTACAACACTTTTTGCACCAAAGCAACAAATCGATTTAAAGAACTTTTCTACAAAGGATTGTAAATGATGAACAAACACACAAAAAAAAACATTAGATAATCCTAATGTAATGGAGGCTGATCTATGTGATGCAAGTGGGCTCTAGTAAGGAGGCATTGTTCATATGCAGCAAAACAACTAAACAAAATTGAAAACAAGGTCAAAAACCCCCAATTTCTAGAATGGAAAAGGAGTTCAGTCATTCATCGCACCTGGGCTTCACAGAAACAGAGATGCATCGCACTTTCTACACTCGAGAGCTGCGATGCATACTGGGTTACAGTGGAAGACAGTGCGATGCTCCAAGGACCGCATATGAAATGGGTTTTGGCTCAGATGTGTAGCTATTTTCAATGAGTTAAGCTGAATTTTGATGAAAAATAAAGAGAAAAGTATAGAGGAATGTCTTGAGAGGTTACTGAGCTACCAAAAGGGCATCTAGATGTGCTTGTAAGTCAAATGTTTAACTCATAAACTAAACTAGAGATTGAATGAAGCAACATTCATCTACTATGCAATTACAGAGCAAGAGCAGTTTGAAGGCTACCTGGCTGACTTCAAGCTTTGTCCATAGTTTATAAAACGAATAAACATCTGTTCTTCACTAGCGGAGTCACCAATTTGTTTATGGGAAAAGCAATATTCCTATATAATGCTTGACCTCTAGGTTTGGCAGCTACCCTAGAAACAACAGTTTAAAGCAATCCAATGATTTCTTTTATGTGTAACAGATAAGAGAAAGATAATGGAACCAACCTGGAACTTCCACTTAATCCCTTGCTTTCTCTCTTTCCCCTTTGACAGATCCTACAACTCCTCCCCATACTTAACACACTTGGAGAGTACCTTCACAAGTACAGCTAGAAAGAACTGTCAAAGCATCACGATCTATTGCAACATAAACATTACAGAATCAGATATATAATGAACAAATGATAGCATTCACAAATGATAACATTCACAAATGATAACATTCACAATTGCACAATCATATGGAAGAAAACT
>APFE031528215.1:295333-310231 GCA_000404065.3 Pinus taeda
TTGCATGATTAGGGCCTACCCCTTCACTTGTGGGCGAAAGCATGCAATACAACAGTTTATGTGCAGAACCGTTGTCCTCATAAGATACTTGGCATGAGTACACCCGAGGAGGCTTATTCTGGTAAGAAGCCTGATCTTTCTCATTTGAGGATTTTTGGTGCTAACATTTACATGCATGTGATGAAGGATGCCAGGAAGAAGTTGGAGCTAACCGCAGAGGTTGGGATATTTGTGGGGTACACTGATACGCCCCACAACTATCGTGTGTAGTTTCCAAACAGTGGTAAGACTGTTGTGTGACGAGATATAAAATTTCAGGAGGAGAAAGCGATGAAGTGTTCGCTTGAGAGGGAGCCACACTTGCATGCAGATGAGGAGCTATTAGTTCCTAAGGATGAGCTCAGGACGTGGATCAGCCACAGGATGAGGTTCATGAAGTGGAAGAGACCACTCATGCAGCGCCAACCATCAGAGGGCGAAAGCGCTTGACAGAAGCTGAGCGACTGGCTCAAGATGCAGAGAAAGTTGTAGGACCAACTACAGCCCAACGCAGGCAGAGACAGTCACCTGATCGGTACACTGGATACATGGCTCTTATGAGCAAGTGTGTTGTGACTGAGCCATCCTCTTTCGAGGAATCTGTGGAGGATCCCGCATGGGTAGACGCCATGGTGGAAGAGTATGATTCTATTGTCAGAAACAGTGCATGGGAGATTGTTCCTAGACCGGAAGGGAAATCAGTGGTGGGTTCGAGATGGATCTACAAAGTTAAGCAGGCAGCTGATGGGAGTGTGGAGAAGTACAAGGCAAGATTTGTTGCCCGAGGCTTTTCACAGATAGAGGGGATCGATTATGAGGAGACCTTTGCACCTGTTGCAAGGTATTCTTCCATAAAAACGATTCTTGCTCTCTCAGCGCAGATGGGATGGCACATTCATCAGATGGATGTGAAGACTGCGTTCCTTAATGGAGTCATTGAGGAGGAGGTGTACATTGAGCAGCCTAAAGGCTTTGAGGTCTTCAACATCCAGTCACATGTGTGCAGGCTCAAGAGAGCGTTGTATGGGTTGAAGCAAGCACCACGTGCTTGGTACACACGGATAGATAGCTATTTCACCAGACTTGGATTCTCCAAGAGCAAGGCAGATCCTAACCTATACTAGATTGTGGTGGAGGGTAAGTTTCTTATCATTGTACTGTATGTAGATGATTTGATTCTAACGGGTGATGATCTGTTGATACTTTCATGCAAGGATGATCTTGCTAAGGAGTTTGAGATGAAGGACTTGGGCCTCCTTCACTATTTCCTAGGATTGGAAATATGGCAACGTAATGGTGGACTGTTTGTTTCTCAGGGTAAGTATGCTCGAGAGATACTGGAGAAGTTCAACATGCATGGTTGCAAGCCTGTTGATACTCCTCTTCTTGGATGTTGGAGGAAGGAGGATGCCACTTCGGGAGAAGAAGTGGATGCCACTGTTTATTGATAGTTGGTGGGGTCGCTGATGTATTTGGTCAATACACGACCCGATATATGTTATGCAGTTAACCAGCTTTCACAAGCTATGGTTAAGCCTACCAAGCTCTTCTGGAAGGTGGGAAAGCATGTATTTCGCTATTTGAGAGGCACATCGGGATATGGATTGTGGTAAACACAGGAGGATGAGGTGAAGCTATGTGGCTTCATGGATACAGATTGGGCAAGGAGCTCAATGGACAGTATCGACATCAAGTACCATCATATTAGAGATTGTACAGCGGAGGATCATGTTACTTTCATACATTCAAACGGAGGATCGGGATGCTGATATCTTGATGAAGGCGCTCACCAGGAGAAAATTCGAATACCACCGATGCAAGATAGGGGTTGCTGATAATCCATATCTTGTCGAGAGGGAGTGTTGAGATTGCAACAAGATGATGGAGCTTAGTGAAAAGAGTTGCCTTCACTAAGTGGGCTCGCAGGCAAATTATGGCGCAAAGTCTATTTTTAGACTATGTCTATTGTCAGACATATGGATCATGTCTATGAGTTGCAGGATGTTGTTTATGGATGAATGGTCAAGTTGGAAAAAATAGATGGACTTCTATTTTTAGACAATAGCGGTGACACTGTCAAGTCTAGTCATAGAGCAGTCAAATATTATTAGCTTATAATAATATTTAGACTATAAACTTAATCTTATTCTCTTGGAGCACTTCAGTTTGAGCTATAGAGGTGGCACATGCAGCTGTCAGAAGGAAATACGTTTTTCTTATGAGTCAGTTGAGTTTGTGGAGTTGATTGTGGAGTTGATGGAGTTGTGTTCAGTTTAGCTTTGTTAAACTGGTTGTATTTAGTCTAACTGGCAAATAGACTAGAGATGAGTTGGGTGAATTAGTTATTAATTAATTCACAAGTTATTAACTCATAATGCAACTACAGAATACATCAGTTAACTCAGTTGCATGTCAGTGCATGTTCAGTTCAGCAGGGACAGGTGTTAGAGGATCAGATTGCTATCAGTTGTGACTATAGTTGTGCATGAGGATTTGCGCAATCAATGGGATTGAGTTATGCCAATGAGAATTGGCCAATACCAAGTGATTATAGCCTCTGCTCACATGATTCCCAGTGTGAGTGATTATTTTGAGGTGAATACGAGTTTGGTTCAACCATTCTCATCCATTCTTGGGCAGGTATTGAGCAGTGGAGGTAGGCAAGCAGTGGAATAGATTTGGAGATCAGATCTGAGTTGTATTATGTGTAACAGGTGCAGATAGTGTTGGATACTTGTGAGAAGTATTGACTATTGTAATGTTACATGTTCTCAATCATTAATATACAGATAGTGTGGGGTTTTTAGCTGTAATCTTTCCCCGAGTTACATACTGTGTTAATGTGTGCATGCTCTTGATGTTTAATTGTTATTGATGCTGCTATATTGATGATCAACGTAGAGGAGCTTATGTATTGTGTATGTATTCCGCAATAGTACATGATCAGGATAATCTCCATTGAATATGTGTTTATTATTCAAAATTTCTACAACATAGATGACACCTTTAGTGTCATCAACAAACTATAGTTATAATGAGTTGTCGTGTTGTCAATGAGACCTTACTGCACTTTGATGTGACATTGAGACAAAGGTACACTTCACTGTAAGGTAGGTCGAGTCCTTTTAGTGAGGTAATATTTTGCATTCCTTTCGAACTATTGATCAAGGAGATCTAAACTTGATACTATGATCATCCATCTGAAATACAGTGGGATACGTATTCCTATTTACTATGATTACACCCAAACTATTCATTGTACCCTATCTGAATCTGATCCAAACTATTTTCTGCCCTCTACATGAGTTTGTGAACCAATGTGTGTCCATTATGTTATCCGACATAAGTTCCTTTATGCATATTGATGCCAACATAGGAAGAGGATTGTGTGTTTGTGGTTGTTGGGCTATTTTGACACATTATAGACTCAAATATTTTGTTATATCCCCAAGAAGGGTTCTTCATACATGACATAGATTCTTTGACTTTTAATGACCAACCCTAAGGCTCTCAATGGGAGCCATCTAAAATAAAATCACTTGCTCATGAAACTCATGAAGCAAGGCTTACAAAAATAAATTTATTTTCTTCATTACATCATTTAGAAAAGTCACAGTTACATGTCATTATGAAGACTGAACCTAGTTACACTTTTCAACAATATGCAAAAGACCTACATCCACAAGAGACTACGATTCATATGCTTAAAGAAAAATTCTAAACCAATCACTTATTTGCAGAAAATAGAGATGCAACAAAGAATACTAATCATGGATCTAACAACTGCAAAATAAAGTAACTATATATTTTTGTCTTACCAACACAATTTCTCTAACCAGATTTTCCACAAGAGAGGTGATTGCTAGACCTACACAATCAATTTTTCATAAACAAATCTTGTGAAGAAGGAAAGAAAGTATTTATAGGAAAAAAATGTATGAATAAAATACACATGAGAGAGACTAGAGCCTCTGGGTTAGGCTCTAACCCAAGGGAACTTATCCCTCTAAATAAAACTCAGATTGAATATAACAAAATATTTCTTATTAACATAAGTTAGTGCTCAAGTACATGATAAAGGAATGAAAATAAAAAATTATAGCTCCTAGTTCTTTGTAGTCTCTATCTTACTCAAAAGTTTGAATCCTATTGAGCCATTAGGACTCCTTATTTATACCAAAATGATTAAGGGTTAGCCTCCTTGGAAAGATGGATGCTTCCCTTGAAAGTCCATAATATACCTGGTTATAAAATTTAAATATTTTATGTAGAATTCAAATTAGCATCATGTGAAAATTTGACTTGTGATTTTTATAATATTTTTCATAAAACTTAAATGCATGTGTTGGTGTATTTTTTCTTCACCATTTTGTATTATAATTTGGATCACACTCTTTTCTGTATTTCTTCAATTAATGTTACCTCTTGTAACTTGTCAATACATGTCGAATTCCAATGCCGATATTTTTAAAGATTGCATATTTGTGTGCTTACTATAGTTTGGAAATTGTGCAATTTGTTGTCGCTACCTTGTGAAGTGTTATTATTTTGAAAATTTTTGGTGCAACTTCAAGGATTTTCTTATCCTAATCTTTGTACAGTTTGAGAAACATCAATGCAATATATGTATCCCCCCACACTCCATAACCCAATTCAAACAAGTTATCCATATTCTCATATCTTTTCACATATAAACTGCATGGCATGTTTTCACTGGCATTATCAACAGAATGGGATAGTCTAGAGAACATAATATCTTCATCCCAACCAAATCCATTGTAATTGTACATCCCATCCACGTACACATCCTCCATGAAGGAAATATTTTTTCTCAACAAATGCAGACTAGTACACCCAAAAAGCAGTTTTTTCTACTCAGTACAAAGACTGTCAACATACCGAATTATTCTCTTAGCTTCCACAGAGGATTCTAGCATTCAAAGTCTCTCTAATTATATGTGACACTCGAAGGCCAAAATATGAGCCAAATTGTGTAATTCATGGTGACCAATATTCAATATACCTCAGTGTATTAAATGCTACATCTCCTTTATGTTCATCCATAGATCAAATCCTCTACTCTTTTATGGTAATTTCTCTTGATTCTACATTTGTTTCTGCTTCTTTATGGTCCCTTTAATAAAAAACTCCTTCACTCTTATAATAAATTAAAGATGTAGACTTTACCTCCTTCAAAATATGAATTTATAGATTTTTATTTAGAAATATCATTGTGGAGAAGATTTGGATCTCTGTAGAATCTCCAAATTGTTTCTCCTCGAGTAGATTTGTTAGAAACCCTCTTCTTTTCGATTTTAGAATTTTTTCCCACTAGTCTTGATGTTTCATCATTTCTCTACAATGGATTGGATTCACATGAGCTTCATTCCCACCAATATCTTTAGATGCATTTGAGAAAAACATATGCTTCCATAATGACAATGGGTTCTATAAAAGAGGGGTTCCAACAATTTTTCCATGTTATTATACAATACGACACCCCTATATGAGATGAGGAAGCTCCCCTCGATCCCAACTTCACTATAAGTCCTCCCTTTCTCCTTGGAAGTAATAATTTGTGATTCTAGCATCTCAAGAGCAAAAGGAAACCATAGAATAGTGGCATCATGAGGAAGGAGAGGAAAACCTCTATACCCAAATTCATAGTTCCAAACTAGTTCACACGTTCACCCCCTCACCCTCATTCAGGTAAGAAATTGAAATGTTTGGTGATCCTTTAGCAGGTAGAGGATTTATTGGTGGAAGTTAGATGGATACCCTTGAGCTACAAAGGGCTTCAATAAATGGCCCCTAACTTTCAACATAACATAGAAAGTAACTCTATGGGAGAGGGCGAAAACAAGGCAGGATCCTAATAGGCTTCATTAATGGGTATATAATAAGTCCCATCTAGCCATACTTTAGCACGTAATTACCTCTTTCCTCGCATTTTATAACATATTTTTTACTATAATGTGTTCATTATGGATACTAAAGGATGTTTATCATATATTGTGACATAATATGATTAATGTGTAGGAAAAGACAACATTTACTATGCAGAGATACGTGCAAAGCAACTGGAGAATATGTAGGAGGCTTTTCCCCCAAAATTACTCACCTTCAAATCGACTTGCTCCCTATATTTACTCACCCACTGTTAAAACTAAATTTCAATTATGAACACTTATAGGTTTGGATCAGGTTTTTCACATTTCCAGGTGTTGACGGTACTGGAAATTCATCAACCAAGGGGGTCTCCCTGATGTGAAGTCCTAATTAGACCTCACACCATTTGGAATAGGATCCCCATTCGATATAGTAGCTCGTTTGCCATATATTCTTGAAGATTTTCCTTGGCTCAAACTATCAGCAAGAAAGAGGAATGCAAATGTGCCTTCGAAAAGCAAGTGTGCCTAGTGAGTGTTTGGTTGTAAGTGTGTCAAGGTTCTTCTACTATGGAGGGAGAGAAAGAAGTGAGACACTACGAGAGATGTAATAGTACCACCCTAGTGAAGACACACATAACCAAGACGGATCCATCTAAAATCTAGTGGATTAGTCCACCAAATATGCGCTAATCATTGCAACCAATCAATCAGAAATATTTGTCTAGTATCTTCCGAAATAGTCTGCAAGGATGGGACAATGATAACAACCATTACAACACATTATCAATATGATAAGTACTAAAATAATTGAAATAGTCCAACTACTTTAGCATAGATAAAAGCAAACATGAACTACAAACATCCACATAATAGTCTTGCAAATATTCATAATTCATGCATGAAGAACATACTAGCCATGAGGCTTCTGTTACTAAGTAAATATCCCAAGATACATGTATACAATGAACACCACTAGCTCCAATAGTTGAATGTTGGAGCCACTCCTTGCTTCCTAAAAGAACTAACTTGTCTCTCTAATGCCTTGCGGGAGGAGCCAAGGTGAAAATTCCCTTGATCATATAATGAGGGTGTATATATAACCAATGGGGAGGTGATTCTTCACCTTCCTTATGAATCTTTGACTACCCTCATGATTGTTTGACTTCCCATGACATTTTGACTTTACATGACTATTCATATTTTGTACATGTCCTTTGGACTTCCACTTTATAATACATTTCTCCAATATTGAATTACATATTCCACAAAATGATGTGGCACATGATGACTGATGACACAACATGATATGACATTGATGACATGGACTACATGACGACATGGCAATGTCAAGCCAATATTTGTTGTTGCTTTCTTTGTGTCTTCTAGAAAGGATGGTGCATGTTCTTCTTCTTCCATCTCCTTATGACTTGAAGATGAGGAGTCTTCCATGTGATCTTGATCTTTCATATTTAGTTATAGTCCAATGTTCCTTCATATTCTCGCATTGTGATCATCTTATCTATTCAACTCCATATGTGTCTTCTAGCATGTCCTCCTTCTCCATCTCCTTCTTCATCATATTTCCATAGCATGAGAGGGTACCTGCATCTGCAATCCACTCATGAGAAGATGACATCATTTCGATAAACCCCTAGTCTATGATGGTGGATATTGATTCACTGACCGAGCCAGAACTGGGTGACAGGCTAGGAAAGAGGCTTTAAAACTACACAATCAAGCAGCTCAGGAAGTCAGGGGTGAAGCTTAATCCTTGAGACTGTGCAATGTGCATTTCAAGCAAGACTGACGAAGAAAACTGTGCAATTTGGGAGCTTAGTGTGACAGGATGAGGGGATGAGAACTGGATCAACCTATTGTGTGGTTCTAGAGGAAAAAGGAGCCCAGGTGATTATGCAAATATGTAGTTCAAGAGCTCAGGGCTAAGGCTTGAGCCTTGAGACTGCCCAACATTGACTAGGCAAGAGAGATAAATTATGAAATTTGGAGAGTCAGTGAGCCAGGATGAAGAGATTCTACACTGTTTCATCCAAATTCATAGTTATAGGAGGAAAATAAGGCCTGGTGATTGTGAATTTGTGCAGTTAAAGAGATCAAGGTTTGATCTTGAGCTTTGAGATTGCACAATGCGCATTTGGGGCCAGGTTGGAGGGTTGAATTATGTAATTTTGGAGGCCAAGGCTCGGGCTTAAGCACTAAAAATGCATAATGCATAGTCCTAGGAGGCAGGAAATGTGCATTGCATAGTTTCAAGAGGTAAGGTTTCAATTTGAGGGTTGGGATTGCGCAATGTGCAGTTCAGGAAGGTTGGATGAGGCTAAGTTGTTGGGAATTTGCAAAAATTTGGCTAAGTGTGGGATCAATGAAACTTATGTGAACAGTGATGGGACTTGACTATGATAAAACACTTAGACATTTTATGATGCATCATAGATCATCCGGAACACATGAACACATACGTGTCTTAGTGCGACAACTTACGATAAGTGTGACACTAAAGATACACGTTTTGACGACAATGACGACACTTGCGCAACAATTCTTAAAACTTTGGAAATTAGTGTGATGGATGTCTACATGGAAAGATAAACTCATTTTCACAAATACAACCTCTTGAAACCACCAAAAAAATCTTATTTACATTGTACAACACTTAACATGCGAAAAGTCAACGATTGCTACAATGAGAACAACACTTGAAACATGTGAACCACAGTGAAAGTAACACATGCAAGAGAAAATATAACATGGAAATGACACTAATTAGAGTAAAATCAAGTGAAAGAGATAACTAAAAACATGAAAATGACACTCCCTAAAACAAAGGTGCACAGAAATGACACTTTGTAAAATTCACCGAAATAGAAATATAAACACAGCTAGAAGTGAGAAACTGTCAATATCAGTGCGCATTGATTGTCAACATGGATTGGACATTGCATAGGTACAATCTTGATGGACCTTGCTATGCTCATTCAAGCTTAGATAAAATAATGTTCTCATGCATTTTTTGTGGACTGAGCATGTGTGAGCAAGTGACTTCAACACTTCCAATCCAAGAAGGGAGCCCAAAAGCATCACTAACCAAGAAGTGAATATGGAATGACTGATCGCAAGATCCACAATAGGCTCCAAAATTCGAGTGTAGGAAAATTTTGGAGGATGTTTGTTGCAGAGACAACACAAGTTTCCTCTATCGGCAAATATTTTATATTTTTATTTCAATGGATGTAATATTGTTTTTCTACTTCAAAAGCTCAATATCATGTTTAGATAAAATAACATGATCTAAGGAAAAACAACATTTTTTCCTGAATTAATTAGGACATCAATTGGA
Source organism: Pinus taeda (assembly GCA_000404065.3). Classification (NCBI taxonomy): domain Eukaryota; kingdom Viridiplantae; phylum Streptophyta; class Pinopsida; order Pinales; family Pinaceae; genus Pinus; species Pinus taeda. Next base: position 304,619 of record APFE031528215.1, read on the forward strand.
GAGTCATGACGCTTACATGAGCTCCAATAGATATACGAACTTTGAAGACAAAAAGGTTCTACACTAATATTTGTTTCTAGCGTTTTAGTGTTAATATAATTTTTACAGGCATTATGATGAGTACGATGCACTTACATGAGCTCTTGCAGATATAATCATATATGAATATAGAGAGGTTTTTTGTTTTTAGCTAGTTCATTTGTTGGATGGTATCTACCCTTGCAAGATTAAAATTTAGATAGGAATCTCAAATTTTATTAAGAATCTTCGTTTGAAAACATGTCAATTTTAGTATTCTCATGTTGTTATAACAATGACACCAATCTTTGCTTGAATCTGTGACAAAAATTTGTTGATAATGTCAATCAAATAATGCCAAAATCATCAATGCCATGCAGAATCTATCAAAATAAAGGCCATATACCCAAGTCATTAAAAGTAAATATAAGAAAAAAGAGATTGAAAAGGCTTACATGCTTCTTGCATTTGATGTTTTGTCATCTTGTATTGCATAGTAGCATCTTCGTTATTTATAATAATGATTTCTCTAGAAACTAGCTCATCCTAAATCTTTTATTGTGGCAACAACCCTTTTATTTTCAAATCCTTCAAGCAACCAAGTTAAAATATGTTGAGAAAACAAAAAAATGACATTGTAATTAAAGATAATCAGAAAAAATTTAAAAGCTTATTTTCATAATTTAAAAAAGAATAAAACCCACACAAGACCCTATATATATTGTCAACTCCAATCCAATAAACATAATCTAAAGTATCTTCTTAAGAAAACATAAACAGGAAGTCAAGGGACAACAAGAAATAGTAATGCAACACAATCGATCACAAAGATGCACACTGCTAATAAATTGAGATTAAGAAACATGATACATGAAGAAACTTCAAATGGTATTCACAATAAATTAAGAAACATGAACTCCAAATAAATAACTTGATAAAAATAGGGCACATAAGGTAATATGCAGAACATGCAATACAATGTCATAATTCAAACACTACCCTAAGAACTATCTTATGAATCGTCATCGATTTATCAATTTTAGAAACCATTTGTTCCAAACCTATATTACATGATTTATTTTCTATACAATTTCCACTGCATTCTACTGAACTACTGAAGATGTTAGTGTTGATGAAACTTGGGTGTTGACATGAAAGAATATTGCTTGACAGCTGATGGAATCCACCCAAAACATGGAGACACAATGTTTGGCAGTCCAATTCCAGGAAAAGCTCCAACCCCAACAAATGGTAGAATTGTTGGGACAACTAATCCAACGCATATCAAAAATTCTGCCAGTTGGTCCCATTTTCTCTTCTTCCTACAATTTTACACTCACTCAACATTTAAATAACATATACAACAAACCATTAACTATTATTGGTTCTACTCCAAGAAGCAAAACATGGTGTATTCATGGCAGAGAAAATAAAGTTGTCATATGAGATATTCTTGAGAGTTGGATGTATAAAGTTAGATTAATCTCAATATTTACAAAAGAAACTAAATGGATCTTAATAACATTCTAACTAAGACAAACTGTATTAGGAGGAAAAGAATGCAACATTATCCTCCTAAAAAAGAAAGAATTGATATGAAATTTAATCATCAGCAAAGCAGGGTATTTTTTAAGGATTCCAATATTATGCCTATGTATAGTATTATAGGTGACTATTCTGGTTTTAAAAGTCATACATATGGAATGTTGGCAAATATTCAATAAAAAAGATGTAATTTACTATTAAATTGGTAATTTTTGGCAAAGTATATCCATTTAATCATATATATGTAAAAAATGGGTGAATTTTCAACCAAATGAGCAATGCTTTTTTTTTTAAATGTCCAAAAAATAGCTAATTAGTGAAATTTCACCCCTAAATTTCTCCCTAAGCAAAGCCTTAACCGCAAGGTTTCAAACAATGGATAGTTATTCCACCAATAAATGAAAATATGCTTGATTTATTGTCTAAGAAATTTACAAGGGAATGTTTTTATGAAGCAACATTACAATGTTAAAAAAAATTATTGAGTCATTATGGTGAAGTAAAATTATAAGTGTGGAAACGAACGAATTCCTATAGCCCAATAATGGGTCTAGCCACTGATGGGCCCCAAAAATGGATAATTATATGGGCTCATTCAGCCTCCTAATTCGACTTAATCCACCATTCTCATTATTTTATTGCATGTTTTTTATTATATTTATGCTAATAGAGTGAATTGGGTTAGTCATTATGCCAACAAGTCTAATGTGTTTTATGTAGTATTTTGGTCAATTTGGAGACAAAATTAAAGGTTTAAATGAGCACTTGGCAACCAAATTCGTGGAGAGGATTTGTAGGAAGGTGTCCCTTTCATTTATGGGCCCTTACCTCGAATTCTCCACCATCAACTCGGAGTTCAAGGGCCACCAAATTGATTATCGCAAGGGCAACCAAGCAAGTCAAGTAGAACTGTTGTTAACTGCAAGTTTTGGGCAGCTGAGTCCCTAAAGTTTAGGAGGACTGTTGGGTCCTCAATTTGTATAAATAAGAAGGCTTAGGGCCTCATTTGGGGTTAGCCAGTAGTTAGTCACTTCATAGGCAGAAGTTAGCTAGTTTGTAGTTTGGTTTATAGTCATTCTTTAGGCAGTAGTTTAGCTCTCCATTTCAGCACATTTCCGAGTTTTCCTTGTGGACAGTTTTTGGAATGTAACTATTATTTTGATCAATAAACATGAATCCATAATTGCACCAGCTCTAATCTCTCTTAGGAGGTTGTAGCTCTTGAAGTTGGGCCCATATCAAGTGCCCAATACCTCCTTTGTTTACTTTCATGTGTCTTTGCTGCATTCTTAGAATAAAATTTGTTATTTAGATTAAAATATTGCTTTGTTACTTAGGTTGTTTTTTATGATTAAAATAGCTTTTCATGTTCAGATTTACTTGATAAGTTAATCACAGGGAAGATCTTCAAAAAAAAGCTACCAAGCACCTTGGATCTCACCTCCCCCTTAGTGGAATCATGAGTTGGGACCAAGGTGACATTGCTGCCACCAAAAACGTTGTTTTGCTTTGCCATGCAATCCTTAATGTTGGAATTCTCATTTGCAGACGCTGATATTAGTTGTGTTTAAATTCTTCAATTTATGATTGCTTAGTTGCATAGTTATTTCACGTATTTCATTTCGAATAAACTTATGTTCATTTCCTTTTGCTGTTACTTAGGTCAGATTAGAGTGAAATAACTAGATCATAGGTTTTCTAAGTGTTTGTTTGTTTAGTTTGAGAAATAACTTTCAGAGCGCCTATCATACTTCTCCATCTGCCCACACTCCATCCAACCTACCTGGTTCATCCTCCATTTCAGATCCTTGCCTTACCTTTGCCACGTTCCCTCATGTTGACCTACTTTCCATATTATTGTGTAGCATTGCCTTATCTCTCCTTGAACAAATCCAACCGTCCTTATCACTCTTCAGCTCCATTCTCCAAGCCCTGCACCTCCTTACACCCTTATCTCACCGCCATACCCACTCCTTCATCTTTCTTCATCCATCATTCCTCCAAAATCCCATTTCTGAACATCCTGTAGAAAATCACATAACATCTTGTAGAAATTCCAAAACATCCTGTAGAACCCCTGCAGACTTCCTGTAGAAGCTCACGAATGAGGTTTCTTGATAGCCAAACTCTGTGAAACTCTCTGGAAGGGTGTTAGGGACCCCTTAGGCCCTCTCTGAACCTTCCCAACCTCTTCCAAGCATTTCCTCTCACCGATCCACCTCTGTTATAGCTCCAAATCTCACTATTATGGTTTGTGATGCTGCACTCATGGCCTAGGGCAAACCCTCCTTCCAAACCTGGTCTCAAATTTAAAAAACAGTGTTTTATTCCCTATACACGACATTGCCCTAAGTTAAACGTGTGTATATGCAGATCCATATATACCCAACCCGCGTATATGTATTAAAACACTTTAAAAAATATAAAACTCCTTATTTTCTGGCGGAGATCGCAGGTTTTACCTACTGATCACCTGTTAGTGCCCGTGGCCCCAACTGTTCCCAACCAATTCCTAACTAAAAAAATACTTTGGAATTGGTATAAAAAGACATCAAAGGGAATGCCTAAGGGAGGAGAGAAGAGAGAGAAAGGTTATTATACTGAGATTTTCCCCTGACCAGGTCTGAAGACCCTTATGCCTTCTGCACTTCCCCCATTTGTATAGGAAACTCTTGTTTCCTTGTGATTTGATGTTCATCCCTTAGTTATGGCATCATGGAGTGAGTCTTGGAAGGAGATATGCTAGAGGCTTGAGGCGGGACAGATCCGGAAGGAAGCTGTGCTTGGAGCCTGCGAAAGGCTGCATAGGTGATATTACTCCTTTTGTACTTTCTATTTGTCTATAATAAAGAAACACGTCTTGGTTCCCGATATGCTTCTGCTTTATGTTTATGATGTTCATGTTTGAATTTCATGTATGAATGGATGTTTAAAAGTTCATAACTAACTTCCTTCTTTTATAACATAAAGATGATTTTTGTATAAATCTTTGTCCATATACTACTGCATTCTTTGGAATTGTTGGTTTTTTAGGGCAAAGGAGCGAAAGGGACGTGAAGAAGGGTTTGGACCCTTGAGGAACTACCCAAACGTAGGACCTGAGGTACGTCATTCTTACTTTAGAATTAGCTTTTTCTAGCATAATGGTTGTGTGTATGCATGTTTCTTTGTTTAGACAACTTTCAGTCTGCTAGGGTTCCACCCAAAATCCCTAGGGGATAAAATCCCTCAACAGAATTGGCCACTCCGCTGGGGACAACACTCTTGTTGTTCCTAGCTTGGGTGTTTGTCAAGCCTATCAGGGCTTAGTTGCTTGCTGGTTTACTGTTTCTGTCTGGTCTGTTCTTTACTTCTGAGTTTTGCCAGTTTCTTCAGTTTCTTTTTTATTTTTCATGAAATATTATATATACGCTTGTTTCCTTAGTTACAAAAGCGTATAAATGCTTGTTTCCTGAAGAAAACCCGTGTATACGCAGGTTTCCTCAGGCACAGTAGCGTATGCACGCAATCTACACTAAGTACAGTCGCATATATCTTGAAACTTTCAGGATTTATAAATTTTTGTGTCTCTGAAGTTTGTCTGGTGTTTTGAGTCAGTTTGAAACAGTCATTTTTGTCAGTATCAGTTGTCTGTGTTACAACAAGCATCTTACTCCTATTTCTCTCTAATTATAAGGAGTATTGGTCTTGTTTTGTGTTTGCAAGCGTTATCATCTTTTTGCTAAAAGCACGCAAGATTTCTTGATTGGAATCTTGGCTACTCTGAGTTATCAGAGCAGAAAGATTGTTATCAATCTTTGTGTTTGAACTTTGCTTTTTGGTGACTTTTTTGTTTGCTTAACGAAATCGCTTTTTATGACCATTTACTTCTTTGTTTCATCAAAGTTGTCATTTGATACTTTCTTGAAATTGTCTTTTTGATCTTTTTTGGTCTTTGTTACCAAATCTTTCCTTGCTGCTTTCGGTTGTTAAAAAGCCTTTTTGAACACATTTGTTTTTGTTGAGTTTTCATTCTTTGTAGGGTGTCAACTTGCAAAAGTGTTTCTTGCT
>APFE031528215.1:310251-325376 GCA_000404065.3 Pinus taeda
CATGTACTTGCTTAATATATTTCGGCCATCATGTTCCCCTTCTGACCTCATATATTAGGGGGCATCTGTTATAGCTCCAAATCTCACTATTATGGTTTGTGATGCTGCACTCATGGCCTAGGGCAACCCCTCCTTCCAGACCTGGTCCCAAATTTTAAAAACCAGTGTTTTATTCCTTGTACGCGACATTTCCCTGAGTTAAACGCGTGTATACGTGGGTCTGCATATACCCAACCCGCGTATATGTATTAAAACACTTAAAAAATATATAAAACTCCTTATTTTCGAGCAGAGATAACGGGTTTTACCTGCTGATCACCTGTTAGTGCCCGTGGCCCAACTCTTCCCAACCAACTCCTAACTAAAAAACTACTTTGGGATTGGTATAAAAAGACATCAAAGGGAATGCCTAAGGGAGGAGAGAAGAGAGAGAAAGGTTATTATACTGAGATTTTCCCCTGACCAGGTCTGAAGACCCTTGTGCCTTCTGCACTTCCCCCATTTGTACAGGAAACCCTTTTTTCCTTGTGATTTAATGTTCATCCCTTAGTTATGGCATCATGGAGTGAGTCTTGGAAGGAAATATGCTAGAGGCTTGAGGCGGGACGGATCCGGAAGGAAGCTGTGCTTGGAGCCTGTAAAAGGCTGCTCAGGTGATATTACTCCTTTTGTACTTTCTATTTGTCTATAATAAAGAAAAACATCTTGGTTCCCGATATGCTTCCTTCTTTTATAACATAAAGATGATTTTTGTATAAATCTTCGTCCATATACTGTTGCATTCTTTGGAATTGTTGGTTTTGCAGGGCAAAGGAGCGAAAGGGACGTGAAGAAGGGTTTGGACCCTTGAGGAACTACCCGAATGTAGGACCTGAGGTACGTCCTTCTTACTTTAGAATTAGCTTTTGCTAGCATAAGGTTGTATCTTTGTTTAGACAACTTTTAGTCTGCTAGGGTTCCACCCAAAAGCCCTAGGGGATAAAATCCCTCAACAATCTCTGCACAGCCAAAAACAGTTAAAAGCACATGCATAATAATCCTAAAAAATCATTCAAAAATACAAAAATATGTTTTCTTCAAATTTCATTATAAAAGTAGCTTAGACATATGCATTTTACCTTCCTAGAAGTCACTGGCATCTCTTTCAGTAGCTTTCATCCTCTTTTTCACATCAGTAGGGCTAGCTGGTAAAATTAGGGTTTGCTAGGGTTTGCATTTCATTTCAGTTTTTCAGTTTCTTTCTGCAAGTATATTAGCTTCCTTTGAGTTAGCTTTCACCATCATTTAAAAAGCTTCTTCTCAGAGCTCATAGAAGTTGGCTTAAGCCCCTAGTGGACTTGTGCCAGCTGACCAAGTAACAGCTGCGGCAAGAGCTAGTACTTGTGCATACAACACCGTCGCTTCCAAGAACTACCGGGTTGATAAAATTAAAGAAGGGAGTCCCAAGAGTTGCAGCATTATTGCTGCAATACTGGGGCCCACCAGCCATAACAGATACATCTATATAAAATTTCCTTAGATTAGAATTAATCAAGAGGGCCTACCTCTTGGTAACTTATCCTGCTTGATGATGTCCTCACTTTCTCACTCCAATAATCTCTCGCTTCCTTATTTAGACTCCTGAAACAAGTAAAAAACAATAGTACACAAACATAATAATAGACAAATTGCAATTCAACCTACTTAATGAGTCAATAAGCATCAAGACATGAATATGTAGTATTACAAAACATGTAGGAAATCAATCGATAGTTTCATATATTAATATCAAAGAGAGATTACAACCATTCGTCTTGACATCGTGGTCTTCCTCTAACAAGACCAGGTTCCCACACACTTTTTCTAGCATTCCATGATGACTTCAAAAAACAATAGTTTAAAGGCTCTTCAATTTGGACTTCACTCCAAACCAAACACACTTATCCCTCACACAACTAGATGGCTATAACTAGTAATAGCTTGCTTGTCTAATCAAAATAGTATACTAACACTCAACCAACACTCTCATTATGACTCACTTATGCTTGGGAAGAAGGGTGGTTTATATAGGAAATATGGATGGGAGATGGATCCTCTTCTCATGGGAGAAAGACTTATCCCTTGAAGTAGTTCCATCATTATAGGGAAAAGGAGCCCAAATTTTCATCCTCAACCCCATCTAGCCAAACCATTTACCAGACTTTCGTTACGAAGCTTCCAGAGCTAGAAGCTTCGGCTCCTAATTTAAAAACTTTCCATAACAGGACCAACACAACTGGAACACAACTCATTCGCACCGATGAATGTGGGGAATAGTGTTAATCTCTTCACATCAGCACGGGAGAGATAAAGGTCATTAGCGCCAGCCTAGTAAATTGGGAAAAACAAAAGTTTCTGGGAAAATGGTGCAAAAGAGAATTTATCTGGTCATGAAGAGGGACACAATGGGAGTTTCTTCATGAAGGCAAAGCATGCGGGGTTCACTGTAGATGTCCTCTAGGATCAAGGAATGAGGAGTATAGGGATAGTGACAAAATGTTGTGTAAGAGATGCCCCCTAAAGCGTGAAAGCCGAACTGGAGTGAGGGATGAAATGATTTATAAATAAATGCGAGGAACCGGTCTATCGTTGGAAAACCTGCAAAAAAGTACAGATACATATACATAAACTGAGATCTCTATCAAATGATACATGAATCGTGGCATGGATGCAACCATCCAAAGAATGATCACGTAAATGGATCCAGGTATGGGTGCAGCCATACATCAAAGAGGATCATATATGATAACTCATGGTCTGGTCATAGCCAGCCATCTGAAAGAGACATGCATATCATCATAACCATGTCACATCGCTTTGCAACCTAGAATTTTGTGATCTGAGTCCAGGGTCTTGCACTCCAACACGACCTGATCAAAGTACAGATCCTAGCATGCGAATATATGTGTTGACGCCAAACATGCTAGAAAGGCAATTGATTACCAGTCAATGATGTAAACTGTTAACAAGCATGAGAGAAACCACCAATAATGATGATGGCCCTCAAGGTACTATTAGCATAATTCACAAAATGTGAATACAGGAACTGAAATCGAACACCCATGAAATCACTTGATCGAAAGCCAATGATGTGAACTTGTCGTCGAGTGCAAAGAACTTGCCATTAGGGCATGCAAGCTCTAATGTACTGGAAGGGAGTCTCTCGATCAACTTCTCAGATAATGAGATGAGGTCAATGGAAAGCAACCGTGTCGAAGGAGGTCCATAATGAATCCCACATTATCGATGCGAGACGCAAGGATGTAAAATGATTTCGGATGATACAGAGAATTAGAGATAAGTGTAACTACAGAAGGACAACTCTTGAACATATCGACGACACTGGAAGTTTGACAGCTTTTGGATCCATGGGATCGGTGGTCATAATGACATGGCAGAGATCAAATGGAAGGAAAAAAATGAACAACCCAAACTGAAGAAGGTCAATGATGCAAAGGAGGATGTCCCAACCCAACATGAAGCAAAGAGTGTCATGTTCAAGAGTAAGCTACCAACACGACTCAATAGATTTCCAAATTTACCCCCACCATTTCGGGTGAGTACCCCAATTAGTGTTTAATCACAAGCTTGAAGGGGATAACATATGCTTTCGCTGTAAGTTCATCCTTCAGATGAATCCGACCTAATAAGTTTAATGATCCCTAGGAAAGATAATCTCTTGTTCGTCATGGTGACGAATCCGATGTCATTTAATAGTTTAACGAGTCCGACAAAGGTGTAACTCGGTATCTTTTTCATGTTTAGAGAGTTTGAAAAAGACACATAAAATAAAATTCCTCATGTTCCCTTTTCGTACATTTGTGTCTCTCGAGCCCGCAAAGGTAGAAAACAATACTTGAGAGAATCGCTTGACCATTTCAGTCAAGGAGTACCTTTTTTCGTAAAATAGTGCCTCCCAACCCGAAAAAGGGATAAACTTATACTAGGCACACAATGTTTTGCATCCATTAACGAGTTTGAAATGACAAGGGCTCGGCCATCTTTTTTCTTTTAAAGGGTTGGAAAAGAGCTTGAAAGTGAACTCCCCATTTTATTCTCTTTTACAAGTCAAAAGGGAAAAATATTCGGCAATCTTTTCATATGAGCTTAACGAGTCGAGAAAAGAGCTTAAACATGACTCATCTTCGAGGAACAAGTGGTATAAAGGGTAGCAACTGGTTCCGGTAATGGTAGAACTGCACAAAACATGTAATGGTAAAGAGGCTGGCTAATAAAACCACTCATCGTTGTGGTTCCTTAGGAAAGGAATAACGACCAAGTGAAAGCATATGATCAGCAAAAGAGATAGTGGTGATGGAATGAAACAACCAAGGCTCATCCAGCAGAAATTAGCTGATAAAAATGGCAACCATGAGATGTAAATTGGGCATGCGTTCATTTTTACACAATCTTGAACCATGGAGAACTTTGCTTGGATTTGGTTTCATGTTTACACAAGCTTGAAACAAAAAACTATGCTTGAATAATTTCGCATGCCCCCAGCAAAATGACTCAAATTAAGGTACATGCCCCCCAAGCTTCATTTCATTCAATGAGGTGAATGGAATGAAGATTCCTTTCGAGATCATGGAAAGATTCGACTAGGATTATATAAGATATTAATCAAAGACTAGACGTGGAAAAGGGAGTTGCTTCATTTTTTAATGAGGTTGACACAGTAAAATAACTATCCTCGGGACTCCTTGTTTAATTTTTTAATGAGCTTGACACAAGACAAAGAACTATGCTCACATTCCTTGTTTCATTTTTAAACAAGCTTGACAAAAGACTAGGAATTATGTTCATACCCTTTGTTTCATTTTTTAATGAGGTTGACACAAGACTAGGAACTATCCTCATGATGTCTTTTCATGACCCATAAGAGAACATGGCTCCCAAGAGGTCTTCACTAGATGGAAAATCCACGCTCTGGGAGGAATACATGTCATTTGGTACCAAAGACAGATCGGGTTCCAATGCCCCTAGTACATAATGTACAATTCCATCTATGTTATCATCAGTAGATGTGGAGATTGTTATCATCAACAGATGTGTAGATGGAACGGGTAGACACATAATTGACCTGTGGTGGGGAAGGTACTACTTGCAAACAAGAACCAATAGGGGACAATGGTTGCAAAGGAGGTGCCTGGTGATCAATGAACGACAGTTGATCAATAATCACAATTCTCCCTTTGTGCAGAAAACAAACCACATGGAAAAGCGAAGAAACAAGAGCGCCCATGACATAAACATAGTCGCATCCAAGGAGAATATTGAAATCTAAAGGACCTTGGACTACCATCACATTTATATAGATGGTCTTTCCTCCCAAAGTAATAGGGAACTTCAGAAGGATCCCCAAGGGCTGACTCGTTCCTCTGTTGAAAGCAAAAATATTCTGAGTGACAGGCACAAGCTATGGGGAACCCAAAGCTTGCCAAGTAGTAGAAGACATGATGCTAACAGATGCACCTTCATCTAATATAGTGCTAGGTACTACCATATTATAGGCTTGTACTGTGATTTGGAAAGGCACATAAGATGGGAGGCAGAAAGCAGTCAATGGACCCCAATCGAAAGAGACGATAGAACTGCTTGGTGGGGATATCATATGATTTCCCCCATGCTTTGCAAGAGAAGGAGAAGGACTCTCTTGAAAAACTGGGATGGGAGGGTCACTCTTTGATTCATGAGAAATTGAGGAGACAAGAAGAACATGAGTAGTATGATCACTACTCTTTTTGGGAATAGAGTGAAAAACTGAAGGCGGAGCCAAGTCAACACTCTTCTCGACCAATGGCTGGTCGAGAACAAACATAAGAGAGTCATGCTTAGGAAGAGCAGGATGGGAAAGAGATGAATCCAAGTCAATCTCTTTACAACTGGGCGAGGGTTAGAAAAAAGCCTCTGATAACCAACAGGGAGTTGGGGTTGAGCTGCAAGGTTTTCCAGAACTTTGGAAGCATTATCCATAAGAGGACAAAGGTGAAGAAGGTGCTCTCCTTCACATAACATACAAGGGAATCTAAGCTTCCCTTTCTTCTTACCATTGTTAACTGAGGATGCAACATCGACATGATCTCCAGAGGTCGATGTGGATGGTCAATCCAGATTTTGAGACCATACCTCTAAGACTTTGGGAATGCCAAGACAATCTCGAAGGATATGGTCACCCTTACAGAACCTGCAAGGGAATGTTACCTTTTGCGAAGGATCAGAAGTTTTTTGAATGGGGGCTGCATTTGGAGTAATAACTACATGGTTGTCCTCTCGCTTATTTGACTTCTTCTTCTTCATCCTCTTCTTCTTCTTCTTCTTCTTCTTCTTCTTCTTCTTGGCCTCTTGGTTACTAGATTTCAAACTTTCACCAAGCGAAGTAGAAGAGGAGGGTGAAGACATGGGGGAAGGAGGCAAGGGGTCAACCTTAGAATCAATGTGATGTGATTCAAACGTAGGAGACATTTCAACAGGATTTTGGACGGTCAGGACCACCGAGTTCCAAAACAACCAAACAAGCAAACCAATGGTTAACCTAGGGAGGGACAACGTTGCCATATAAGGAGCACCAGCATTTCCAAAAGAAGGAAAAGGACCAAGATTCCCATCTGAGGGGAACCCTTGACTGGTGGTCTCTAGAAATGTTGCCATTGGAATCGACCCTAAAGAATCACTAAGGAAGATAACTTTAACTAGGAATATTTCGTGGGCAGTTAATTTTAAGACACTGAAACAAAACTTTGCCTTTTCATATTTTAAGAGTCAAGAAAAGGATGAAAGGTGACTCTATCACTTTTGATTGGAAACAAGCTCAAAAGTACAAGTGCTCAAATGATCTTTTAAGTTTAATGAGTCAAAAATATTAAATGACTGCTCTGGATGATCTAGGTAAATAGGATTACGAGGTAACTGGGAACTATAGATAACGTCCCAGTGAACCAAGAAGTACGAGTAGGCAATATCCTTGAATGGTGTGTTCAATGTATCGCGTTTGCAAGGTGGACGACTCAGCTTCCTAAGGATAAAAGGATTGTAGCCTAGTGGGGTCTCTCGTTATATACTCGATGGTATGGGGAGCATAAATCCGTACTAGCGTTGTCTAATGTCGTAGCTAATGACAGTTGCTAGGTTTAAAGACGCCAAAACACGTCTCTAGCCTAGACTTTCTATATGTGAGTGTTAAGTTTCAATGCTTCCTTGGGTTAATTCAATAAATTTAACGTTTGATCTTGAATTAGGTTTCAATTACAAGGCCTTAATGCATTCATCTGATGAAACTTCTACATGCAGCTATATGAGAAAAGAGATCTTTGCTCGATGAAAGTTAACACTAATTAAGAGATAGGGAGCACAAAATCAATGCAACAATCAAAGAATGAAATATTTCTCTAATAAATCTCCTAAATGCACTTAATCTTCCTTTAACAACAAAAGAAGTTTCAATTCATTTCCAATGCTTATGATGATGCAATTCTAGCTTCTCAATGACACTACTAATGCAGTATTTTTGCTTAAGTAAACTAGAATGATGTTCTTATTTTCATAAAATGCAAAATGAATTTTTCACATAAAGCACTATAATGAAAATTTGCACCATTCCAAACAAACAAGCATCAATCAAATCCAAAGCATGATAAATGAAACTAAAAGCAACTTCTTCCCTGAATCGAATAAACCAAACACATAATTGTTTCAATCAACAAACCAAGCAATGTAATATATGCTTGGAAAGAGAAAAGAGACACTCGAAATAAGAGAACAAACGAGAGTTCTTTACTCATTCAATTGAAAAAAAATCATCCTAGTCACTTCTGGGAGGAAGAAAAGAGTCTGAGGGTCAAGACACACTGGCACTGGAATGGAAGAAATTCTGATTTTTTCTTACCCCTGAGACCGGAGTGAATTTTGGGCCAAAAGTAGCATTGATCAGCATGACTGACAAGTACTACAACTAGCGCTGATGGCTGATCGGCATGACTACCTAACTGACAACTAGCATTGATCGAGGGATTCAAAGAAAAATAAAAAAGAACTTCACAAAGGGCAAGACTTAACACATCAGATGGTGGGCTAAACCAAGCAAGCACACAAGTAAGTTAAATGAAGTTTTCTAGTCAGGGAGAAGACACCAAAAGGCTTACAGGGTCAAAATCACAAGAGTAGAACACACTAGCCAAGATTGGGGTCAAGCCCTATTCTTCACTTACATGCATCATCGCAACTCCCTAACTGAAAACAAGCACCAGAGGCTGGTCGACGTGACTATTCCTCGGCAATTCACACTGGTTGGCATGACTGTCAGTGGATTAAATGCGCTGGCCAAGGCAACTAAGGAAAAAAAAATCAAAATAGGGACCATATCTGCTACTATGAATTTCAGACTTAGGCCAGTAAGTAGGAGAAAAGAAACCGAACCAAAGGGAAAATGTGAAACTAGCAAAGTTCTCACGAAACCATGAAATCCAAAACAAATAAAATATGGGATCTCCCCAGCAGAGTCACCAATTTGTGGTGAAGTAAAATTATAAGTGTAGACACGAACGAATTCCTCTAACCTAATAATGGGTCTAGCCACAACAGATACATTATATGGAAGATCTCCTTAGATTAGAATCAATAAAGAGGGTCTACCTCTTGGTCACTTATCTTGCTTGATGATGTCCTCGCTTGCTCGCTCCAAAAATATCTTGCTTCCTTATTCAAGCTCCTGAAACAAGTAAACAACAACAGCACACAAACATAATAATAGACAAATTTCAATTCAACCTACTTAATGAGTCAAGAAGCATCAATACATGAATATGTAATATTACAAAACATGTAGGAAATCAATCGATAGTTGCATATATTAATATCAAAGAGAGATTACAACCATTCGTCTTGACATCACGGTCTTCCTCTGACAAGACCAGGTACCCACACACTTTTGCTAGCATTCCGTGATGACTTCAAACAACAATAGTTTAAAGGCTCTTCCCTTTAGACTTCACTCCAAACCAAACACACTTCTCCCTCACACAACTAGATGGCTAAAACTAATAATAGCTTGCTTGTCTAATCAAAATAGTATACTCACACTCAGCCAACACTCTCACTATGACTCGCTTATGCTTGGGAAGAAGGTAGGTTTATATAGGAAATATGGATGGGAGATGGATCCTCTTCTCATGGGAGAAAGACTTATCCCTTGAGGTAGTTCCATCATTATAGGGGAAAGGAGCCCAAATTGTCATCCTCAACCCCATCCAACCAAACCATTTACCAAACTTTCGTTATAGAGCTTCTAGAGTTGGAAGCTTTGGCTCCTAATTTAAAAAACTTTCCATAACAAGACTGGTGTAACTGGAACACATCTTAGTCACATCGATTGACACAAGGAATAGTGCTAATCTCTCCACATTGGCAAGGGGAAGACAAAGGTCATTAGCATCGGCCTTGTAAACTGGGAAAAACAAAATTTTCAGGGGAAATGGTGCAAAAGGGAATTTATCTTCTCATGAAGAGGGACACAATGGGAGTTTCTTCATGAAGGAAAAGCATGTAGGGTTCACTGGAGAGGTTTTCCAGGATCAAGGAATGGGGAGTACAAGGACAGTGACCAAATGTTGTGTAACATTCACAGGGGGTACGTTCAAAAAAGTTCGATATTTTGAAAGAACTTCAAAAGATTAGAATAAAGGTTTCAGAAATATGGAATAATTAAAATTATATAAACTACACAACAAATTGAATAATCATAACAAAATATATAAACACACAAAAACAATAATTCCAAAAAGAGATACACAACTCTCACTAACATAATAGCATTATCCATATTTTATAGTTTATGCTAAGAGTTCAAACAAAAATTTAAACATTTGTGACACCAAAACTTGCTTCAAAATCATAAATAGTGTCGAGATTTTCATCTAATTCTTCAATATTAAATGTGGGGTTGAAAAGTAAGTTTCCTTTCTTTTAAATAATATCTTTTAAATTTCTTTCTTGCATTTTCAAGGGAAAGTTCAGTGGTTAGCCCCATACCAACTTGACACATCCAAGAAGTTCACATAGGATCTCAAATATGTCACCAAAGATAAAAACTATGTTACTATGTTGCAAGGGTGGTTGTTCACTTTGATGTGATCATTTTTGGACTCTTTTGGACTCTCAACATTAAAGACCGTTAGATCCTCAATGTTCATGTATTTTCTTTCGTAACTTTAATGAAGCATATACAAAAACATATATCTCAATGTAATTATTTTTTATTATATACAAGAGAAAACATTGCATATTTGGTATACAAAGACTTGAATTTAAATTTATATACATGAACCTGTGTTTGTGTCTATGTCCAGTAGGTTGTGGTGTAGCAACAACTTGGGTGATTATCGTGTGGATGTCCTAGGTTCAAATATTGGTAGGATTTATTCAACCCTTCTTGGTGCATGCCAGCAATGGCATTTGTGTTTAAGTTGTAAATATTAACTAGGGCCATCATGTTGAACTCATGATCTTTTCTCTATCCATTGTGAGTGGTGTTCACCATATTAATGTAACAACATGTTGGCAAAATAATAACCTACTTTGGGCATGAATATGTGTTAATGGATGTGTTGATAATCTTCCATTCTTTACAACTCAAAAAATTCCCTTTTTTTCCAAAAAACAAGAAAAAGGAATTATGTGTGTGTGAGTGGGTGGGTGTGCCTTATTAAAAATTAAATATTTTATGTATTTTGGTCAAGTAACTTTAATACCAATATTTTGACTAATTTCAATCATGTTCGTGATTTTGGTGTACTAGTTCTAGTCCAATTCCCATCCTCATAACTATGATCAGTGCAATCATAGTCTACCTATTTGAGATTTCGATCATGTGCTCATGTTTTAGTTTATATATTTATCATTTTATAGGTTGTTCTCACATTATATATTATATAATATATATATATATATATACAAGTTGTGCTCACATTATAGTTTATATATTCATAGGTCATGTATAGGTCAACTAAAAGTAAATATTGCTAGTTCAAGCGACCTTGGGGGTTTTTAGAATCACCTACAAACATTCAAAGGTGTTTGATAGACGGCTGTAATAATTTTAAAAGAAATCATGTTTTATAAGGCTGAAGAGAGGTGTTTGTTACTGCGATAATTTTCATATTTATGGTCCTTGAGTGTGTCGGCAAATTCACAAGTCTGGTTTGGAAACTAAAATATGTCACAAGGTCAAAATCCAAAAGGGTTGGGTCAAAGTGTTCCCTTTAGGAGGGAGTCCCATACACCAACTATGGCATGTTGGCTACAAAAGTGACCTAAAAAAATGCCTTTGGTCATTGATCCTTGTTATCAAACAATCTTTTGTAGAGACTTGAGAGAAACAATAAGGTTTTACGCATTCAAAACACATTTTCTAGATATTTCCGAAAACCATTTTTACTATTTAGGAGCTTTAAATGTGGTGTGGTTGTTTATTGCTTCTCAACAAACAACACGCTAATGTGTAAGGGATTTTTCACAAAACCTCTAGCAATGGCTACTTAGTAAATGTTTTCTTTTTTTATGGTCATCCTAGAAATTAAACAAATGTCCCATCGCAAAAGGAGATCAACCTATAAATTATTCTTTACAAATAAAATTTCCATATATTTCTCAACCCATCGAAAAAGGGAGAATGAATGAGCTTGGAGAAACCTTCAATTTAATTTTAAAATCTTAGCAAAACCCTAATTTTAATTTAAAGAACTAGGCAAAACCCTGTTAATTTTCTAAATGGAATATAGAGCAAAGGAAAAGCTTTGTAAAAAATACGTAGTGAGATAAAAAATGATACCTTTGCCTGACTATCATGGTGGCCCCAACATTTGAACCTGCATCTAGATTTGAACTGGTTCATAGAAGAGATTCAAAGAGTTATAGTTAAAGAAGGGAAAATACATGAGGGGAAAATAAACTAGAGTGTAACCTGAGATTTCACCTCCAAATTTGCAGACGCCTTCAACTGTAAATTTACCCACCTCTTTAATAACCTCCAAGATCTATCTATTACTTTTCTTTCCATGGATATGGCCTCCAAATAACCCTCCCCTTTCCTGCGAAATGCAGAAATTAGTGCCCAAGTTTCATTGAGTAGCAGTGGGAGTAAACCAATGGTAGTGGGTGTAAACACAATGGCTAGTCACAATAACGAACCTTGATTTTTCAATCACAAGGAGCTAGTCACTAAAATGAACCTTGATTTTTTAGATGAGTTGGATTTTAGTCACGTTCAAGTGGCTACTCATGATGAACATTGATTTTTCAACCACGATGAATAATGATTTGTTATTGTTTTATAAATTATTATTTATGTTGTGGGAAATTATTGCTTTAGGTTGAAGAATTTGGAAATTATTTGTTTTAGTAGTTATTGATTTAGACATAATTTTTAGTAATTATTGACTTAGTTGGTTGGAAATGCCATAAAAAAAATTACAATAAGAAAAAAACATAAATTTTGTATTAATATTAATGCAAAGATGTACTTCACATCATCTAACATATACTAACTCTGCTTCACATGTTTGGTGTGATATTCTAATATGTGAAACATCTAATGTTCAGAGAATATCAAAATCCCCATAGGATTCAAAAAAAATTCATAATAGTCTAGTACTACTATGTTCATAATGTACATTCAAACTAGATAAACAACTTAACATCCAAGTTTAAAACTAGTATCTTAAGTTCAATGGATTTGACCCTGATAATAAAAAATGTATATATATTACATGAAAAGTTAAGTCTTCAACTGAAGGAAATGTCTCCTCTACTAATTAATCAACACTTCCCCTTGTAGGTATTCTTCATAATGCATTTGACCCAACTATAATCCCACTCCCAATTTGGATAATCTGTCAACCTTTGAACTTAATTCCCTATTAATGTGCTCAAAGGACAAAACCTTGAAGACTCTAATCAACTCCATAGCTCTAGTCCTCCATTGATCGAAAAAAGAAGTCTTTAAGGGAATATAACCTTTCAGCTAATCGATAACAATCTTTGAATCCCTTATCACATGTAGGTTTAGATTGTTGAAGTGACACAATTAAAATGACTTAACATAAATGATTGATTTGTACTATTGTAGTACTTTTTAGGTAGTCGTGTTTTTGTTCCTAGACTAAATTAGTCATTCACGTTAGTCATTTTTAGTTGTATGACTTATTATCTAGTCATATATTTTAACCCCGAAACTAAATTAGTGGTTTATGTTAGTTGTTTTTAGTTGGGTCACTTAATATTGCTCATTTTTAGTAGTATTTCACTTGAAAAATTGATGGCGACTAACATTTTTAGTCACCTAATCACTAGTTTCTCATTTGCTAGTAGCCTTTTATCACTAGTCCAAGGATGTGGGAAAACATTTGTTCTCTGCATTAAAATTTATTTATTTATAGTGAGAATATTTGTTTATTCATTCATGGTTTTTTCATTAGTTGGTTGAGGTGAATGAGCATAAAAAATAATTCATGAAAGTGATTTCAATAAATATGGATGGGTAAATCAATGGGTGATGGGTGGTTTCTTTAAAAGGGATATTATTTTAGGAAGGTATTCACCTTGAATAAGTTCACCAAATATTTTTTTATTTTTTGATGATTCTCTTATTAGTTGGTCGAGATCAAAAGCATTAAGGTCTTTAATATTTTATGGGAGTATTTTCATTAATAATGGTTGATGGGTGGAATTTTTGAAGAGGGGATAGTACTTTAACAAGGTATTCACTTTGCATTAATTCACCAAATATTATTTCATTTATTCCAGGTCATTCTTTTAATGATGATAATGATGATTGATGTTCACTAAGACCAAGATGGTCTGTCGAACTTATATTTATAGTTGGTTGTTGAGATTGATAAGCATTAAGCCATCTAATATCTCATGAGAGTATCTTCATTAATTATGGGTGATGGGTGGGTATTTTGAGAAGGGGATAGTACTTTAGAAGGGTATTCATCTTGCACAAGTACACCAAATATTATTTCAACTATTGAAGATGTTTTCTATTTAATCATATTTATTTTGTTATTTTATTGCCTGGCTTCCTAAATATGAGCAAAGGCAAGTTTAGTTTCCAAGAGAGGTGGAGTTTCTCTCTCAGACCTGGTTTTCTTTCGTTGTTAATTCATGCTCTGATTAAATTGGACAAGTTAATAATTCTTCATTAGGGGAATTTTCTACATGCTCCTATTATCATGTAGCACAGAGAGTATGATTTATGAATCTATGTGGTTTTTACATGTTTTATAAGTATTTCACTTCCATATTCATTTTATTCTCATTATTTTTTATCATCTAAATCTACGGGAAAATGCATATCTTATTTATTTTCACTATCTCAATTACTTATTATATATTTAGTTTTATATTTATTGTCTTCCCTTCTAATCTACTGCATGCAACACTTCTCTCTAGTGTCATTGCTCCAACAACTCCAGAAACAAAAAAAAAAAAAACATCGAACTTGAATTAGAATGATGCCTTTGTCATCAAAGTCTCTGTCTACTATTACCTTTGTCGACTAAAAACTTTGCGCTTCTGTTGACTCTGTCTTTCTACATTGTTTTCAACCCTCTATATGCTCTTCAGTATCTGACTACTCTAGCCTCTGTCACTCTGATTTCTGACTACATCAATACCACTGATTCCTTCCACTACTATTTACTTAGGGTTTCCATAGCAAGGTACACTCCATGAGATAAAACCACTCAATGGACCCTACCCAATTTCAGTCCTCTTGGGACTATCACTTCAAATCACCCCACCTCACACCTAAAGGTATGGCTGCATCTGATCCCTCTGCCCACTTGGTTCAAAATTCCCCCCCTACAGGAGGTCTTTGCATGATTGGATGCCTCCACTCGGTCTGCTCTCGACTTTGTAGCTTTTAACCCCGTACAGAAATTACCTGCATACGAATTCTAAATCACAGGAAAAATAAAAATGTGAGAGCACATAAAACACATATACACGGAGATTTCCCACTGGATCCCAAAACCGGGACTACCAGCTTGATTTTCATTATGTTCCTTTCAATGTTACAATACATATTTATACATGCCGAAGCATCCAAT
>APFE031528229.1:0-106545 GCA_000404065.3 Pinus taeda
TAGTCTAAAGTCTGGTTTGAAACATTTGCATGAGATCTCACTAAGTAGCAGCCCTTAGTACATGGTTTTGTGACAACAAGATCCATGTATACACAAATCCTAGCATAGGAGGCATAAGTGGTATATCTTGTAGCCTTTGTTTCTTCTGCAACTTTAACAAAGTCTCCTAATACCGAACCGATGGTTTTCAGTGATTCCTCCTCCCAATATTCCCAGGGTAGCAAGTACAAGCGAATCCATACTGGTGCATAGCTAAGATCTTCCTTGTTTGGATTGAAACGGGCAACCCATTCTTTGAGAAATAGCCCAGCAGAGTTGAAAAAATAGGGACCTCCGTCGAACACTCTGTTTCTGTCTTCCAAGCAGTTAAAGATGCCTGTAAAAAACCCTTTTGGCCCTAGCAGCAGGGTTATTTCTCCTTTTGGACGCCATTTGATGTTGATCCAGTTTCTCAGGGCCTTTTCTGTTGGCCAAAATCCGATAAATTTACTTATGAGGGCATGGTACCTCATATACTCTATTCTTGCATTAATACGGTGGCTAGGTAACTCAACCTCTCACCTGTGAGCAGCAACAAGCTTGCAAGTAGATGAACTAACCTTTGGGTTTTCGTGCTGAACTTGATCTCCCCTTGTCTTCTGCGTTTCTTCTACGGAGTTATCATAGTTTCCCTGTTCTTCATTTAGCTTTACCTCGGGTCCTTGTTGGCTTTCTCCAGGTGTTGGCATGTCCCCTTCCGCCCCCGGGGGGTAGCCATTGAAGCTGTTTTCCCAGGCCCCGTGCCTGACTCGTCTGCGTACTCCTGTCAGATCTGGTGATCGCAGGGCAGGGAACCTGTCGCTGGAGGTTTCTGCTGTAACCCTAACTGTTACGCCCTACCCGTGACCTTCTGCGCGCGCTCCTTTCGTTTAATAGGCATGAAACAGGGTTTTGGCTCTTTTTATAAAGTCCAATTTCTGATATAATTCAGTGAGTGCTTCATGAGAGAAAGGAGTGGCTTTCTCTTTTATAGGAGCTTGCAAGATTTGGTCTATAGATTGGGAAGTTATGCTGAATAAAGTTTCTCCTATAGGGGCAATAACTACTCTTTGGTTGGGTAGATAAAAAGCATGACATTTCCTGACAAATTCAAGGGCAATGTCGGTGTGGGGAAAGATGTAATGGGGAAATTGGATTCCCACAGTCCAATATCATTAGAATTATCAATGAATTTGTCTTCAAGCCAACAATACATTTCAAATAAATCAAACTCACAAAAGGTTTCATGGATTTTGTAATCTTTGTCTACCAAAGGAATATGATGAAAATCAATAGAAGGGTGGATTAAAGGACTTATAGGTTATTCTTGTCCCTTATCCTTAGGAGTCATGATCAGATTAGGCTGAGAACACTGGTGAAAACTTGATTGTGTAGGTTTACAGGGTATAGAGATGGAATTGAATTAGAGAAGATAGGAAATAGAGGCACTAGTTTGGACGGTAATTCGTTGGTGCCATCGTCAGTGGTATTAAACTATTATGTTTTGACTTGGTAAACATGTCACAAGAAAACGTATTAGCAAAGTATGATATTGGTAATCAAAGAATGGGTGAAAGGAGGGATTTTGCATTTTTTAGGCTTTCCATCGATGGTGGCGCAGGTCCATTACATTAACAGTTAATTAATTAAATTACTTAACTGGTTGATTTGGAGGGAGTGGATGTGATTGGTGGAGCAAAGGATAGATGAGGTGGCAAGAGAGGAATGGAGGGAGTGTAACGGATAGATGGTGGTTTTGTGCAACGAAGAAAACTATTTTCAGAGGGGGCTTGAGGTGGTTAATGGTTTTGGCAAGGGGGGTGTGAACGCACGAAATGATGCCACATTGTAGTGGGTCCGGGTTTCAATACTTCCCTTTTTGGATCCCCCTCCAAACGATAAAGTTCAGATGGTGAGTGGGGGGGGGACATAATATTAGCCATTGGATATGAAATGGGGAGTTCAGATGAGGTGAAAGGTGGGGACGCTTTATCGTGATGCTATGGACATATGGTGGGGTAGGGAAATGAACAAAATATATAAGCGGAGGAATTATTTTTGGTGGTGAAACTTAGGAATAGTGGAAAAATGTACAAAATATATTTTGATATACAGACCTTATAATAAAACCTTTATCCCTTTGCCTTTCTTCTGCACATGAAAATATCTTTAACATTTGACTTAGGTTAAAATTTTCATGATTTTCCTAAAATCACCATTCTATTTCTACCTACCCTCTCATTTCAATTCTTTTTCTAAGCTAACATTTTTCCTCTCCTTGCTTTGTAGGGTGCATTTATACTAGCAGACCCAGATCACATTTTTTTTATTTCATGAAAATCTACCTTATCCTATCACTTTTCTCACCATTGATTCAGATTAAACTATTGAATCAATTTTATTTCTACCTACCTAATGATTTACCAAGATTAAACTGTTTAGTAAATCGTTATTCAGTATCCTATTCAACAGAAATTGAAATGTGTTTAATCATGATTAAAGTATATGATTTGAACAGAACTTTAGTCATTGTGGCATTCAAAAACAACTTGCACAAAACCTTATTTGATAATGAACTATAATAACTAACTTATCAGTAGTGCCATTTAGACTGGCAGCACTTTCTATATTATTTTCTATTTTTTCTTTTGTGGGGTTCTTATTTCCTTTTTTTTCTTAACATACCCTCTTTTCATTTTTATTTTTATTTTTATATATTTTTGGAAATCATTTTAATATTGAAAATTATGTACAATATGAAATTACGAATACAAAATACTCAATCACCTTGAGATCCTATAATTTATAGGACCCTAACAGTGGCTCCAGCTGGGGATGGAACTTCTCCAAGTAAAGTGTCAAGAACATATGATCAGTAGCCTTGAGTACTCCATGTCTATAATGTCTTCTTCTGATTTCTTTCGTTGTTTTAAGATACTTTTTGTAGCTCATAAATCCAGGCTTAGGGCCTTTTCTACGGGCTTCAACCTTTGTTAATAAGTTACCCAATCAAAACAATAAAGACTATGATATTTATAATGATGTAAGAAAAATTTATAGGCTAGGAAAAGTAGCACTTTGGGATCCTACCATTGACAGGACCTCCAAGTATCTCGGCTCCATCTAGATCTTTAAGGAAGAATGCATTATTTCCCCTAAAAGCATAAACAATATATGGCCCTTTCCAAAGATTATCAAACTTGCCATGTTTTTCTTTGTCCTCTCTCTTGGAATCCCACCTCAAAACTTTGTTCCCATTGTTAAAGTCATTAGCTGTTAGGTCCCTATAATACTAGTGATTCCCCCATTACTATTGTCATTGTATCCCGTATTGTTATTGTTGTGCCCCTATTGTCCCCATATTATTATTATTGTGCCCTGTAGAAGCCCACTATTGTTATTTTTGTGCCCTTGTATTATTATTGTTAGGTTGGCTTTGGTTATATTGTGACCCCTTAGACTCCTATATATAGAAAGGAGGTTTTGTCATTTGTAACATCCAAGAATTGTTCATTTGTGTAATGTAAAAGATGTTGCCCACTTGAAGGGACTAGTTTCTAAGTTGTTGATCTATCTTTTCTATATTTTGTGAGCTGGTACAAAATTATCTTTTTATCTTGGTACTTAGTTAGCTCATAGCTCATATTGTCATCCTCAATCTGATGGGAAAACTGAGATAGTAAACAAATGTTTGGAAGGAAATCTTTTTTGTTTTGTATCTGATAAATAGACACAATGGGTCAAATGCTTGCCTCTGGTTGAATGGTGGTATAACACTTCCTTCCATATTGAAACAAAAATGACCCCATTTATGGCACTTTATGGATATCATCCACCATCCATCACATCATATTTAAGAGAAAATTATAAGGTTCAAGCGGTGGAAGATCACATTGAGCATCAACAACAAGTTCTCCAACTCTTAAAGGATAACCTAACCTTGGCGTAGAATAGAATGAAACAATAGGCAGATCAACATCACAGCGAAAGAAGTTTTGATGTAGGTGATTGGGTATTCCTATGGCTACAAACATATAAAAAAATGTCCCTCAAGCAAGCTAAGAAGACTAATAAATTATCAACTAAGTATTATGGTTTGTACAAGGTGTTGCAAAAAATAGGTACTATGGCATACAAATTGGAGCTTCCTGCAGCTTCCCGAGTGCACCCTGTTTGCCATGCGTCATGCTTAAAGAAGGTTATAGGTGACAAGCTCCCAGTTCAAACAATATTGCCAGAACTTGATGAGGAAGGAAAAATCATATTGGAACCCGAAGCAGTCAAAGAAACAAGAACTTAACAGCTACAAAATTGATCAATTTCAAAGTATCTCATCAAGTGGAAGAACTTACCCGTTAAAGATTCCACATGGGAGGGTGAGAATTTTATACAGAAGCATCCATAACTACAAAAGCGTTTAGGACAACGCTTTTTTGAAGGAGAGGGGCATGTTAGGTCCCTATAATACTAGTGATTCCCCCATTACTATTGTCATTGTATCCCTTATTATTATTTTTGTGCCTCTATTGTCACCATATTGTTATTATTGTGCCCCATAGAAGCCCACTATTGTTATTTTTGTGCCCTTATATTATTATTGTTAGATTAGCTTTGGTTATATTGTGACCCCTTAGACTCCTATATATAGAAAGGAGGGTTTGTCATTTGTATCATCCAAGAATTGTTCATTTGTGTAATGTAAAGGAGGTTGCCCCCTTGAAGAGGTTGGTTTCTAAGTCGTTGATCTATTTTTTCTATCTTTTTATGAGTTGGTTTCATAACATCAACTTTGGTTCTTCTGTCAAATATCTTTTTAATATTTTCTTGAATAACTTGGGTCCTATTGTATAGTTCCTCCTCGAATCTCTGAAACTAGATAGTTTGATTGATCCTTCTCTGTACATCATTGGGTTCAGCTTGCACTTCTTGAATGATATTCATGACTGGAACTCCTAAAGAGGATGGAAAAACTGCATCCATTCCATAGACCAATTGGTATGGAGACATGCCAATTGATTTTTTAGTAGTAAGTCTGTCAGCCCAAAGTGCATTGAACAACTTGTTATGCCAAGATTTTTTGTTGTCTTCTAACAAATTTTTGATGATGTTTACCAAACTTTTATTTCAAGATTCAGCCAACCCATTTCCCTGAGGGTAATAAGTTGTTGACTGTCCCAAAGTAATGTGGTATTTATGGAAAAATTCAACCATCTTCTTAGATTTAAAGGCTACAACATTATCAGTGATGAGTTTTCTAGGACAACCAAATCTGGAGAGGATATTAGTCTCAAGGAATTTAATAATTACAACATCAGTGGCAACTATGGAAGGGGTGGCCTCTATCCATTTGGTAAAGTAGTTAGTGGTTGTAAGAATCCACTAATGTTGGGAAGAGGAAGAGGGATAAATTTCACCAATGAAGTCCAGTCCCCATTGCTGAAAGGGGCTTTCAATAGAGATAGGATTTAATGGCAAGGGAAATAGTTTTCGCTTTCCCTCAAAATTATGGCTTTATGGCATGAGGTGACTTGTTTGTGAATGTCATGGAAAAGAGTAGGCTAGTAGAAACCAACTCTAAGGATTTTATTGGCAGTGGTTTTCCAATAAAGATGTCCACCGCAATCACCTTCATGGAATTCTTGCATGACTTTTTCTGCATCATCCTTTAATAAGCATGTAAGTAAAATACCCCTAACACCTTTCCAATATAAGACATTTTCTATAATGCAAAATTTAATTTCTTTTAACTTCATAACTCTTGCCTTTGTTTTAGTCAAACTAGGAGGAGCATTTAAATTAAATAAGACATAAATCAAGTCTGCATACCATGGTGAGTTTAGAAATGCCTCATTAATTGTTGAGTTTCCTGTTCCTCTTGATTATCTAATGAATGAACCAATTTAATGTCTAATGCATGGAAATTTGACTCAGTCATCAATTTGGTTAGTTCTTGACCTTTGATTAACTTGGTGGGCTTGATTTCTAAGTCATACTCAAGAATGACAACAATCCATTTGCCTCATTTTCCATCAGGTCCATTCTGCGTCAAAATATCTTTAACCACTGAATTAGGTACATAAGAAATAATATGGGAATGCAAAATATATACTCTAAAATATTTTATTTCTTTAACCAATGCAAAGGACTGCTTTTTCATAATGTTTTACTTGAAAGATGAATCTATTAATGCTTTACTAAAGAATGCAATAGGTTGTTCAAAACCTTCATTGTTTTTTTGTAGTAAGGCCACTGCAATAGTGTGTTAAGAAGAAAAAGAGAATATTATGAAATCTTTGTAAAATCCAGGCTAATCAATGCTGGTGCTTTGGTGAATTCCTGTTTAAATAAGTCAAAGGATTTCTTAGCCTCAATATTCCACTGGATTTCTGAATCCTTTTTAAGCATGTTTGTTATGTTTCTAATAAGTTGTACAAGGTTAGGAATTAATCTCCTTAGAAAATTTATTTTGCCAATAAAATATTGAAGCTCTTTGATGTTTCTTCGATTACTGATTTTTAATATTGCTTCAATTCTATCGGGATCAATCCTAATCCCATCCTTGGAAATAATGTGACCAATAAGTTTTCCTTCCTCAAGGCCAAACAATGTCTTCTTAGGATTTAGTAAGATGCCAAACTTTCTACATTTTTCAAGCACTCTTCTCACATATGATAAATGTTCCTCATCAGTTTTAGAATAGACAAGAATGTCATCTAGATAAATCACAATAAAACGACCAATTTCATCAGCAAGGGAAATATCCATTGCTATTTGGAAAGTGTCTCCAACATTCATTAACCCGAAGCGCATCTTCACATACATGAAATTTTCCCATGGAGTAGAGAAGGCAGCTTTATCCTGATCATCAAGAAGCACTAAGACTTCTTTATAACCTGAGAAACCATCTAATAAGGAAATTATACTAGACCATATTACCTTTTTCAATATATGATCCATTTTATGTAAGGGGTAGTTGTCTTTAAGGGATACCTTATTAAGATTTATGAAATCAATACACAATTTGATTCTCCAGTTTTCTTTCTAGTAGGCGCAATTTTAGACACCCATTTAGAGTATCTAAGAGGAAGTATGATTTTAGCATCATACATCCTTTTTACTTCTTTCTCAACCAAATGCATTAGGATAGGATTTATCCTATGAAGTTTTTGTTTGAATGGTTTTTGATATTCCTTGATTTGGACTTTATGTTGTATGATACTAGTGTCATATACTTTTAGATCCTCATAGGTCCAGACAAAGACATCTATGAATTCTTTGAAAAGAGCTATGTATCATTGTTTTGTGACAATAGGAAGTGATTTTGAGAGTTTTATCATTTTGGGATTCTTCTCACTACCTATATTGCATTCTTCTATGTTTGCTCCTTTGGTTCTATTTTTTACTTTTTTGCTACATCATTAAAATAAAAAAGTTCTTCTAACAGAACAAGACCCCTAGGCAGAACATTATCTTTGAGCTAAAGTACTTCAAATTATTCTTTTTCTAGACCTACTTCATGAAATTCTAATCTATGTACAACTTTACTGACTAAAATATTTACATAAGAATCATCAAACTGTTTATCTACATTAACATATTCAACAATCTGATTTTCTACTTCACACTTTAAATCTATGCTATTGTCTTCATACTCATACTTGGATTGTAAAAAAAATTCAATCTGCTTATCACTTCCAAATACTTGCCAATATATCATATTATCAGGTACAGTTGGACGTCATTTAACTTCCAATGTATATTGTCTATTGGGATGAGGCATTTTACATGTGCTAGCTGAAAAAGCTAAACCATTAGCCAAGACATTATGATTCTTGGAATGACAACAAGATCATACTCCACAAAATTTCGTAGAAAGTCAAGCGCAACATTTTTGTAGGCTCTCAACCTAGGATGTTTGGCAGAATACTCTCCATTGATATGTTTTATAATTAATTCAGAATCCCCATGAACAGAAATTCCCTTAGCACCTAACCTTTTCATTAATTGTAATCCTAAGAGAAGTGCCTAATATTCTGCTATATTATTGGTGCAATGAAAGTTGAGTTTATAGGAATGACCTTCTCCCTGATTGTTCCCTGAATTGGACACCCAAACACCTGCCCCTGAATCTACTTTGCTACAAGATCCATCAAAGCTCATGTTCCAAAAAGGTTCAATTTCAGTGTTTCGTTGCAAAATTTGTGTTTGATTTTTATGCTTTTGATCAATGTCATTTTTTGCCTTGGTAACATGTGCATCAATGTCTCCATCATTATAAAGAATGAAAGAGTCAAGGTCAGAATGAACAGAGTAAAGAGGATAGTTATGTGGTCTCTCTTGACTACTCACCATATACTTCATTAAAGTTTCCCTATACAGTCTTCTCTGTTGACCAAACACTGGTATAGTGGTGTAAGTCATATCCATTTGTAGGGTTCCTTGTAATTTTTCTCCCCATGAGCATGACAACAACATGCCATACTTAGGGGGAATTTCTGCAACCACTATATCCATCACTAGAATTTTTGCAGGTATTTGGGCTAAAGTAACACATAGGTCTTTTATAAGACCTAGGCATCTAAATTTGCTAGAATCAAAGGAGTACAAGCCTTTGTAGGGTCTAGTAATGTCAAGTCCTAATCTCTCCATCACAGTCTTAGGAATTAAATCATGGGATGCATCTAAATCTAGCATAGCATTATGGAGAATTTTATCATGAATATTCAAACTGACATAAAATGGAGGGACGCCTCCTTCTTGTGGTTTGTTTTAAAATTTTGGCCCAAATAAGAGTTCAGGATGAACATCATTCAAATTTATAGTGCCAATGTTTTCCCCAATGTTTAATGCTTTCATGACTTGAGTCTTGTATACATTTTTGTTCATTAATCTAGTTAAGGGGATAGAAATTTTCAGCTTGGCAAGTTCGTTTTCAATATTGAATGACATTTGATTCTTAAGAAGATTTGGAAAATCAGACTTATCAACAACTATTTTTGTGTCGAGTTCTATTTGTTGGATGGTAGAAGGGAAATCAATTTCAATAGTTCTAGAAGGAGTGTCAACATTTTTTTCGTAGTAGCTTTTGCTGGCTTCTTTCCAAGATTTTTAGTGGTTTTCTTAGGAGGATATTCAGTTGTTTTCTTGAAATTAGAATCAGAGACCTTTTTGATAGGATTTTCAACATTCTTTTTATTTGGAGTATCTTGATTTTTCTTAATTCTAAGATTATACTGCCTATGGACTTCTATTATGGAATTTTCAAACCCTTGTTTGTATTCATCTAACTCTTCAGAATCCAATTCAGTCTGGGATATGAGAAAAAGTTCCTTCTCCTCTTGAGTGAGGAAAATTGTTTCATCATTATTTATCCCCAACAAATTTATTTGATTATCATCCAAATATTCCACAATATTCACCTCATCATCTATGTAATTTTATTGAAAAGGAGGCCAAACCTGCTGGTCTGGACCCTTTTGTTCTCTTTGTTTAATTTGGGGAACATTCCTTCTAAAGTGTTGGTTTCTAGTTTGAGGGGAATTTTTGTTTTCTCTTGCTTGAGATTGGTGATTAATGTTCACTCTCTACACCATTTGATTCACTACTCTAACCAAGTTATCAGTCTTATGATCAACAACAGAAGTAGAAGGTTCTTCTTTTATTGTTACTCTGCGTTTAGACTTTAGTTTGGCTTTTTTGGCCAGGATGTTAGCTGCAACTTTAATTGCATTTGCTTGCATTTCTTCCAAAGTTTCTAGGTCTCTCTCTCTAAGTTGATATTCCATATTTACATCGAAACCATCTGGAAAATCAATCAGATCTAAACTAGGGGAGGACTTGATGTCTTGTGGAATGGCATTGTAAACAATATTGAATCATTCACAATATTCTTCCATAGTTTCATTGGGTTTTATTTTCAATCTTTTATATTTATTTAGGAGTTGAAGTGGATTCTTCTTGATCTCCCATCTAGATAAAAATGTTTGATGAAAGCATCAAGGTTGGCTATACTTCCTGAAGGTAAAACCCTAAAACATTTCTTAACATAACCTCCTAAGCTTTGGGCAAACAATCTTGTTTTAACATCAACTTCATCTACTGCTTGGAGATCAAACACATCATTCATCCTATCCACATGCTGTTGGGTAGTATTAGCACCAATATTATAAAAGGTCACAATTTTGGATGGGTAATATGTAGGCATAACATTTAGCTGGCTTGGTAACACCACGGGTGCATACCTTCCTTCCATAACTGTCCTTGTAGATTGACGTGAGGATGGACCTAATGGAGGTGCAATTTTGATAACTATAGGGGTAGTAGGTATAATAGTTTGATAAATCACAGGTAGGGAAGTTGAAACTATGGAATGAGTAGGAATGGGAGGCTGTACATATACAGATTGGGAAGACTAACTAGACAAAGTGGTTGCTGCAATAGTTAAAGCAAAGAATTCAACAAATTGTTGAATAAAGGCTTCTTTAATAGCTCGGTCCAACACTGAAACTAGACCTTGTAATTTGTCAAATTGTCGTAAAGATTCAAGGTCAGGATATGTTTCAAGGACTTGGGTTTGGAGTACATATGGTTGCATTATGGATTTATCTATGACAATTTGATCTACAAAAGCCTCAGACATTGACCTAAACAAACTTTGTTGGAAAGGAAAATCAAATTCTATGTCTTGTAAAGTTTCAAATTTCTATGGAAGAGAATTAGGCCTTGACAAAGGAATATTTTCCAAAGGAGAATTGAATCTAGACAAGGGACTATTACTACCTTGACTCTCAGTAAAAAGTTTCTTTCTCACCATCTTCTCAGGGTTATCTATGAATTCAACAGGGTTAGTATTAGGGTGATATCTAGTGTAAATTCTTTTGGGAGCTAGGGCTATGAAAAATCATCACACAAAAATTAAAATCAGAAATAATGATACAGTAAATATATACAAAATAACAACCTCAAATCATGTATTTCATAATGATACAATAGTTTCTTATTGAAATATTGATTTTACACCACGGAGTAGTAATGTTTTTGGATTAAAATGTATCATTCCCCAATATGATCGCCACTATGTTATCGTTCTATAATTTTAAGATTGGTAGAATAATTATAGAGGACAACATCAAACCACTTTTGAAGCTAGGATCTAGCCCTGCCAACTGCAGAGAGAGATCTCTCTTTATGATTTAACTTTATGTTTTAAGATGATCTTAGGATAGTTATAATTATGCTTGATTATTTTTTTATTTGAAATTGGTTGACTCGTTCGGTTGGTTGATATGATTAAATTATTTTCTTTCCATTGGGCTGTGGAGTCAAATAAAGCTGGATATTGCATCATTATGTTTTAAAAGAGTAATCACAAGGCAAGCTAGTTACGTTTACTGGATCTTCAAAGTGAATTATGAAATGAAGAAGAGGTGATTTCAGTAATGATCGAAAAGGATTTAAGAATTTTTTAATCCGACTTCAGAAGAAAAACATATAGATTGTAAAAATAGTCTAAATAAGGTATTCAATTAACAAATCTTATTTTTCACATTTCCTATTTTACAATTAGATTTTTGGATGATTATAATGTAGAGAACAACAATGGAAACAAATATTACAATAGGAAAAACATCACCAGTAAATTGTGGCACAAGGATCCTCTGAAATTATTTGTATTAACGACGCTCCAACAATGTGGAAAAAGTACAATACTCAATAAGAAAAATTATAATGATCAAGAACCAACCCCCAATACTTCGAACGAATGAAGTATTTAAACTAAATTTCCAAAAGTATTACAATGAATGCTGCATCGACATGGAAATATATTATTAATTACAAAATAACAGAATTTACTAATGTGACCAAAAGAGGTGAATTTGGTGAAGTGATCTGGATGTCTGGCACTATTTTTGCCGAGAATAGTTGCTGAGTTTCCATGATTTGGGTGTTGCGCTACGTGTAGCTGATCTTTTCTTTACTTTTGAAATTTGCACAATTTATCCCACTTCTAATCATCTAGGATGTTGATTTTTGTTTCCTTATGGTAGATCTCATATACCTCGGTATATTGAGAAAATGTGGGCTTTACCACAAAAAAATGCTTTATCGCATGCTGAATGAAAATATCGTTGCTAACAATTTCTAAAAAATATCTCCCTATCATAGCACCTTTAATGTGGGAAAATTTAGCACCATCCCTTGCAATGTATTTAAGCTTCCTCGTATAATCTTCCCTAGTTATCAGTTTTTCATTAATTACAAATAAAGAAGATAGGCGCCTCTTTGTTACTGGCTCTATTTTGCTGAAAAACCTGTTGATTGTTATTTCCAAACTGTGACATTTTTCTTTAAGTTGCACAATCAAATTTTTCTTTGCAAGAACTTTCTTCACTTCTAAGATTGTCTCTATCCTGTCATCTACTCCCAAATCATCCAACTCATATATATTTTTTGGATTTAGAAACTTTATGATGTTGTTGGCTGTGGTAGGCATATCTCCCAACTCGTTGTTAATAGTGGAAATGGCCTCATTAGCTCTCTCAATCAACTCTTTATGCCCAAATATAATCTGAACACATGGCCAAATTGCATCCATGGATTCAATAATATTGGACCATATAATTTCCTTAACTTGACCTAGCGTGTGGCCAAAGGAGGATTTGCTTGCGGACTTCTGCCATCTTTCTATCTTCTTTTGAGCTCTCTGTAGCTCTACTGCAGAGAGAGTTTCAGTCTTTTCCTTCCAGTCTTGTAGAACATTAACTTGAGCCTACAATCTCTTAATTTCTTATGTTTGGAGAGGCATATTCTCCACTACGCTAGCCAACTGATCTGCAGTATTCCTTATATTTTATATAGAAGATGTAGATGTAGGAATTGATGTAAGAGGGATAACTTCCAAAGGGAAAATTGACATTATTACAACTTGCTCCTTTTCTTTGATTGTTTTTTCCATCTCTGTTTCCATTTGTTTCAACTATACATTCTGCTCCATGATGAGCTTCATCATGTCTATCTTCTGTGACTCTGTTTCTTCAATATCTTTGGCCAGAGGGTCTTGTGTGGCTGGTAGTTTTAATTGTTTTCTCAATGTTGCTATGTCAATATTCTTCTTTCTTATGATCTCTTCTACAACAGTGATATTTGAATGATCATATCCTAACTTTATTAACAAGTCCTGTGTCTTTAGCAAGTGAAGAGACTTCGTCCATCTTCAATTGTGACTAAGAATTAGCTAAAGAAACATGCAATTTGGAAAAACTCATAGTAGTGTTAGTGAGTGTAGATGAAACCATTTAACCAGTTTGTTTGTGCACCTCCATTTGATCAATGGGGTGTATATATTTTATATCAAATTCAAATGAAGTCTTTTTGTAGTATGATGCTTCCTTGGGCTATGGGATCTGTGCTTGGAGAAAAGCCATCTG
Source organism: Pinus taeda (assembly GCA_000404065.3). Lineage (NCBI taxonomy): Eukaryota > Viridiplantae > Streptophyta > Pinopsida > Pinales > Pinaceae > Pinus > Pinus taeda. The sequence continues at coordinate 13,446 of APFE031528229.1, forward strand.
CATTTTTCCTTTCTCGGAGTCAAAGGATGACAATAGTCTACTTTGAGAATTGGAAGTTTTCATCCAGAACTGATTATATGTATTGATCTTCAAAGCTTCATTTCTCAATTTAATCTCCTTGAATATATCAAATATTCTCATTTCTTTTTCCTCTATGGTAGATGTACTGGCTTGCATAACCTGCTGCTGATCCTGTGAAGTTGTCAAGGTGGTAGGAGAAAGTGTAGTCTAATCACCTACTTGTGAGGAAGCAGGTGTCTCTTTGGTTGTGATAATATCTTCTTGAGTTGAATCCTTGCTTAGGTTTACTTTGGGATTGAACTTAGTTCTCTTCCTATATATGATTTTTCAAGTCTTTGCTTAGAGAATTAGTCATTGAAGGTGAATCTTCTTCTCTGATCCTTTTTGTTGGTTTCTCTTATGTGACAGGAGTCTGTAATGTTGAAGTTGACACCAATTTCTCCTTCGCCTCTTGTAGAGTGTTTTAAGTCCATTCTAACTGGTTCTTGTATCTCTCAATCATTGGTCAAAGTGTATGAAAATAAGTTGTATATTTGTTTTCTACCCTTAACTTGAAGATGATACCTAATGGATCATATGACCATGTAAAACTGAGGCTGAATTGCATTTCTTTCAGCAATCTGTCTACTTCTTCCCCATTGCCCTATTGTTACAAATGAAAGGTCCTATTTGTGTTTTGATCTTGAATTGAGATTTCTTCTTGGCAAACACAAAATGAATCTCATCAACATTGAGAATTTTCCTGGTGTATTCTAGGGCAAAAATCCTCATTGGGAGGAATTTTGGCAGTTTTTAAGGAGCGAGTTCACACACATATAGCCTTAACTCTGTGTAATTTTGGTAAAGATACCAATCTACAATTCTCAATTGGTCTGATAGCTACAAAATTTTCTTGATTTCTTCATTGATTCTTGGCTCTGGATTGCTGCTTAGGAGACTGAGTGCTGGATGTACAAACATTTATATGAATTGTTTGTATGAGTATTCTCTTTTCTCCTTCATTACTAGTGTAGTCTAGAAGATGACTAATTGCTGATTTCCCTTGTCATCCAACTTTTGTAATGCAAACTTGAGCTTGTCTCCCTGAAAATACAAAAACATATATACTAACACAGAAGCATATTTAAATACTTCCTCAGTTTGGAATTTGACAAATTGTTCATGCATGGAATCTACAAGGAATTGGCTGAAGTTGAACAAGATGGAAGGCTTGGAATCTATGGAAAAAATGCAAAGAAACCCTATAATGGATTCATCTACCCACCGATCTAAGTAATAACCAAGGAGGTAGGAGATGGTTGTAATGATCTTGTTGGCTCTCTCAAGGAAAATGAAGGATGGATAGGGAGGATTTTTCTTGGGTAATGGGGCATCTTCAGTCAAGAAAAGCTTAAGGGTTTTGGCTCTTTTTGCAAAGTACAATTTCTAATATAATTCAATGAGTGCTTCATGAAAGAAAGGAGTGTCTTTCTCTATTATAGGAGATTGCATCATTTGGTCTATAGATTGGGGAATTATGATGAATATAATTTCTCTTATAGGGGCAATAACAAGTCTTTTGTTGGGTAGATAACAAGCATGACATTTCCTGACGAATTCAAGGGCACTGTGGGTGTGGGGAAATATGTAATGGGGGAAATTGGATTCCCACAGTCCAATATCATCGGACTTATCAATGAATTTGTCTTCAAGCCAATAATACATTTCTAATAAATCAAACTCACACAGGCTTTCATCGATTTTGTAATCTCTATTTTCCATAGGAATATGTTGAAAATCAATCAAAGTGTGGATCAGAGGACTTACAGGTTCTTCCTATCCTTTATCCTTAGGAGGCATGATCAGATTAGGGAACACTGGTGAAAAATTGATTGTGCAGGTTTATAGAGTACAGAGATGGAATCCAGTTAGAGAAGATAGGAAATAGAGGCCCTGGCTTGGACGAAATTTCGGTGGTGTGATCCTCAGTAGTATTAAATTATTATTTTTTGACTTGGTAAACCTGTCACAAGAAAAGGTATTAGCAGTGTATGATATTGGTAATCAAAGAATAGGAGAAAGGAGGGATTTATATTTTTCAAGATTTCCGTCGATGGTGGCATGGGTCCATTATGTTAATGGTTAAGTAATTAAATTACTTAATGGGTTGATTTGGAGGGAGTGGATGTGATTGGCGGGAGCAATGGATAAATGAGGTGGCAAGAGGGGAATGATTGGAGTGTAAAGGATAGATGGTGGTTTTATGTGGAGGAGAAAATCATTTTCGAAGGGAGCTTGAGGTGGTTAACAGTTTTGGCAAGGGGGTACGATACGAAATGGTGCCACATTTCGGTGGATCTAGTTTCAATACTACCCATTTCGGGCTGCCCCCACCCCGACACCCCCCCCCCTCACAACCCCCTTGACAGTAAAGTTCATATGGTGAGGCAGGGGAGAAACATAATATTAGCCATTGGATATGAAATGGGGAGTTCATATCAGGTGAAAGGTGCGGACGCTTTATCATGATGCGATGGACATATGGTGGGGCAGGGAAATGAACGAAATTATTAAGAGAAGGAATTATTTTCGGGTGGTGAAACTTAGGAATAGTGGAAAAATGTACCAAATATCTTTTGATATACCAAACCTTAGAATAAAACCTTTATCCTTTTGTCTTTCTCCTACGCATGAAAATATCTTTAACATTTGACTTAGGATAAAATTTTCATGTTTTTCCTAAAATCACCATTCTATTTCTACCTACCCTCTCATTTCAATTTTTTTATAAGCTAACATTTTTCCTCTTCTTGCTTTGTAGGTTGCATTTAAAATAGTAGACCCATATGACTTTTTTTTATTTATGAAAATCTACCTTATCCTATCACTTATCTCACCATTGCTTCAAATTAAACTGTTGAATCAATTTTATTTCTACCTAGCTACTGATTTACCAAGATTAAATTGTTTGGTAAATCTTTATTCACTAACCTATTCAACATAAATTGAAATGTGTTCAATCATGATTAAACTGTATGATTTGAACAAAAATTTATTCATTGTGGCATTCAAAAACAACTTGAACACAACCTTATTTCATAATGAGCTAAAAGAACTAACTTATTAGTAGTGGCATTTAGACTGGCAACACTTTCCATGTTATTTTCTATTTTTTCTTTTGTGGGGTACTTATTTTCTTTTTTTTTTCCTTAACATACCCTCTTTTCAATTTTTTATTATATATTTTTGGAAATCATTTGAATATCGAAATTATGTACAATACGAAATTACAAATACAAAATACTCAATCAACTTGAGATCCTATAATTTATAGGACCCTAACAGAGTTGAGAATTATTTTCTATCGCACATAGACATATCTTGTTGACATCTTCATCAAGTAGGTTTACAACAATGGACAACTCATCAAGGAGGTTTCCATCAAGGACAACACATTAGTCATAATTACAACACTCCCTAGCTCCAGAATCAGTGTCCCTTTTACTCAGACCCCTTTTTTTGATTTCACATATTGTAAAAATATTTGTAATGTAGTTTATGAGAGAACCATAGGTGGGGTTGTCACAGTCCCCTCCCCCTTGAGGTAACACCACCCTCGAAGTTAATTTTCCCATATGAAACATTAGAAACAAAAGACAACACATACTGTTTCATGGAGATTTCTACACACAACTCTATACAATATTTAGAATCATGTAAATTATTTCTTTAACCAACAAACAATAAGGGATAATTAAATTTCATGACATCGACCATTTCCCACATGGCCTCCTTTGGCCCACAGTGCTTCCACTTCACCTTAACTATCTCTATGGCTCATTCTGGAGCATGAAGCTCCTTTATTATAGAATGCACATTAGCCTTGGTTGGAACTATCCCTCTAGTTCCACATGTAAAAGATACCAATCAATCACATGATTAAAATTTTGTACATATCTTTTAAGCAATGAAACATGGAAAACAACATGAACTCTAACTGATGGAGGTAAATACAACCTATATTTCACTGGTCCGATCATCTCAAGGATCTCAAGTTCCCTACAATAACGTGGTGCCAACTTGATACATGTCCCAATCCTCAGGGAACTCTTCTTAGGCTCAATCCTCAAATCAACATGTTCCCCAACTTGGAACTCTTTGTGCACTTATGCTTATCTCCATAGATTTTTTGTCTATTCTATGTCACTTTCAAACTATGCATTATGATATGAAATTGTTGCTCCATATCCTTGAGCATATTAGGTCCTACATGGAATCTATTCAGTAGATCACTCCAGCTAATAGGAGTGTTACAAATCTTGCCATACAATTTCTCAAATGGGCTCATCTTTATGGATTCTTCGTATCCATTGTTGTATGAAAATTCCACAAGTGGGATATATTCTTTCCACTTCTTGCGCTGGTACATTACATACATTATTGACACATCCTTAATGATTATGTTAATCCTCTATGTTTTCCCATCTGTTTTGGGATGATAGGTTGTACTAAAATCCAATTATGTTCCCATTCCTACAAACAGTTCCTTCCAAAATCTAGAAGTGAACCTAGCATATCTGTCTGACACAATCTTCTTGGGGATGCCATGTAGTTTCACTATCGCCTTTAGGAAAATTTGTGCGATGTCATTAGTGGAATTAGTAGATTTAACTGCTACAAAATGAGCTATCTTTCTCATCTTATCCACCATTTCCATGATTGCATCATGCTGCTTGGATGTTTTAGGAAATCCTACACTGAAATCCATAGAAATTACCTCCCACTTCCATTCTAGAAAATGGATAGGTTGCAGCAATCCCGCTGGATGATTACACTCAACCTTTACTTGTTGGAGTTTCATGCACTTTGTCACAAAATTAGCCACTTATGTCTTTAGATTCGTTCATTAATAGTGCTTTTTAATGGTTGTAAGGGTGTTTTGATATCGTAGATGGCCTGAATAGGGCTCAGCATGTGACTCTTTCATTATCAACCTTTTGATTTCATCACCGTTAGACACATAAATTTTGCCTTTGAACCTGATTAGGCCGTCCTAAGTGAGGTTATTTTCTTCATGCTCACCACTTTGCAGCAAATTTTCTTTCACTTGCTGATATTTTTTGTCTTGCAGTCTAACACTTTTGACTCTTTCTATTATATCTTTCGTATAAGAACTTACAACTACCAAATGATTTACATATATTATTATGCTCAAAGAATCAACAACCTTGTTTTACATACCTTTTAATTACTTGATTTCAAAGTCAAATTCACTGAGCATGGCTAGCCATCTTTCTTTCACAGCATTCAACTTCGGTTGTCCAAAAAACTATTTGAGCCCACTATGGTTTGTCATGAGTGTAAATTTCTTTCCAAGGAGGTAATGCCTCCACATTTTTAAAGTATTAATGATGGCAACCAATTATAAGTTATGTGCCACATAATTTACCTCATGCTCATTTAAATTTATGGACTAATATCATACGACTTTCCCTTCCAAAATCAAGACTAAACCATGTCCTTCTTTGTAGGAATCAGTATACACCACATAATCCTTTTCAATATTTGCAATTTTTAGCACTGGTGCATGAGTGAGAAATGTTTTTAACTCTCGAAAGGTTTCTACACATTATGCAATCCAATAAAATATTTTTCCTTTTCTCTACAAAGTATAATGGGATAGCCTATCCTGGATAAATTTCAGATAAATATCCTATAATATCCTGACAGTCCCATGAATGATCTAATTTCATCCACATTACTTAGATTTGGCCATTCCATTATGGCTTTGATCTTTTCAGGGTCAACTAATATTCCTTCCTTAGAGACGATATGCCCCAAATAATGTATCTGTGATTGCAATGTCACACTTGCTAAGCCTTGCATAGATCTTGTGCTCTCTCAACATTTGTAACACTGCAACTAAATGTTTCTCATGCTCTTCTTCCATTCTTGAATACACTAGTATGTCATCAAAAAATACAATGAAAAAATTGTCCAAATAAGGATGTAGTACATTATTCATTAGGCACATGAATGTGGCAGGGGAATTAGTAAGCCCAAATGGTACCACTATGAACTCATAGTTCCCATATCTTGTTCTAAAAGAAGTTTTATGAATATCTTCCTTCTTTATTCTTACTTGATGGTATCTTAACCTCAAGTCAATCTTGGAGAAAATTGTTGCTCCTCTAAACTGATCAAAAAGATCATCAATCCTTAGTAATGGTTATCTATTTTTGATGGTTACCTTATCTAACTACCTTTAATCAATGCATAATCTAAGCGTTCCATATTTCTTCTTTACAAACAATATTGGTTCTCCCCATGGGGACACACTTGGCCTTATGTAATCTTTGTCAAGAATTTCCTTCAGCTACAATTTCAGCTCAACCAATTCTGGGGCACTCATCCTATATCGAGCCTTAGGGCTTGGTGTTTCTCTAGGTACCATCTCAATAGATAAATCTCTCTATGTGTGATGAGGTAATACATGAATCTCAAATGGAAAGGCATCTGCGCACTGCTAAAAAACATGGTAATTTTGTAGCAATTCAACTTCCTTGTCTCCTATTTCTATGGAAACTACCTCATTCTTGGAAACTTACACTGCAAATGACATGAATCCTTTTTTATGGCTACATTTGTCTTGCATAGCCATGATTAACCTATCTGAAATGGGATTTTTCTTGCCCTACAACACTCTTTTTGTTCCTTGCTCATCCAAGCATTCAATTTATTTTTCATAGCAGTCTACCTAGGTCTGATGTAGATACAACTATTACATTCCCAACAATATGTAATACACACCCAATGGAAACACATTCATGTGGGATTTTGAGCTCAAATGCATAGTAACTTACCGAATGGTTGATTTTTCTTTTTGTCCGAGTTGCGAAATGAACCAACCAAGGTTCTTCATGCAACTCGTTTCCCAAACCACATTTCTCAACAAGCTCTGGGCTGACACAGCTATAATTAGAGCTTGGATCAATTAAAATATAAATCAATTGCTCTTGTAGATTACCTTCCATCTTAATGATGGATGTCTGGTTATCTTCTTGGGGGTTGTTCACTACTGCGTAAATTCTTGGCATACTCTGAGCTACTTCACCCACTATTCTCACCTCATGGCCACTATAAATATTTGGCCCAGTATCCTGCGAATGTGGAAAACATCTCCTCTTGTGGTTCCCACCACAAGTCCAATAACTGAGCTACTCTCAGCCTTCCAACTTGGGTTGTGCGAATGCTGGTTGATGCACATTTTTTTTATTATCAACATTGATCTTCTACTAAAACTGTCTTGTATGAGTTAGGTGCTTACCTTATTTCCCTTCTAAGATTTCCTTGGGCCAATTCCTCTTATGCCTAGAATTTCTTTTAGCTTACCAATTACTTTTAATATCAGGCTTGTGTTTTTCTAGCTCATAGAAATGTGTTAGCTTCTTGATAGCATCCTTCGGGGATTGAGGTTCCAACAATTCAATTTTATCCCTAAATGCCATAGGAAATCTACTGAAGAATCTTTGATTTTTTCTTTTTCATCCTTTAGATATGACACATACCTCAATATGTATAAAAAATTGGTGTTATACTCATCACTAGTTAACTAACCCATTTTGAGTTCACAGAACTATCTTTCCTCACTGTGATAATAGCATTCAAACAATGATTTCTCTATAAAGAGATTTTCAAACTCATCTAGGCCAATTATTTCTCAACAATACTGATGAGCCTCATCACTGGGTAATTATATCGGCCTTAATTGGCCTTAATTCACCTCCTACCTTAGTCAAACCAACTATTCTCACAACTTATTGCATACTTTTGATTATATTTTGTTTATGAGATGAGTTAGAGTTGGATATTTTGATTTGTGGTCTAATGTGCATGTAATGCAGGAATAAAGGATAAAAGCAATGAAAAATGCAGGAATAAAGAATAAAAGCAAGGAATTGTGGTGAAGACCTTGGTCAAAACTCGAATGGGACAAGGGAGAGGAATTATAGGAGGGAAATCCTCCTCATTTACTACCCCTCCATTCGAATATTCCTCCATCAGATCAGAGTGCAAACAACCAAATCATGAGGACTAAAACACAACCGAGAAAGTGAAAGTGACGAAACCAGTTTATCTTGAGTGGGGAGCCAAGCCTCCCTAATGGGAAGGAAGTCATTGGAGACTTTAGATGTATAAGTAGAGAGGCTTAGGACCTCAGTAGGATTCAATTTCTTATTGTAAAAGTCTACTTTATTTCTGAGCTACAAGACTTGTGACAGTTTGTTATGTAATCCATGGTTTTTATAATAAATATGAGTTATGTTTTGAGCCAGCACTGATTTAACTCAGAGGGCTGAAGCTCTTGGTTTAGGGCCCAACCCGAGTAGCCAAAACTCCTCTTTATTGTACATGTATGCTAGCATAGGTTGCTGGTTCTGTTCATTTCCTTATGTAGCTTCCTGCTTTTCTGTTCATTTGCTTAAATAACTGCATTTCCATTATAGCATTATAGCATAGCTTCTTAGTTTTCTGTTCATTTGCTTAAGTAGCTTCCTGGTTTTCTGTTCATTTTCTTAAGTAGCTACATTTTCATTACAACAATATAGCATACCTTCCTGGTTTTATGTTCATTTGCTAAAGTAGCTGCATTCCTATTATAGTAGTGTAGAGTAGATTGGTTGTGCTTTAGTTTACTTCGATTTGTGTTTTTTTCAATTAGCAGGTTAGCTAGGAGAAAAAGATCACAATAAGGCTGTCCAAAGGTGTCTCGGCCTCGCCTCCTCCCTCTCAGACCATGAATTGAGGAAGAGATCCTTCAACAATCCCAAAAACACAGGTTTCTAGTTCTCACATGAGCTTTGGAGTTTGTTGTTTGATGCAGTTACTTGTTTCATTTCATTATCATTTTTTTTCCTCACTCTTGGTCCACCCTCACCCTCACTAGTTTTTCTATCATTTTCATTTGAAACCTCCTTCAAAACGTTCTTCATGCATCATTTCCTCGCTATCTGATCCACAACAAACCTGGCCAATCATCGTCTGATTCATTAGTTTACACAATGGCCATCACGCGTGAAGTCTTCCACCTACTTTATGCACTCTAATCTCCATCATCGATCTGTCTCTTGATCAAAAGGCTATCATGTCACCTCAATACTTTATGCACCCCAATCTCCACCATTGATCTATCTAGCCTGATTCGATGGTTATCGCGTCACCCGCTCGCTAACTAGCTTTGCCAATCTCCACCGTCGATCTATCTAGCCTGATCCAAAAGCTATCGTGCAATCTCGCATGGATTCTTGCACCATTGTTATCCACATGATAGCACACGAGAAAAGTGGTTTTCCCATGTTATGTGTCACTTAGTTAGGCTAATCATGTGAAATTTCAAAATACAACTTACAACTTTAAGGACGTGCGAGAAACATCTTATCGCCTCCGAAAACCTACTCCATCATTTCCGCAGATTTCTTTCACGATAAGATCTCTGCCATTCATCTGCATATTAATCCTATTCGTCCATCCATTGACTTAATTCCTCGCGATAAGACCTTTGTTGTTCATCTTCTTCGTTACCCTATTCATTCACCTATTCACTAAATTGGCCATGATAAGATCTTCGCCGTTCATCTTGTTTGTTAACCCTGTTCATCCATCTATTCACTTAAGCCTTTGCGATAAGATCTTTTCCATCCATCTTCTGCTTGTTGATTGATCCAACAGTCCATATGCACTACTGCATCCTTTCGTCCTCCTTTCACCAATTTCAATCTTCGACTGCTCTTCCGCTTGAAAACATATTTAGTTTAGTTCCTTTGCATATGCCTTAGTATAGTTTAATTCTCTTTACCTCTGCAACTTAGATAGCAGCATTAGGTTAGTGTTGATTTAGCAATTCTGTTTAACATCGTTGTTTAGATGGTTAGTTAGGTTATGGTGTGGTTTAGCATTACGTGCTATTTTCTTCATTACTACAGTAGAGTAGCTCTCTCTTAGAATATATTTTCTCTTCTTCAATCAAAGAATTAAGCTTCTTCTGAACCTATAGAAGTCTGTGTTGGAACCCTTGGGGTCTCTTGCCATATGAGCAGTGACAATAGGTAGGACCTTCACTTTTACTTGTGCATATAGCACTGTCACTTCCAAGTTTGTACAAACCTTGGGTTGATAAGTAAAGTTGGTAGCCCTAGAAGTTGCAACATTCTTGTTGCAATACCTAGGCTCATCAAATACCTCCAAAATTCTTCCCACCATATATCTTATTTTCCCTTCAGGATCTAGGTGGCGACTCTAGCTTTCATATTCTGAGAATAATATATATTCTGAAAAACGTCTTCATTCCTAGTAGCCAATATTTTACATCCTCTACTTTCTCCATATCCCCATCAAATTTAGATGACTTGGCTTTCTTAAACTATTCAGGCATGTGATCCTTTCCTTTGATTCATGAATTATAATGATGATAATGGTGAGAATGGTGATAGTGCCTCTGGGCAATAAAACTATATGTTTTTCTTGAATAATGGACCTGTGTGCTAGTTCCTCCCCTTGGGATGTTGAAAGCTACATCTCTTGGCATAATGTACTCACTTCCTCAAATGTGTTTCTTTCTTGACCTACCACCATCTGCTCCATTGGTGTTTTCCTATGAATCGTGAAGTATTTTCTTGTCTCTATGATTGGCCCTCAACTCATATTTCCTTTATCTTTTCCAATCCAAGAGACTTTGCAGAACAACTACATAGATCTCTACTTGATTTGCTTGGGTTCTCACCAACCTCTCATTATCGGCTTGAAATCATCTCACCTCATCCCTTAGGATTCTTAGGGTTTCCATCCAATCTATTTAGTGATTCCCTCCCCCTTGGCCAACTAATCTCTCTTCTTCATTAGCTCCGACCCCATAACTTACATTTTTTGATTGATCAAAACTCTACTCAACCATTCCGGTCATAATTTCTATAAATTGTTTACGTTATGATACTTGTGATGTGTTGCCAAGCACATACATTATTATAGCTTTCAAAATAATAAATAAACACATAATCAAGACCTTGAGTTTGCGTTCATGGTTCTGCCATGTGGTTTCCTTTTGTGACAAAACAACCATGTTAGTGTGCAAACACATTTACAAATCAAAGGAATCAACCATTTAATCCTTTTATCATGATAATTAATTATAAAAAACATATTTATGACTATGGTCCTTCTCTCGCTGAGCTTCTGTAAACCAAACAGTTCACAATAGAATAACCTTACTAGAAAAATAGTAATCAATGACTCATACCATCTTTTAAAACCTAAACAATCAATTAGTCATATTTTTCAAAATCATCACTTGCCCACGACGAAGACCAACCAGTCCAAACATTGAACCTGGATGCTCCGATATCACTCTGTAATATCACTCAACCCCTCAGGTTAGCATTAGAGGAATGGGGAAATTATTGATCATTATTATTATTTTAAATTCCACGTTAATAATTCCATATTTATAAATATAAACACATAAACAGATAAATATATTCTTATATATATATTCACCATTCCCACCGAAAACCCAAGGGATTTCATTCTTCATATTTTACAGACGCCTTTCGGTTGGGTCCCACTAGACACATCACTTAGATTTCTCTCTCTTGCGATGGTTTCCAAACTATGTCTTTGGTTACATGTCAGCTACTCTGTACCAGGTTTACATTGACAATAGTCCCCTCTTACCTCCTCCTCATAGTCCAATCCTATTCACCAATCGCTACCACCGTAGTTCACCTTATCCTAACACCTCATATCTTGTGATGAATATTTATTCCACTAGGAACACAACATGGGGATGATCTAGTTGTGGGTCCTCCATCTGACAATTGGAGCTCTGCCAGGCTTGCATGTATGGCCACCTAGCCAACCCATGTCATTCTGTTCTCCTCCATCCAAGTGCTTGAAATTTCCTACCCTCTTAATCTCTTATAGGCAAGGATTTCAAGCTTATGTGGGTTGTGGGCAAACCCTCTAGCCAATAGCATACTGCCAGACACACATCATCCTACCACGTCATCCCTGTGCTTCAATCCCAGCTATCCCTTTCTTGCGACTTTAGAGATGTTTCAGGGTAAAACCTCTAAGATTTATCTCTAGGACACATTAGTTTCACGAGCCACATCCCTGCATGACCCTTAATCCTAATTGGGACATGTGGGGGCACTACCAATTTAATCCATGCTGCTCCCCCTCTCCCTTCTACCAACACATTATGCGACTACACCAAGGTGAACTTAATGGGATGACTTATTAGGTGGGTCCATCCCCAACCAATGGCATAACGATCGAGCTATGTGGCCACCAATGTGTCTTGGCTATCTTGATCTTAGTTACTCCCTTTTCTCCCCATAACCATTCTATCAGGGTAATCCTTCTGGTCACGTCCACAATGTTGCTACCAATCGTGTAAGGGGAAAATCAACTGCACTAATGGAAGGTCTCCACGACTTGGGCTTGATCTATGAAAGGATAATGTTTCTTTCTCTTTTCTTATGAGTTCGGGGATTTATGCCTCTCTTCCGCAACAAATTTCCTTCTCATTCTCTTTCATGGTTCGGCTAAGAAACTTCGGCCTTACCTCATGCGACCTATTTGATGTGGCTCTTTGTGATTGCACCAAAAACAAGCTCTGTTACCGCATATACTTCCTTGAGCTAGTCTTTTCGACCATGGCTTTGCCTCAAAGGTCTAGCAAGCATCCAAATCAACATCAAGGATTCATGTTGATGTCAATGGTTTACTAAGGAATTCCATGGTACTACCCCTCCTAAGTTGGGGGAAAGACTCACCAAAGAGCTCTTGGCCTACCTGCATTCCCTGTTCTCAGATAAGGAATCCCACACATTCTGACATACATGCTCCAGCGGCCATTACCTACCACAGGATTGGAATGGAATCATAAGAGGTTTCCACCTCACCTACCACACGTTGACAGTGTCAAAATCCATGTCGAGCCTATAGGCAACTCCATGGTGTTGTGAAGAGCCTTCTGGTGCCTCATTGGTGACACTAGGATGCCAACGAAAGATTTCCAACCTGCTAAAAATTCAAGGATGAAGGCCTTTAGGTAAATTTGATGGGCTCATCAGGCCTCTAGGGAAACATCCCTAAACTTTAATGCAATTCCTGCCATGTGGCATAACAACTTGTAAAACAAGAAAATAAATGGATGTAAGTGAGAAAAAACCATGTTGAGTAGACAATGTTCCATGTAACTATTTCTCATTAACAATGAAGGGAGCTGAGCCCACAATTCTCAAGTTTTATTCCAATCTTTCTATGGCTTTTGTTACTTCCTGCATCATGGCCTTATGTTCCTCTATTATTCACTCATGTGTTTTTCCAAATACACTTAAGCATTTCATTTAGATTAAGGTTCAATTAAGTTTTATAACTTAGACCTTATTATTATATATTTTATTACACATATTTGGCACATGTTGTTTTGTGTTCAACACTAACAAGTCATTCACACATCATCTTGTTTCCAGATCCAAAGCTCATGCTCACTTAGTTTATTTTAATAGAATCACTCGTTCTAGATAAAAAAACACACAGGTACACACATGTATTTAGCATGTCCATCCATATCATATCTACATAAAAATGCGTCCACATTCATACATCAACAACACAATACAATTCCAAAATCCAGGACTAACACAATCAAGAGTGCATCGTGGTTCATCAACTGATAAATAAGTAGAAGCATATACTTATCTTTGATCTTGCAGTGCAACTGAGTTTGAGACAAGGAATCTCAAATTGTCCTATTGTCGCAACTGTTCCTCAAAAGGGTAAACAATCAAGTGGAAGCATATGATTGGCCAAAACAATGGAGGTGATGGAAGAACACAACCAAGGCTCAAAAGGTTAATAGCATGGCAATCACAGAGGTCGTTTATTGAAGGTGGGTTTATTTTTTAATGAGCTTGAACCTTGCGTTAACATATTCTTAGTGGCGGGTTTATTTTTTAACGAGCTTGAACCTTACAAAAACATTGCTCATACCAGTGGTCTAAAGATGTCTCTCATTGGTAGGTTTATTTTTAGTGAGCTTGAGCTCTACGATAACATATGCTCAATGCCTTTTTATGTAGGCTAGAAATGACCAAACTACAGAGCTAACTACACTAAAATCTAAGGAACTACTGAGATTAGGTAGGATGGTTTTGTCTTTCGTCTAGACACAACCCTTCCTTTGCTTCGTCTACGCACTGTAGACAAAGGTGAATGGTGGTTAGACCAATCACCTAACCTAAGAAGTTGAAACTAAAAAGCTAAAAAGCTAAAAAAAACTAAAAGCTAAAAAAAAGAAATTGGTCGGTTTTCACTTGCATAAAAAGGTTTGCATGCCCCCAGGTATTGAGAAAATGAGAGTTTCCAGGTCACCATATGGAAGTCACTGCATTTAAGAAGGATTGTTTCATATGCGGTTAGAGAAAACACTTCTTTGGCTTTGTCCATAGAAATAGACAAAGCTAAATGGTGTGAGATAACAATTCCAATCACATAACTTGTTGGGAAACCTATCTTTTCAGCTGGGTTCACCTGCCAAAGCAAACCAGGGTACATGCCCCCTAAGCTTCGTTACATTCACCGGACTACTTGCCGAAATCAGGTGGATGGAATGAAGGTTGAAGAGACATTCTTTATGCAAAGAGACCATTTAGGGACGATGTTTGACTCATAGCTGTGTTTGAACCAGGAAATGAAAGCTAGTTGATGAGATGTACCATTTTTCCTTCATGCGGGAAACAAATCACTCGAAAGAGTGTGGAAACAATAGCTTCCATGCTATGAACATAGTCACGCCCAAGGAGTAGATTGTAATCTAATGGCCCTTGGAATTTCAAGTGAATGGTTTTCCTTTTCAAAGTTATCTGCAACTTCGGAAGGATCCTTAATGGTCGACTAGTTCCTTTGTTAAAGCCTGACAAATTTTGTGTCTCAGGCAGAAGAGATGGTGAACCAAGTGCTTTCCAAGTAGTTGAGGAAAGGATACTCACTGAAGCCCCTTCATCTATGATAGTGCCAGACATGATCATTTTGTAAACTTGTACTATGATCCAAAATGGTACATTAGACGGAAGGCGGGGTCTTGCTAGTTGATTCCAATCGAAGGAAACAACTAGACTGCTCGGAGGGGGTACTGGATAAACGGATGAATTAACCCCTTGAACTGGGGGACTTTCCTCCTATTGTAAAGGAATGGGTGGATTTCCCCCAAGTTCATCAGACTATGTATTAAAAAAAAGAATTTGAACGACATCGTTTTCATTCTCTTTGGAAATAGTATCATCTAAAGGTGGACCTTCTGAAGGCAAGACTGGGTCGACTGCCATCTCAACCTATTGACTTTGGTTCAGTATGGACTCAAAAGGTTCACTTTCAATGACAGGAATTTCAACCGACAATTGAGTTATGTCAGTCGGGTTTTCAACTAGTGATGGACTTGGTAAGAGTTTCTTGTATCCAAGTGGAAGTTGCTGCAATGAAGCAGGAAAATTATGTAAGATTCTCTTGGCCTCATCTAGAAAAGGAAAACGAGGAAGGTGATGGTCTCCTTCACATAATAAACATGGAGTTTTGACCTTTCTTTCCTGTCTGGGACTTTAATTTTCACTAGTTGATGGTGTGCTGTCAACATGATCGCTAGAGGTTGATGACACCGGATGGTGAAAACAGGGAGACAATTCTCTCAAGATCTGCAGAATGCAAGGACAATCTCGATGAAAATGGTTTCCTTTTCAAATTAGACAAGGATATCTAGGAGATTTAATGTGTGGATTTTCACCAGATGGTTCATTGTTGCCCCCTTTCTTAACTGACTTCTTCTTCTTCTTCTCCTTCCATTTCTTCTTCTTCTCAGCCACTTGGTTACTAGTATCACTATTTTCACCAAGCAAAGAGGAAGAAGGGGAAGGAGAAACAATTGAAGTAGAAGGCGAAGGGTCACTTTCGGTGTCAACTAGATACTTATTTGATTGCTAGTCCCACTAAGATGGGTAGCTATCTTAGAAACAAACAATTAAAGCACTTTTCAATTTCCTTTATATATGATAGATAAGAGAGAAGGAAAGAGGGCCAACCTCGATCTTCTGCTTGACTCTTTGCTTGATTTTTCTCTCCCTTGATGGAACTTGCAACTCCTCTCCTACTTGTCCCGCTTTAGAGAATACCTGTAGAGAAAAAGTAACAAAACACCATCAAAGCATCTCAATCTATAATATCATAAACAATGCAGAATCAGAAACACATTGACCATACAATTGCGTTCACAAATAACAAGATTCACAAATACACGATTATATGGAGGAAAAATCAAAGAACTTTATTAATAGTAGAAGAGAGGATTACAACCCAACTGTCTGATCCAGCATCATCCTCCCAGCATCAAAGCCCTCTTCACCTCATGAAAAGCGAGATCACCCAACAATACAGTGCTTCTTCTCAAAGACAAACTAACAACACTTCTTTACAAATTACAAAATTCCAGCCTCTTGATCTCTCAAATGAGGGATCTATTTATAGATGTTTGCAAAGGTGTCAGTCAGCTCTGGGATTTTGATTAGCGTCATTCCACTGATATTTCTTAGTCCCACTTGGAGATTTCATTGATCTCTTACTCATTCCTGGGTGAATTCGGAGAGGCAAGTGTCATAGGAGAAGTTTCTAGAAGATTCCATGAGCATCCACTTAGAAAACTGTCTCAGCCATTTGTCCATTCTCACTCATTGCACCCTACAAAAGGCCTCTTCAGTATGCATCCCACCTTGCTAGTGTAGAAATTAGTATGCATTGCACCTTGACCAAGGAGCAGTCAATATGGTCCAGTTTTGGCCAGTTCTGAGTGGTTTTTCAGGTGGAACTTCTAGGAAATGATGTAATCAATTGACCATGATCCTTTAGGGTATGAAACAACACTTTTAGGGGTTAAAGGACCCTTGGTTTATCGACATATATGATTGGGGTTGTAGTACCCAAATATGTCTATAACACATAGCCTCCATGGACCCAAGATGTTACTGTGCTCCAAAGACCTTTGTCTCAACCCACAACCTCTAGGGATCCAATTTGTTACAGGGATCAAGGGATCCTATCTTAGCCCACAATGTCTAGGGACCCCAAGCTATTACAGGGCTCTAAATACTAGCAGATCAACCCGCAATATCTAGGGAACTAGAGAAGCAATCCCCTTCTATTCACTTCTCTTCTCTTCATAATTTCCTACAGATTTTCTCTCACTGAATGATCTAATTTCTTCTCTATTTTATGTTTGCCTCTTCCCCTCTCAAATGAATGCCTACTGTTATATTTTTTACTTGTTTTTCATTTTCTATTACGTTCTTTTTGCTCTTCCATCCGCAGTCCCTCTGCTAGACTTACTATCCTCTTTCATGTTGTTGTTTCTCAAGAAACATGGCCCTCTGTACTTTCTTTTTTTGCGCATTTATTTCAAAAACTAGTCTCTTAAATTCATGCACCAACCAATTTTTCATGGTTGTCCTATAATTTAGGTTTCCTTTCACAAGAAACTAAATCATCCCAAGAAATCAATCCTCCTCCCTAGCTCTGGAATCTATGCCCCTTTTACTCAATCCCCCCTTTTTTATTTCACATATTGTAAAAATATTTACAATGTAGTTTATGAGAGAACCATGGGTGGGGTTGTCATAGTCCCCTCCCTCTTGAGGGAACACCACCCTCGGTGTTCATATGCCCATATGAAACACTAGAAACAAAACACAACACATATTGTTTTATGGATATTTATAGAAACAACTATATACAACATTTACAATCATGTCCATGCTTTCTTTAACCAACAAACAATAATGGATAATTAACTTATGGCATCAATGATTTCTCACATTGCCTCCTCTATCCCAAAGTGATTCCATTGCACCTTGACCTACTATATTACTTGATTTTGGAGCATAAGACTCCTTGGGTCTAGAATGAACATTGGATCTAGCTGGAACTCTCCCTCTAGTTCCACCTGTAGCACAAACCAATCAATGACATGATTAGTATCATGTACATATATTTTAAGAAAAGAAACATGGAAAACACATGAATTGTAACTGATGGCAATATATCCAGTATATAATCCACTATTCTAATCCTCCAAAGGATTTCAAATGCCCTACAATATCGTGGTGCCAACTTGGGACATGTTCTAATCCTCAAGGAACTCTTATTGGGCTTAATCCTTAGATAAACATGCTCCCAAACATGGAACTCTTTATGCAATCTATGCTGACCTGCATAGATTTTCTATCTATCCTGTGCCACTTTCAAATATTGTTTTATGATTTCAACTTGATGCTAGATATCCTTGAGCATATCAAGTCCTACATGGAATCTGTTCATTGGATCACTCCAGCTTATAGGCTTTTCACAACTCTTGCCTACCATGCCTCAAATGGGCTCATATTTATGGATTCTTGGTACCATTATTGTATGAAAATTACACAAGTGGAAGATATTTTTCCCAGTACCTGGCTAATGCATTACATACATTCTTAAAATGTCCTCAAACATTATGTTAATCCACTCTGTTTCCCAATTTTTTGGGGATGATAGGTTGTACTAAAATCCAAGTATGTTCCCATTCCCACAAACAGATCCTTCAACAACTTAAAAGTGAACCTAGCATCTCTGTCTGACACAATATTCTTGGGAATTCCATGTAGTCTCATTATCCCCTTTAGGTAAATTTGTACTATGTCACTAGCGGAATTGGTCGATTTAACTGCTACAAAATGAGCTACTGGCTCAGCATATCGACCACTACCATGATTGTCTCATGTTGCTTGGACGTTTTAGTTAATCTTGTGATAAAATCCATAGAAATTTCCTCCCACTTCCATTCCAAAATAGGGATAGGCTACAACAATCCTGTCGGATGCTTGCATTTTACCTTTACCTATTGGAATTCCATGCATTTTTCCATGAAACCAGCCACATCCTTCTTGATATTCAACAAGAAATAGTGATTTTTAATGGTTGTAAGGGTATTTTGATACTTTGGATGGCCCGAACAAGGACTAACACATGAATCTATCATTATCAGCCTTTTCATTTCATCATTGTTAAGAACATAAATTTTGCCTTTGTACATGATTAGGTCATCCTCAGTGAGGTGATATTCTTCATCATCACCACTTTGCAACAAATTTTCTTTCACTTGCTGATATTTTTCATCTTGTAGACCAACACTTTTGACTCTTTCTATCAAGTCTGTCGTATAAGAACTTACAACTGCCAAGTGATTTACTTGGATTCTTCTACTCAAAGCATCAACAAACTTCGGTTGTCCAAACAAGTATTTGAGCCCACTATGGTTTATCATGAGTGTAAATTTCTTGCCAAGGGCTAATGCCTCCGCATTTTTAAGGCATGAATTACGGTAGCCAATTCTAAATCATGTGTCACATAATTTACTTCATGCTCATTTAACTTTCTGGACTCAGAGCATACAACTTGCCCTTCCTGCATCAAAACTCCATTGAGTCCCTCTTTGCAGGCAGCAACACACCCCATGAAATCCTTGTCAGTATTTGCAATTCTTAGCACTGGTGCATGTGTAAGCAATTTTTTTAACTATTCAAAGCTTTGTGCACATTGTGCACTCCACCCAAATACTTTTCCTTTTCTTTGTAAGGTTGTAATGGGATGGCCTATCTTGGACAAATTTCGGATAAATCTCCCATAATATCCTACCAATCCCATGAATGATCTAATTTCATCCACATTCTTTGGAGTTAACCACTCCATTATGGATTTGATCTTTTAGGGTCAACTGAGATTCCTTCCTTGGAGACAATATGCCCCAAATAACGTATATGTGACTAGAAGAAGTTACACTTGTTAATAGTTGTATAGAGATTTTTCTCTCTCAATAGTTGTAACATTGCAGCTAAATATTTCTCATGATACTCTTCTATTATTGAATAGACTAGTATGTCATCAACAAATACAATGACAATTTTTTTGTTTGTTTTCAAGCTTCTGTGGTGGTTTTTTGGAGTAGCATGAACCGGATTATCCATAGTGTTATGTTCATCTTGTCTATGTTTCAAACCTATAAATAATTAAAAATCAAAAAAGAATTCATATATGTAAGGGTCGGCTTCTATATAAAAATTTATCAATTTCTAGGATTATATCTACTCTGGTAGGAAGATTCTTCTTCTCTCAAGAAACTCTCAAGAAACTATCATTCATATTCTATCAATTTTGGTCCTGATGATGGACCCCCTTTGGGGTTCGAAACGTCGACAAGATGAACATAACATTGTGGAAATTTTTTTTATCAAGCACATGAATGAGGTAAGGACATTGCTAAGCCCAAAGGGTACCACTACGAAATCATAATGCCAATATCTTGTTCTGAATGCAATTTTATGAATGTATTTGTCCTTGATTATTACTTGATGGTAGCCTCATGTTGGGATGGGGTCCCCTAGGGTCAATTTTGTGGAAAAAGCCCAAGTTTTGTTGTATAAAGATGTAAAGTCTCCGCAAATTGTGGTCGTGGAGCACATAGATAGTTAAAGAATCATAAAGGGATTTACCCTTCATTAAGTAAGTCAAGTCGGCTTTTTGAGGATCTACTAAATAAGTATGTTTTAGGATGTCTAAGGAAAGTAATGAAGTTGGCCTATGTGAGAAGTCTAAGGAGTTAGCGAAGAAGAGTAGGAAGAAAGGCTCTATAGATATGTGCGCAAAGGCCTAGAGTAGAGTCCGTAGCTGAGTGCGCAGGGAAGTTTTGAGTCTGTAAGCAGAACAAAATATTAATAAAGATGTCTATTGCATAAATTCTTGAGTTTCACCTATTTACTTTTGTTATGAATGAATGCGCTTTATGTTGCAATGAATGATGGGTTTATGAAATAATGATCTATTAATTCGCAGTTTTACCTAATCTATTGTTATATGAATGCAATTAACATTAACTATTTACACGAAGATTACCTTGTTGTATGTTGAAGTTATCGAACACTTAAGCCGATTGGGTAATTACTGGGTTAAGAAAAATCATTGGTGCACGTAAGTAACTGACCAATCTGTTCAAGGTCCGCGGAAGATAGTCATAGACCTTCGTAGAGGCCTAGGGGTTGAATAAAAGGAGTTATATCGATAAGCCTTAAATTCTTATTGATCTGTGTGAAGACAGATTAAGGACACAAAATGACATCACATTGATCTTTGGGTACAGAAACTTGGTTCCAGCATCCCCCCATACTGCTTCGGGTGAGACTTTAGTCTATTCTCTGCAGATTGATGCTAAAAGGGCCAGTGTTGTAGGGATTTGTTTAGCGCAACTAACTTTGAACCTGGGTCAGGACCCGCTGAGCCAATAAATGGTTCTGTTTCCAGGACCGGGATCTATATAAAGAGATGTGTGATGTTGCATCACTAGAATCCAATAACGAAAGAAATTGAGAAGTGGTTGGATAGAAAGATCCACGAATTTTCGACGCAAGAAAATAGAAAACTGTGGCTTCTCGATCGAACTATATGAGTGGATCGCTAAATTGGCAGACGACCAAGGACGGTGGAGGCTTGAGGGTCCAATAGTGTGGACCCCAAAGCTAGTGTGGAGGTTGGAAGCCTCTGAAGATAAGATTGTTTGTGTTGTCGATCATTATCCTAATCGAGTCATAGGAGGATTTGTGACAGAATTTTTGATCGATACATCAGTCAGCTACATTGAAGCAGCGCGGCGTTTTTTCAAAGGATCGCGAGGTAAGTATTTGAAATATTTGAATACTTGGATTAAAATGCTCTTGTGTGAAAAACAGGTTATGCCACTGCCTTGATGTTTGGATCTATGCAAAGTGGACGATTATTTAGAAATCAGCAGAGAGCAGGTCCTGGATACAACCCATTGATAGAATCTCCTTCGAGCGATGAAGAGGAAGTGGTATAGGCCTCACCACAAAGCGCTGTATAGTTGATAAAGCAAGGTTTTTTGCGAATACCTCATCCACCCACAGAACCACAACCTCTTCCACCGTTCAACATGTCTAATACGATGAAGCTTCCCGTTTTCAAGGGCTTGGGGAGTGAGGACCCTAATCAGTTTTAGTTCATTGCGAAGTTTGTATGGATGACACAGAATATTACAGACGATCATATAAAGAAGGTACATTTGGTTACTTCTTTACATGATCGCGCATTGACATGGTACCTTAATTACTACATGGATAACCCATTGGAATCATTAGTGGACACTCAGACTGCTCTGAATAAGGAATTCGGAAGACCTAAGTATGAATCACAATCAATTGTTTGATTCAAGGAAATCGCGATGAAGATTGGCGAAACTCTCTGGGAGTTAGATCAGAGACTAAAGTGTAGAATCCATAAAGCCAATATGAATCTCACAAATAGTTAGCACCGCGATTGGTTTATATCCCCACTCCTACCTCACTCAATGATTTCTTTGTCACAACAAAAGATAGAGACTAGGGCAAAAGCATTGGAGATCACAATGAGGTTACATGAGACCCCTATCTAGGACACGACGTTGGGATTTCAACAGATTCATGAGGAATTTAAGAACCTCTGCTTGAAGTTTTAGAGCTTGAAGAAGGAGAAAGAGGCTCGGTTGGAGGTGCACAAAGAAGTTTGGTGCCTAAAATGTAAAAATTGGGGGCATAATAAGGATCATTGCCCTGTTTTCATGAATTATACAGGGGGAGGGCCCATGCCTCTAAGGCAAGAAGCCCCAGTAGGACCAAGTACAAGGCCCACACTATGGTGTGCTATTTATCAAGTAGAAGGAAAACATGTAATAGACAATTGCCACTTGCTGCAAAAATTTGTGCAGATACCCCAACAATTATTTTGCAATTCCTATAAATCGATGGGCCACGATGAGGGTAATTTCCGTAGCTATGAGCTAATGATGGAGAGAATGCCCACGTATCAATTGAACACAAAAACTCGACGTTCGAAACAAGGCATTGGGGGAGCGCGCAGAGGATACCAGGGGCACAGACGAGGCCGAGGAGGAGGAGGACCTAGTAGAGGTCGAGGACAAGTTATTTTCTACAATTACGGAGTGCAAGGACACTACACGCAAGAATGTACAATCCATAATCACCCATCTTGCTGATATTGTACCCAGTTTGACCACATGATAGAAGAAAGCCCTATATTGATAGCCAAAATGTAGGAGAAGAAGGAACAACCTCAGCAACCCACCCAGAATTTACAGATGATGAGGGCCGAACCCCACGAGCAGGATCCCAATGTAAATATTGTGCTATGAAGCAGAATGATGACTGGTGATGATGAAGGAAAGAAGCCTGAAGAAAGTGAGTGGGTTCGTAAGGCTCTAGAAAAATAAGTTGGGTTTGACCTGGAGCATGCGAAGGAAACATTCATGGAAGCAAGGAAAATCTTCACTGAGGCCTCTACCTCAGGAAATCAGGACAAGTTATCTGAATAAGTTGACCCCTCCATGCTTACCACTTTCTTGGAGACTTGTATGAAGCTATTGCGTGACAAAAAGGTGGTGAAAGGGCTACAAGAATTGATAAATAAGTATCCTGGTAAGGAAGGTGCTCCTGAAGGACACCGCGCAGTCAAGAAGATAGGAAAACACAAGGCGAGAACAGGGCGCAAGAAGAGGCTTACCATGCAAAGAGAAGAGTATGAAATGGATTAGGTTATTCTAGATCTAAGGTCAGATGCAAATGTTTTTCCTAAACAGACATGGGAAAGAATGGGGAGACCTGCACTGCAATGGTCCCAAATTTAGCCAAGGATGGAAAATCAACAGAAGATTATCCCTATGGGGAGATTGCATGGAGTGACCATATATATAGAAGGAGTGAGCACATTGGCCAATTTTGAAGTAATAGAAGTTGTTGATGACAACAATCCATACCCCGCACTCTTGGGAATTGATTAGGCCATTGATATGAACGAGTTAATCAATTTAAATAAATAGACAATGTTGTTTGAAAGGAAATCGCTCTGCATAGTAGTGTCATTGGAGCCTGTAGATGGACCACGCTACACTGAACCAGTTCGCGATTATGAGGAAAGAGATGATGACTTGGACTAGATATATAAGATAACTTCGTGAGATCAAGACTAGGTTAATCTGACAGCCAATGGATGAATTGCATGGGACTGTGAAAGCTCTTGTACGTGAGATTCAGATGAAGAATTGGAACACTCGTAGAATAGGTTGCATGAAGTATCTACGCTGCATTGTAATATGATGACTAAAACGTTGCATTGTGTATCATCCGAGGTAAGAATTTTTCTTTATTATGATGGTCTCACTGATGTAGATAAATTTTTGGATGCATTTGAAAGGGAAGTACCAGAGAAGCATCGCTTCCAACCGCTGGATTTGGCACTACACCTGCACAGTGGTGGGGTATTCATAAAGGCTATTTTGGTGAATGGCACAAGTACAAAAGAATGATGAGATTGCTGTTTGGTCACCCAAAAGTTTGGCTAACTGAAAAATACAATGGGAGAAATGATCTACGCGATCATTTAGCAAAATGGACTAAGGTTTATGGAACAGATTCGCAGCCGGAGTGGGTGCATATTTTCTGTCACACTTTGGACATCATTCCTATGAATTGGTACCTGGAAATAGAGCTTCGCCATGGTACTGCAGAGTGGGACATCTTAAGAGAAGTATTTTTATGACCTTCAACTTTGAGGATAGGTTCGAAAGCATCGACGAAGCACTACAAGAGGTTAAGGTAACAATCTTCAGAATACTGTAGGATCCTTTAGACTTGATTCACCCAGATTGGAGCACCTAGCTGCGCCATGCGCTGGAATGCTACAATGTGACCGTTAAAGAAGATGATGAGGATCCATGGAATATTAACATCCCAGAGGTAGAGGGCCACCACGAAGTTTAGGGACCGTAGATAGGGAATCCAGACATTACTGCACCATTGAAAACTAGACAAGTGAACATTGGCACAGAAGCGGAGCAGAAATCCGCGAAGATTGAATATTACTAGGATGATGCCACAGTAGATAAGGTCACTGAGTTGCTCAAAGAATACCAGGATTTGTTCCCTACTGAATTTTCAGACCTGAAAGGTATCATAGGAGACATGACCGTGATGAAGATTACCTTGAAGCTGGACGTGAAGTTGATCAAGCAGAGACAATATCGTCTTAATCCCAAGTATAAAGAAAAGGTCTGTTCAGAGTTGCACAAGATGTTGGCAGCCAGTATTATTGAACCGTTGGAGGAATCTAATTGGGTGAGCCTAATGGTCATTCAAGAAAAGAAGCAGAAGGATGAAATAAGAATTTGCATAGATCTCAGGAAGCTTAATGATGCTTATATTCATGATCCTTTTCCAACACCTTTCATAGATGAGGTACTAGATAATGTTGGAAGGTAGGAGGCCTATTCATTCACTAATGGGTTCTCTAGATACCATTAGATTAAGATCGCACTAGAAGATAGGAGTAAGACCACCTTCACAATAGAGTGGGGATGTTTCCAGTATACTGTGATGCCTTTTGGACTTAAGAATACACCAGTGATCTTCTCGCACGTAGTCATCACGACGTTCAAAGAACTCATGCACAAGTTTTTGGAGGTATATTTTGATGATTGGAGAGTGTTTGGACTAGTAAAGTGTCATGTAGCTAGTTTGCACTTGATGTTGGATACATGT
The DNA here is from genome assembly GCA_000404065.3 of Pinus taeda. Lineage (NCBI taxonomy): Eukaryota > Viridiplantae > Streptophyta > Pinopsida > Pinales > Pinaceae > Pinus > Pinus taeda. The sequence continues at coordinate 39,179 of APFE031528229.1, forward strand.
CGAAGGTATCAAATTGCGTTAAAATTGAAGAAATGATTGTTGTGCATCCCTTTCGAAATCTTGTTGGGTCATGTAGTATGCAAGCAGGGACTTATGGTGGACCCTACTAAGATCGCGATAATAACTAATTTGGAGGCACCAAGAAGTGTTAAATAGCTACATGCAACACTGGGCCACACTAGGTACTATCAGAAGTTCATTAAAAGTTATGCCGATATTACCGCGCCTATGGAGAAACTACTGAAAAAGGACACTACATTCCATTGGGATGAAGAATGTCAGCAGAGCCTAGATGTACTGAAGGAGAAAATGGTCACCACGTCAATCCTAGTCTTCCCGGATTGGAAGAAGGAATTTCATGTGCGTGTGGATGATTCATGTATTGTGCTAAGAGTAGTGATGACACAAGTTGGTGAAGGAGAATTCGATCACCCTATAGCATTTGCGAGCAAGAAGTTGTTTAAGGCTGAAAAAGAATTACTCGACGGCTGAGCACGAAGGGTTGGCTATGGTGTATGACCTCCAGAAGTTCAGACATTACCTACTAGGTGGACATTTCAACATGTAAATAGACCATTCTACATTGAAATATTTAATTAATAAGCCTATGTTGGGGGAGAAAATATGTAGATGGCTACTATTGTTTCAGGAGTATGATTTTGAGGTGATTGTGAAGCCAAGAAGGCTGAATGCCAGGATAGACCATTTTTCGCGCATTGAAACTAGAGAGGAACCAACCAAGTTGGAGGAAGGGTTGCCTGATGCATAGCTCTTTGCGGTGTGTGTAGCATATAATCACTTTGCAGAAATTATCCACTTTCTAACTATGGGGACGGCTCCAGAAGGATACAATAGTTAGCAAAAGAAAGAATTGGTGGTATGCATGGCAAATTTTTTAGTAATTACAGGCCATTTGTATAAGATGGGATCAGATAATATACTTAGAAGTTATGTGCCTGGTTTTGAATGGAAAAGTATCCTCATTGAAGCTCATGGAGGAGTTGTGGGGGGGAATTACGCAGGAAAAGCAACAACACAGAAGATTCTACGCGCTGGATTGTGGTGGCCGACATTGCATAAGGATTCTAAAGAATAATGTAGGGCATGCAACACATGTCAGAGAACGGGTAGGTCATCACGGAGGGATGAGATTCCTTTGAATATGCAGGTGTCATTGTAGCCATTTGAAAAATGGTAAATTGACTTTGTAGGACCAATTCAACCTCCAAACAAGAAAACAGATGCACGATATATCATCACCATGACTCAATATTTGACTAGTTAGGTAGAGGCACAACCTATGAAGGATTGTACAAGGGCAACAACAGCGAAATTTTTATTTGAATATGTGTCGACCAGGTTTGGTTGCCCAAAGGTTTTGATGAGTGATCATGGTATGCATTTTCTCAATGAAATGACCAACGCGCTAACAAAATAGCTCTAGTTTTATCACCATAAGAGTATGTCGTATCATCCTTAGTCCAATGGCACATTCGAGGCTTTTAATAAGATATTGGAGAATGTGCTGATGAAGGTTTACAATGCATAGTGAAATGATTGGGATGTTTGCATACCAGTAGTGTTATGGGCATACAGAACTACTTGCAAAAATCTCACTGGCCAGACACCTTTTTGGTTGGTCTATGGTGTGGAGGTTGTAATGCCTATGGAGTATATCATGCCTAGTCTACGCATAGTGGCTTTCACAGGAATGGCAGACTGTGGAGCCTTAGAATATTGGCTCGCGTAGCTAATGGAGCTCGAGGAAGATAGGTTTTTCGTTGGATTCCATCAGCAGGTTCAGAAGGAACGTGGAAAAACTTGTTGCGGTCGTCACATCAAACTGTACACATTCAAGGTAAATGATTTGGTTTTTTTATATGACAGTAATTTTGAAAAGTTTCCAGGAATATTTTAGATGTACTGGCTGGGGCCATATGTTATCAAAGATATTACAAATGGTGGAGCATTTTAGATTGTGAAGTTGAATGGGGATCCATTTCTGATAAGGGTAAATGGAAGCCGATTGAAGCCATACATTGGGGATCCAGCCCAATCACTACATGACAGTAGCACAGTCTTAGCACTCTAGGTATTTGCAAGGAGGCGCAGGACTATAAACGACACTGCCCAGTTTATAGAGCTATGCGATAGGGGGGATGCGCAAAAATGAGTGATGTCACAATACCAGAAGAAGCACGAAGGGAGTTGTGCTATAGGAGGAGAGACTACGCAATGTAGCCAAAAAGTAACCATTACAACCACTTTTCATGATTTGACTGCTAGGAGACAGTTAAGAGGAACCGGGGGGGGGGAGGGCCAACAGATAAGGCATTTAAGGCTAAAATCTTTGGAGATCTGCCACCAAATCAACATTTCTGAATGGATTGTGGGGGGAACAGTCGAATTTGAATTCGAATTCGCCTATAAATTACGCATGGCAGTCCAATGAAAAACACTTTTCATCCTTAGAATTTCTGTGTTGAGCTGTCGATTGTTTATGAATCCTCATTGTTTCGCTGATTTAGTCATTACTTCTGTATTTGATATCTTACCCAAGGATACCTAGCAGTTTATTCTCAGCACAATGTCTGGACCAGGAGATACCAATAGTACTAGAGGGGCTGTCACCTCTAAGGGAGCTTCCCTAGAGGTAATGAGCAGGGAGGCTCTAGCTGTTGTGCGTACAACACCGAGGTTGCCTAGGCCGAAGCCTACACCAGTAAGAGAAATGCCCAAACCTAAGAAGGACAAGCAAAAGAAGCCCATGCTAGTGCGCGAGTCACCGAGGAAGCATGCTAGGCCTAGAGGAAAGAAAATTCAAGTGCTAAGGAGAAGGGGAAGGTGGTGGATTTGGAGGTTGAAGTGGTCACAAAGGACATAGACACCGAGGGGGTGGATCTTGTTATCACTTAAGAAAAAATTTCAAATTTTTTCAATTTGTCAAAGTCCTCTCAGGGAGAAGGAAATTAGCATAGGCTTACAACAGGTTATAACTTCAAGGACCTTGCTGTCATCTATAGCCAAATTTTCAAGAAAAGATGAGGAGAGAGGGTATCCTCTAATAGAGTATGAAAGGTGGATAGCAGCAGGAGAACTCATGGCACGTGACACATGTCAAGAAGAGATCCTCAGAGCTCTCTAGATATTATATGATGAGCTGGTAGATGTAGCTGAATCTTGTGGATACAGCTGGTTCTCATTCATAAAGCCACAAGCTTCTTTGTCACCTGTTCGTAGTTTGTACCTATATGGTGGGGTAGGCACAGGAAAAACAATGTTAATGGAAATTTTCTATGAGCAACTGCCTGAATCTTGGAGGAAAAAGAGAATTTACTTCCATGATTTTATGTTGGATGTACATAGCCTACTTTAAAAGCAAAAAGATCTAAGTGATCCTTTGGATGATGTTACTAATTATATTTCAAGTGAAGCAATTCTGTTGTGCATTGATGAGTTCATCGTAATAGATATGTCAGATGCATTGATCCTGAATCGGATGTTTAGACATTTATTTAACAAAGGAATTATCCTGGTTTCCACTTCCAACAGGGCTCCTGATAATTTATATGAAGGTGGTCGAGCAATGTGTTGTTCATAAAATTCGATCTTCCACTGACTATCGAAAGCTCACTTCAGCTCAGAAAGGATTGTATTTTTGTGGCAAACATTCTTCTCCTTTGATCAAAGAAAAATTTCAAGAATTGATGATATATGGCCACTCCAACAACTGTTGAAGTTGTCATGGGACGAACATTACAGATTCCTTTTGGGAGCCAATGGTTGTTCTTATTTCCAGTTTGAAGATCTCTGTGAAAAACCTTTGGGTGCAGCAGATTATTTTGGGCTTTTCAAGTATTTCCATACTCTTGCACTGGAAGGCATACCTACTTTTGGAGCATGAAAAATTCCTCAAAGCTTTGTAGCTATTTGGTAGGGAATGGAAGAAGATTGAAGTGTTTGTTGGTTCAAAGTCTATTATTCAGATTCGTAGTCATGCTCAAAAATACTTTTTGAAGGTTCAAAAAACTAGCAATGGAGAACATGTTCCTCCTCGAAGGCCGAAATGCAAATCAGCACAGCCTTATCCACAAAAGGCTTCCAAACTTGGAATTCTAGCTTCTGTGAAAAATTCTACATCCGGACTTCCCTCTTCAACAATGCCAGGAGAATATGCATTTTCGCTTGGTTCTCAATCAGGGGATGCGTTTACATCTCAAGACATATCATCTCAACCTGTTTCGTCTTGGATTCATCATGGAGTACCCCAAGGAACTGATACATTTGGGTTAAGAGGTGTAGGTAATACCAATGTTAATGGAAGAAATTGTAACAATAGTGATGACAACTCCACAAATGAATGGTCTCTACAATCAACTCCAAATCAGATCAATCAAGAATTTTGTTTAAAAGGTACTCCCAACTTTTTAGAAATCTGGCCTGAAATCCAATCGACCTCCTGTTATAGCAAACACCACCATCTATGCCAACAATTCTTCCAGCAAAATCGGATTCTCAGCTGCTAATTCCCAGCCTTGGGAGCTGTACTGTTTGGTTATGATATTGGTGCTACTTCAGGTGCCTCTGTTTCATTACGGTCGGTTGCATTGAGTGTGATGACCTGGTACAATCTGTCATCCATTCAAACTGGTCTGGTGGTTAGTGGTTCCCTTTATGGTGCTTTATGTGGTTCTCTACTAGCATTCAATGTGGCAAATTTTCTAAGGAGACAGAGGGAGTTAATTATCGCGTCAGTGCTATATTTATCAGGAGCTTTAATCACAGCGTTGGCACCTAGACTTCCTGTGCATATAGTTGGTTGGCTACTGTTTGGACTTGGTACAGGTTTGGCTATGCATACAACTCATTTATACATTTCTGAGACTCCTCCATCTCACATTCATGGAACACTTGTATCCTTGAAGGAACTTTTCATAGTTCTGGGAATCTTGCTTGGTTACTTAATGGGTAATCTAGAAATTTATGTGATTGGTGGCTAGCGATACGTGTATGGCTTGAGCACACCAATTGTTGTAATCTTGAGTATTGGCATGTGGTGGTTGTTACCATCCCCTCGTTGGCTTCTTCTCCAGGCTGTGCAAGGTAAAGGCAACATGGAAGAACTGAAAGAGAGAGCGATTTTTGCATTAAGCAGATTAAGAGGTCGGCCTATGGGTGACATAGCTAGTGATGTACAAATAAAAGAAACCTTGAGACCTTTTGATGATTTACCTTGTTGTAGTTTTTCTTGAAGAATGATACATCTCCACTCAGTTTTGAAAAGCTTTGGGACAGTTAAAAAGAATGTTTACATATCAAGAGGCTCAAAATAGCAAAATTTTCGTTTGAAACTATGTTTTTGGAATTACACAGCAGTTTCGTAGCACGCTACGAAACTGCTGGAGATGATGTCTAATGCACAACAGTTTCGTAGCGCGCTACGAAACTACTGAAGCTACAAAATTTAAACTCAGTCAACCGATTTTGAGGGACCGAGGGAATTTTTTTTAAAAAGGAATATCCTCAAAGGATCATTTAAAGGTATCAACTTTCAACAAGGGAAAAACAGGTGGAGGAAACATATATTCGAACCCAACTCTAAACTTTTTGTTATAAAGTGATCACATTTACTATAGTCCATGATATGTCAGACAGCTTGGAGGAGGTTTTTGTCTTCACACATGGGAAAGGTTGACAACACATGAGGAACGTGGCACTCTAATAGATTGTTGGGTAATCAAAGAGGATCAACATGGTTAATTAATTCTGAATATCTTTGAAGAAACCAAAAGCATAAAAAAAGGGGCAATTTCCCACTTCTCAGCAGTAGTAAAGGGATAAAACATTGAGGACCAGTATGGAGCTTCGAACATCCACCACAACTAAATTGATGGAGACCACTTATCAGAGAATGAGAGTTGATTGTAATTAATGTTATTACCAACATGATGATGGAATTAGACTCCTATTTGTCTTAGGTTTCTAAAGCTTCTAGTTAGCAGTTTGTTGCATTTAATAGTTAGTTAAATTTTGAATAGGTGTCATAATAAGCAGAATTCGAGTTCCCCTCTGCTGGAGGAGGAATCTCATCTATGTAAATAATTCTATAAATAGGAGAAAGAGTAATGTACTCAGGGTTCGAAATTTATTGAAAAAATCTCTGATATTTGGCTTTATGTAAAGACTCTGTTTTAGTAATACAAGTTTGGCTTTGCTTCTCAGGACTCAGGAGGGATTCAATGTTCAGAATGTGTTGTATTGTTCTTTTCCCAATATTTGCAGTGGTATGAATGTGTAATCACTTAAAACTCACTCATGGTGCTCTGATTTCCTATATACATTCATAGACTGTGTGGTCCTATATGTTTTTGGTATGTTCTAAATGTGTTGAATCCTGAATGCCCTGACTTCTATGTAAGGTTGATACCATTGTTATACTGAAATGATGTTGACTCCATAAGCCCAATGGATAGTTTCTAATTGTGTTTCCACCACTCATATTTTTACATTCGTTTCACAAGAGTTAGCCATCTTAATGATAATAAAAAAAATTAATCCTTTGAGAGACCCCTCTCTGGTTGGGGAGGCTAAGCCTCAGCCTAAAGTAGGTTTGAAATAGTTACTTGAGGTCTTCCTGGTCTGCAGCCTTCCAGGGTCAGATTTTGAGATAACATTTTGGCGCGTCTGTCAGAAGCCTAAAGATTATTCTTTCTCAAAAACAAAAGACTGAACTTCTGAAGGTAGCAGGAGCTCAGAAGAATTTTCGAGGCTATAATCTACCTTGGCGACTCCATTTTTGAAGAATTCAAAATTCATATATTCATTGTGATTCCGAGTTATGAAGAACTCAGATGCTACCATTCTTATTTCAAGGTATGCATGCATAAATTTTTCAAGAATTCATGGTTTCCCAAATCATTTTCCCAAGGATGCTTTTTTTTCTAAGGAATGGTCCAAAATTCAATGGAGAAGATTTGAGTTTAACTTTGAAGCATATATCTGATTTCTGTGATTTTGCTGAGCTTCTTAGAGTCAAACATGAGGATGTTTGTATTATGTTGTTCTATGATTCATTTCAATGGAAATGTAAATAGTGGATTGAAAGCTTTCCTACGAAATCTATTAAGTCATTTGAAGACTTTTGGCTTATGTTTTTGGAGGAACGGATAGATAGATCAAATTTGGTGGCAAAATCTCCTTCAATTTAAGGTTTCAAACAATGGAATGATGATCATAAAGAAATAGATGAAATTTTTCTTTGTCCTTGTCTTCTTATCTAAAATCATTTGCATGCAAGACAGAAGATAAGATGAAATTTTTGGATGAGGTTGCTAAGGACATTGATAAATACATTGAAGGTTTACAAGGTCAAGTTCAATCATATAGTCTTTAGGATCATGATCATTCTTATCAAAAGCTTTCAATGGTAGAACATAGGGAGAGGGTGTGCCATCCTTTCTCTTTCGTGATTGAGGAAGAATACACTGTTATGGAAGATTAGTTTGCACAATCAGAAACTTATGAGAATCATCAAGTTGATCATGTATTCTCGGATCCTATAGCTAAATACATGGAAGAGTTTTACTCTCCAGTGTTTCAGTTTTCCTATGAAAATTAGAGGCAATTTCAGTGGCAGTGGTCATCACAATATCATGGTTGCTCTAAACTCCGATGTAGTGAATAGATTCAAATATTAGATAAGACAAATGATTGGCTACATTGGAAATTTCACATTGATTGAGCTGAAAGAAGTTTGAAATTGATAAGGCAGGTAGGTAGGAAAATGAAAATAAGCTCAAGGTTGACTGAGCATTTTTCAGTAGATATAGATTTCTTTCTCCTACAGTGATCATCAAGCTCAAGCCCAAGGTGAAGGCCCAAGAAGCTTGAAGGGGATGCTTGTGAAGCAAATTTCCATTTTTCATAAAAGGATAAAGCACTGGACCTGCAAGTTCTTAGTGTACTACAGGAGCACACTATCCCAAGTGGAGCCACTATTATCACTTAAGAAAAAAATTCAATTTTTTTCAATTTGTCAAAGTCCTCTTGGGGAGAAGGAAATTAGCATAGGCTTACAACAGGTTATAACTTCAAGGACCTTGCTGTCATCTACAACCAAAGGTTCAAGCAAAGATGTGGAGAGAGGGGATCCTCTAATAGAGTATGAAAGGCGGATAGCAGCAAGAGAACTCATGGCACGTGACACATGTTAGGAAGAGACCCTCAGAGCTCTCTAGATATTATATGATGAGCTGGTGGATGTAGCTGAATCTTGTGGATATAGCTGGTTCTCATTCATAAAGCCACAAGCTTCTTTGTCACCTGTTCGTAGTTTGTACCTATATGGTGGGGTAGGCACAGGAAAAACAATGTTAATGGACATTTTCTATGAGAAACTGCCTGAATCTTGGAGGAAAAAGAGAATTTACTTCCCTGATTTTATGTTGGATGTACATAGCCTTCTTCAAAAGGAAAAAAGGTCTAAGTGATCCTTTGGATGTTGTTGCTAATGATATTTCAAGTGAAGCAATTCTGTTGTGCATTGATGAGTTCATGGTAATATATGTGGCAGATGCATTGATCCTGAATCAGATGTTTAGACATTTATTTAACAAAGGAATTATCTTGGTTTCCACTTCCAACAGGGCTCCTAATAATTTATATGAAGGTGGTCGAGCAATGTGTTGTTCATAATATTGGATCTTCCACTGACTATCGAAAGCTCACTTCAGCTCAGAAAGGATTGTATTTTTGTGGCAAAGATTCTTCTCGTTTGCTCAAAGAAAAATTTCAAGAATTGATAAATGGATATATGGCCACTCCAACAACTGTTGAAGTTGTCATGGGATGAAAATTATAGATTCCTTTTGGGAGCCAATGGTTGTGCTTATTTCTAGTTTGAAAATCTCTGTGAAAAACCTTTGGGTGCAGCAGATTATTTTGGGATTTTCAAGAATTTCCATACTCTTGCACTAGAAGGCATACCTACATTTGGAGCACGACAAATTCCTCAAAGCTTTGCAGCTGTTTGATAGGGAATGGAAGAAGATTGAAGCGTTTGTTGGTTCAAAGTCTATTATTCAGATTCGTAGTCATGCTCAAAAATACTTCTTGAAGGTTTAGAAAACTGGCAATGGAGAACATGTTCCTCCTCGAACGCCAAAACACAAATCAGCACAGTCTTATCCACAAAAGGCTTCCAAACTTGGAATTCTAGCTTCTGTGCAAAATTCTACATCTGGACTTCCCTCTTCAACAGTGCCAGGAGAATGTGGATTTTCTCTTGGTTCTCAATCAGGGGATACATTTACATCTCAAGACATATCATCTCAACATGTTTCGTCTTGGATTCATCATGGAGTACCCCGAGGAACTGATACATCTAGGTTAATAGATGTAGGTAATACCAATGTTAATGGAAGAAATGGTAACAATAGTGATGACAACTCCACAAATGAATGGTCTCTACAATCAACTCCAGATCAGATCAATCAAGAATTTTGTTTGAAAGGTACTCCCGACTTTTCAGAAATCTGGCCTGAAATCCAATTGACCTCCTATTATAGCAAACACCACCATATCTGCCAACAATTCTTCCAGCAAAATCAGATTCTCAGTTGCTAATTCCCAGCCTTGGGAGATGTACTGTTTGGTTATGATATTGGTGCTACTTCACGTGCCTCTATTTCATTGCAGTCGGTTGCATTGAGTGTGATGACCTGGTACAATCTATCATCCATTCAAACTGGTCTGATGGTTAGTGGTTCCCTTTATGGTGCTTTATGTGGTTCTCTACTAGCATTCAAAGTGGCAGATTTTCTAAGGAGACATAGGGAGTTAATTATCGGAGCAGTGCTATGTTTATCAAGAGATTTAATCACAGCGTTGGCACCTAGACTTCCTGTGCTTATAGTTGGTCGGCTGCTATTTGGACTTGGTATAGGTTTGGCTATGCATACAGCTCCTTTATACATTTATGAGACTTCTCCATCTCAGATTCGTGGAACACTTGTATCCTTGAAGGAACTTTTCATAGTTCTGGGAATCTTTCTTGGTTACTTAATGGGTAATCTAGAAATTGATGTGATTGGCGGTTGGCGATACATGTATGGCTTGAGCACACCAATTGTTGTAATCTTGAGTATTGGCATGTGGTGGTTGCTACCATCCCCTCATTGGCTTCTTCTCCAGGCTGTGCAAGGTAAAGGAAACATGGAAGAACTGAAAGAGAGAGCGATTTTTGCATTAAGCAGATTAAGAGGTCGGCCTATGGGTGACATAGCTAGTGATGTACAAATAAAATAAACCTTGAGACCTTTTGATGATTTACCTTGTTGTAGTTTTTCTTGAAGGATGATACATCTCCACTCAGTTTTGAAAAGCTTTGGGACAGTTAAAAAGAATGTTTACATATCAAGAGGCTCAAAATAGCAAAATTTTCGTTTGAAACTGTGTTTTTGGAATTACACAGCAGTTTCGTAGCGTGCTACGAAACTGCTGAAGATGATGTATAATGCACAACAGTTTCATAGTGCGCTACGAAACTGCTGAAGCTACAAAATTTAAACTCAGTCAACCAATTTTGAGGGACTGAGGGAAATTTTTTGAAAAAGGAATATCCTCAAAGGATCATTTAAAGGTATCAACTTTCAACAAGGGAAAAACAGGTGGAGGAAACATATATTCAAACCCAACTCTAAACTTTTTTTTATAAAGTGATCACATTTACTACAGCCCATGATATGTCAGGCATCTTGGAGGAGGTTTTTGTCTTCACACATGGGAAAGGTTGACATCACATGAGGAACGTGGCACTCTAATAGATTGTTGGGTAATCAAAGAGGATTAGCATGGTTAATTAATTCCGAATATCTTTGAAGAAACCAAGAGCATAAAAACAGGGGCAGTTTCCCACTTCTCAACAGCAGTAAACGGATAAAACATTGAGGACTAGTATGGAGCTTCGAACATCCACCATAGCTAAATTGAAGGAGACCACTTGTCAGAGAACGAGATTTGATTGTAATTAATTTTATTACCAACATGATTATGGAACTAGACTCCTAATTGTCTTAGGTTTCTAAAGCTTCTAGTTAGCAGTTTGTTGCATTTAATAGTTAGCTAAAGTTTGAATAGGTGTCCTAATAAGCAGAATTTGAGTTCCCCTCATGCTGGAGGAGGAATCTCATCTATGTAAAGAATTCTATAAATAGGAAAAAGAGCAATGTACTCAGGGTTGGAAATTTATTGAAAAAAGCTCTGATATTTGGCTTTATGTAAAGACTCTGTTTTAGTAATACAAGATTGGCTTTGCTTCTCAGGACTCAGGAGGGATTCGATGTTTAGAAGGTGTTGTATTGTTCTTTTCCCAATATTTGCCGTGGTATGAATGTGTAATCACTTAGAACTCACTCATGGTCCTCTAATTTCCTGTATACATTCATAGACTGTGTGGTCCTATATGTTTTTGGTATGTTCTAAATGTGTTGAATCCTGAATGCCCTGACTTCTATGTAAGGTTGATACCATTGTTATACTGAAATGACGTTGACTCCATAAGCCTAATGGATAGTTTCTAATTGTGTTTCCACCACTCATATTTTTACATTCGTTTCACAAGAGTTAGCCATATTAATCATAATCAAAAACATTAATCCTTTGAGAGAGTCCTCTCTGGTTGGGGAGGCTAAGCCTCAGCCTAAAGTAGGTTTGAAATAGTTACTTGAGGTCTTCTTGGTCTGCAGCCTTCCAGGGTCAGATTTTGAGATAACAGATCCAATATCCAAGTTGTCGGATTATGTCCCTCCACGCAAGGGAAAAGTGTAGGTCACTAAGGACCCATATGTAGGAAAATTCCTCCTCAATACACCCCTGCTACTGAATAATATCACTTTTGAAGGTCTGCGCTTAGCATGGATTCCCCATCTCAATGTGGAAGACTAAGATCTGGCGGACCATGAGAGGCTCCCCCACTTGGCAACAGAAAAAGTACACATAAGAAAATCAATCAGGATAGTGCAGGACTAGCCACGAAGCAATTGGTGGAACAAATCAAGCACGTAGCCATGCAGAGTGTGCCTAAAGTAGTAGCTGCACAAGTAGATTTGGGGGATCTTCACAGTAATATATTTGCGCTAGCAGAGTGACTCGAGGGTGAGTCATGATCTTTTTGTTGGGGGCCTATTGGGATGGGGTCCCCTAGGGTCAATTTTTGGACGAAAGCCCAATTTTTGTTGTATAAAGATGTAAATTCAACACAAATTGTGGTCGCGGAGTGCGTAGATAGTTAACGAACCATAAAGGGTTTTACCCTTCATTATGTAAGTCAAGTTGGCTTTTTGAGGATCTACTAAATAAGTGTGTCTTAGGATGTCTAAGGCAAGTAATGAAGTTGGTATATGGGAGAAATCTAAGGAGTTAGCGAAGAAGAGTAGTAAGAAAGGCTCTGCAGCTGTGTGTGCAGAGGCCTAGAGTAGAGGTCGTAGCCGAGTGCGCGGACCACTGTAGCTAAGTGTGTGGACCACTGCAGCTGATTGTGAAGGGAATTTTTGAGTCTATAAGCAAAAAATAATATTAACGAAGAAGATTATTGCAAAAATTCCCAAGTTTCGCCTATTTACTTATGTTTATGAATGAATGCACTTTATGTTGCAATGAATGATGGGTTTATGAAATAATGATGTATTAATGTGTGATTTTACCTAATCTATATTTTTATATGAACATAATTATTATTAACGTTAACTATTTACATGAAGATTATCTTTTTGTATGTTGAAGTTATCGAACACTTAAGCCAATCAAGGTAATTACTAGGTTAAGAACAATATTTGGTGCACATAAGTAACTGACTAGTCTATTTAAGGTCTGCGGAAGATATTCGTAGACCTTCATAGAGGTATAGAGGATGAATAAAAGGAGTTATATTGATAAGAATTGAAGGATTATCAATCTGTGCGAAGACATATTAATTGCACAAACCGACATCACGCTAATCTTTGGGTGTGGAAAATTGGTTCCAACATCCCCCCATACTGCTTCGGGTGAGACTTCAGTCTGCGCTCCACAGATTGATGCCGAAAGGGCTAGTAGTGTAGGGATTTGTTTGGTGCAACTATCTCTGAACCTGGGACAGGACCCACTAAGCCAACACCTGACCTCAAGTCAATCTTGGATAAAACAATTGCTCCTCTCAAACGATCAAAGAGATTATCAATACTTGGTAATGGATACCTACTCTTGATGGTTACCTTATTTGTATGCCTATAATCAATGCATAATATAAGTGTTCCATCTTTCTTCTTTACAAAAAATACCATTTCTCCCCATGGGAACACACTTGGCCTTATGTAAAGTTTGTCAAGCATTTCCTTCAGCGGCAATTTTAGCTCAACCAATGCTGAGGTGCTCATCATATATGGAGTCCTATATGTTGATGTTACTCCAGATACTAACTCAATAGAGAAATATCTCTCTCTATGAGGAGGTAATCCAGGAATATCCAATAAAAATATATTTTCATACTATTGTAGAAATTTAGCTTCCTCATCTCCTATTTCTTTGGTAACTACCTCATGCTTGGAAAATTGCACCATAAATAACATGCATCCTTTTCTGCTACTGCGTTTGGCCTGCATAACCATGATTAACCTCATTGAAATTATTTTTACCTCCCTGCAACACTATTTTTGTTCCTTGGTCATCCAAGCATTCAATTTCTTTTTCATAGCAATCTACCTTGGTCTGTTGTATATAAAACTAGAACCATTCACAACAATATGCCATACACACCCAATGTCAACACATTCATGTGGGATTTTATGGGCATGCTACTAAGATGAAATGCATAGTACACTACCCAATGGATGATTTTTCTTTTTTTTTCATTTCAAATCGAACCAACCAAGGTTCTTCATGCATCTCCTAGCCCACATCACATTTCTCAACAATATCTGGGTTGACATGGCTATAATTAGAGTCTGCATCAATTAGAATAGAAATGACTTGCACTTGTATCTTACCTTCCATCTCAATGATGGATTCTTGGTGATATGCTTGGTATTTTTCCATTGTTGCATAAATTATTGGCATATTCCAAACTACTTTACCTAGTGTGCTCACCTCCTAGGAACTGTAAATATTTTGCCCAACATCCTGTGAATATGGACAATCTCTCCTCCTGTGGTTCCCACCACAAGTCCAACACTTGAGCATCTCTCGACCTTCGAACTTGGGTTGTGCTGACATAAGTTTCTGCACATTTTTCTTATCAACAATATTGGCCTTTTGCTAAAATTGTCTTTTATGAGTTGGATGCTTACCTTCTTTCCCTTCTAATATTTTCTTGGGCCAATTCTTCTTATGCCTAGTGTTTCTTTTAGCCTGCCAGTAACTTTTAATATCAGGCCTACATGTTTTTTCTCATAGAAATTTTCTAGCTTCTTGATAACATCCTTTAGGATTTGGGGTTCCAACAACTCAATTTTATTCTCAAATGCCATAGATAATCCACTGGCGAATCATTGAATTTTGGATTTCTCATTGTTGAGATAAAAAACACACCTCAATAATTCTATGAAATTGGTGACAGACGCATCACTACCCATTTTGAGTTCATAGAACTCTCTTAGCTCACTATCATAATAGCGTTTAGAAAAATATTTCTCTTTAAAGAGATTTTGAAAGTCATCCCAGGTAAATTATTTCTCAACAATACCTCCAACATTCTTCAAATCCTCCCACCATATATTTTCTTTTCCCTTCGGGCTATAGGTGGTGAATCTAGCTTTCATATTCTGAGAATAATCATGTATTCTAAAAAACTTCTTCATTCCCAACAACCAAGCTTTTGTATCCTCTACTTTTTTCATATCCCCATCAACTATGGGTTGCTTGTATTTCTTAAATACTTCAGGAATGTGATCCTTTCCTTTTCTTTGTGAATGATGATGATGATAATGGTGAGAATGGTGATTGTGCCATTCCAAAACAGAACTAGATGGTTTTCTTGAATAATGCACTGATGTGCTAGTTCCTCCCCTTTGGTTGCTTAAAGGTACATCTCATGGCATAATGTCCTCACTTGCTTGCCTATGCATATTTATTTACCTACCACCATCTGCTCCGTTGGTGTTTTACCCTAAATAATGAAGGCTTTCCATGTCTCTATGACTGACCCTCAACTCAAAATGTCTTTGTCTCTACTAGTCCAAGAGACTTTGTAGGATGGCTGCATTGATATTTGCTTTCCTTTCTTGGGCTCTTACTAGCCTCTCATTATCAACCTTAAATATTATCTCCTCAGTCCTCAGGATTCTCAGGGTGTCCATCCATTCTGGGGAGTGATCCTCTCCCCCTTGGCCATCTCGTCTCTCTTCTTCATTAACTCTGACCCCAACACTTCCATGTTTTGATTGATCGGAACTATACTCAACCATTCTGATCCTCATTGTTGTAACTTATCTACTTTATGATGCTTGTGATGTGTTGTCAGCCACACACATTGTTAGACATTTAAAAATAATAAATAAACACATAACTATGACCATAAGCTTGCATCGATGGTTCTACCATGGGGTTTCTTGTTGTGACAAAACAACCATATTAGTGTGAAAACACATTTAAAAATGATATGCATCAATCATTCAATCCTTTTATCATGATAATTAACAATAAACAACATATTTATGACTATGGTCCTGCTTTCACCGAGCTACTATCAACCAAACAATTCACACTAACACAAGCTTAGGAGGAAAACAATAATCAATAACTCACACCAAATTTTAAGACCTAGACAATTAATTAGTCAATTTTTTTCAAAATTATCACTTGCCAGTGACAAAGCCTATCTAGTCCAAGCATTGAACCTGGATGCTATGATACTACATTGTAACATCATTTGATCCCATAGGTTACCATTAGAGGAATGGGGCAATTATTTATTTATTTATTTATTTATTATTATTATTATTATTATTATTATTATTATTATTTTAAGTTTCACGTTAATAATTCCATATTTATAGTTATAAACACACGCACACACATATATATTCACCATGTCTGTCAAAAACCTAATGGATTTCCTTCTTTGTACTAGCCAAAGACCTTCTAGGTGGGTCACACTAGACATGTCACCCTGCTTGCTCTCTCTCCTAGTGGTTTCCAAGATATTTGTTTGGTTACCCACCGGCTACTCTCCACTAGGATTACATTGACAATGGGTCCATCTTACCTCCTACTTAGAGGCTCGAGCCTGTCTGCCAATCCTTGCCGCCACAGTTCACATTATCCTGACACCTCATCTATTGCAATGGCTTTTTAGTTGGTTGGGAACACAACATAAGGATGAACTAGTTGTGGGTCCTCCCTTTTCCAATGAGAGATCTGGTGGGCTTGCATCTATGGCCATGCAACTGACCCACATCATCTTGCTCACTTCCATCCAATTTCTTGCAATTTCCTACCCTCTTAATCTCTTCTAGGCTAGGGGTTTGGGCTTATGTGGGTTGTGTGCCAACCCTCTAGCCAACAACAACACAGTCGAGCTCACACCATCTTGTCACGTCATCCTTGTGCTTCAATCTCGGCTCTCCCTTTCTTTCATCTTTAGAGATCTTCTAGGGTAATACCTTTGGGATATATATCCAATCCACGTTAGTTTGGTGGGCTGCTCCCCTACACAAGTGTTTCTCCTGATTCGGACACGTTGTGGCATTGTCACTTCATTTTGCATTGTTCACCAAACTCCCTTCTACCTACACCTTATGCGACTGCTCTGAGGTGAACCTAACGAGGTGATCTATTAGGTGGGTCCATCCCCAACCAATGGCATAATAGTTGGGATTGCATGGCCACCAGTGTATCCCGACTATCATGATCCAGGTTACTCACTTTGCTTCCCATAACCATTCTTTTGGGGTATTCCTTCCAGCCACATCCACACTCTTGCGACCAATCGTGTAAGGGGAAAATATATCGCACCAATGGAAGGTCTCCATGACTAGGGTTTGATCTTCGAAAGGTTAAGGTTTCCCGCTCTTTTCTTATAAGTTTAGGGCTTAATCCCTTTGTGTCGCAATGAGTTTTTCTTCTCATTCTCTTCCATGGCTAGTCTAAGCTACTTCGTCCCTGCCTTATGTGATGTTTCAGATGGGGATCTCTGCGACCACCCCAAAAACAAGCTTTTCTACTGCACACAATTCCTTGAGCTAGTCGTTTCAAACATGGCTCTAGGTCAGAGGTTTGGTAGGCCTCCATATCAACATCAAAGATTCTAGTCAATTTTAATGGTTTATTAAGGCATTCCATGGTACTACCTCTTTTGAGTTGGCGAAAAAGACTCTACAAAGAGTTCTTGGCTTGCCTACATTCCCTGTTCTCAGAGAGGGAATCCCACACATGTTGGCGTAGGCACTCCAATGACCATTACCTTCCACAGGCTTGGTGTGGACTCCTAATAGGTTTCCACCTCGCCCACCACATGTTGAGCCTACAAGAATCTACATGGAATTGTGCAAAACCTTCAGGTTCCTCACCGACGACATTAGGACACCAACAAAAGTTATCTAGCCTGCCCAAACTGTAAGGTTGAAGGCCATTTAAGTAAATCTGATGGGCTCATATTTCCCTAATGGAAAAAAACCTTAGCTTTAAAGCATTACCTTCCCCGCAAAAAAAAATCTTGTACCACAAGCAAATAAATGGAGGGAAGTGAAAGCAAACCCTGTTGAGTAAACGATCTTCCATGTAATTTCTTCTCATTAATAATGAAGGGTATTTGAGCCCACTGTTTTCAAGTTTTATTCCAAAATTTCTATGGATTTTTCCACATGACGCTTCGTGCATCATGGCCTTATGTTCTTCTATCATTCGCTTATGTGTTGTTCTCAATACACTTAAGAATTTCATTTGGATTAAGGTTCAATTCAGTGTTATAACTTAAACCTTATTATCATATATTTTATTACACATTTTGTGCACATGTTTTTCTATGTTTAATACCAATAATTCATTTGCACAACATCTTATTTCTAGTTTTGAATCCCATGCTCACTTAGTTTATTTTAATAGAATCACTCTTTCTAGAGAAACAACACACACACATATATTTAGCATCTCCATTAATATCGTATCCACATAAAAATGCATCCACATATTCATACATTAACAACACAAATATAGTTCCAAAATCTAGAACTAACACAATCAGGAATGCATCATGGTTAATCAATAGATAAACAAGTACAAGTAGATACTTATCTTTGAACTTGTTGGGAAACTAATTCTAGGACAAGGACTCTCCATCCAACCATAGATAATTGTAGCCACACTTACTTGCAGTTGTCACCCCTGAGCCAGATCCCAAAGTCTGAGAGGGGTGCTTGGTTAAGGGATCAAAACACTAGCTGACAATTGAAACAGGGACTCCAGAGGGCCTCCTTCCATAATCCCACCAATTTCCCAATCGCTTCTCCTACAAAAATGGGATTCTAGAGGTACTCCACCTTTCCCAAATTATCACACATATATTTACCCCGTTCTAGGGAGTCCCTAATCCACTGTTGCAATAATACAGTAACCACAAGTCTTCAATTAGGTATTCCTTGATGTTGCTTTAGGATGGCCTCTTCTCAAGTTGTTACAGGTCTTCAGAGTCTATTATCTCAACCCACAGCCTTAAGGAGACCCAAGTGGTTATAGGGCTTGAGAGATTCCATCCCAACCCATAGCCTCTAGGTACCCAAGTTGTTACATGACTCCAAAGACCTTTGTCTCCACCCATAACCTCTAGGGATCAAAATTGTTACAGGGCTCCAGGGATGCTATATCAATCCATAACATCCAAGGACCCCAAGATGTTATAGGGCTCCAGAGACTAGAAGCCCAACCCATAACCCTCAGGGAACTAGAGAACTAATCCCCTTCTCTTCTCTTTTTCTCCCTTCAGAGTTTCATATTGATTTTCTCTCATTGGATGCCTGAATTTCCTTTAACTCTTCTGTCTTCCTCTTTCCCTCTCGAATGAATACCTAATGATGTCTTTTTTCCTTGTTTTTCACTTTCGGTTGCATCCTCGTTGCTCTACCATGCGCATTGCCTCTCATGGACTTCCTATTCTCTTTCTTATTATTGTTTCTCAAGCAGCACAAGACTGCATACTTTCTTTTGTAGCCCATTTAATTCAAAAATTACCCTCTTAATTTCCTACACTAGCTAGTTTTTAATAGTTGTCCTGCAATTCAGGTTTTCTTTCACACAAAACCACATCATCCCAAGCAAGCAATCCTCCTCCCCAACTCTGGAATATGTGTCCCTTTGACTTAGTCCCCTTTCTTTTATTTAACATATTGTAAAAATATTTACAATATAGTTTATGACAGAACCATGTGTCGGGATGTCACAAACTAGAGTGGAGGTTTAATACTATTCCAGTTGCATTTTCTAAAGATCTTTGTGGCAATGAGAAGGTTATATGGTGCATGTGGCATTCAACCTATTGTGTATTTGGGAGAAGTTCGAACTGAGGACATTAATGGAGGTCTACATTACAAGAAGAATGTTTTTCTTCACAGGTGTGCCATGCACAACACCTAGCCCTCCCTGGATTTGTTAGGGCATGTCAACTATTTTATGATCGTACATAATTTCTCACTGTACTTCTTATATAAATGCATGGTTGTATTCTTTTCATGTCGAAGGTATGATGAGATTGAAGGTGGTGGGGAGGAGAAATCCTCACCTAGCCTCTTCTATTCCTTTCTCATGCTCTACATTAGATGTTGGGGTTTCTTATTCTCATTTTCTAGCAAGATTGGGAGCCCTATTCTCTCAGAGGGATGGTGGATTTTAGTTTTCAACAATTCTCAACCCTCGATACTTGACAAAGGCTAATGAACATCATCCTATTTTTACACAACATGACAATGGGCCCAGTTCAAAGTGATGGTCCTTCCTGTTGGCATTATGATACAAGTGTTGTCCTTGATGGAAACTCACTCACAGGTCAGTTCAGTTTTGATGAAAGGCAACCCATAGTGTAACAAATCCATTCAGATGTAACAAGCCATTGGTACAGAAGAACAGGAAGATGAAACTAAAGTCTACAAACAAGAATGAAGAAGTTGAAGTTAAAGGATGGTGAAACACAGTTTAATATGTATACGCGGGTCCACAGAACAAAAGGCACATATACGTATACACGCACTCCCCCAAGAGGAAAATCACGTATAGGTTGGAAAATCAAGGAATTTCAAGAGTAGAGAATACCACGGGTCAATACAATGCTATTAGCCCACAATATTGAGTGGAGTAATGACTATTTGATCCCGCCAAAGAATACCATGAGTCCTAAGTGGTTTTTGTCCAAGGTATTGAGAAAGGCCTAAAACTATATAAAGAGGAGATGATCATAAGGCCATGGTGTGCAAGTGAAAAGGGTTTCTAAGGAATACTTCTGTCTGAAGTATATTTTGTGATGCAGGGGCTATGTTGGTCATTTGATCTAAAATATCTTATGCATGTTGAATTCTATGTTGGATCAGGATCATGAGACCTAAAATGACTTATCATTGAATGATCTGATATTGGTTAGGCTAGATCTAATTGCGTACACCTGTTTTATTCTTTGAATGTCATGATATGGGTTTGTCTGAAGTCTGGAATAGCAGCGAGGTTATGAGTTAATATTTGTAGATTTGTATGCTGGTTCGCTTTGGTGAAGTTGCGTATACACACCGATTCGGCTATTCCATGTAGCGTATGAAAAAAGAAAAGTATGTTGTTCAGATATGACTGATCTATTTGATCAGTACTATTGTTTTACTACTATCTGTCAATGAATTCTTCTTAGATCTGAATTTAAAACTGAATGCGTAAGGAGTTTGATATCTGATTGATTGATTGTATAAGTGAGAAGGGTGATCTCCGCTACTACCTATGTAAGGCTCTATAAACTGACAATAGATGTTCAGTATATTTTTGGTTGTTACAGACTTAATTCATAAGTTTTATGTTTCAGTAGTTTTGAAGGTATATGCAGGCTTGATTAAAGGAAGTAGTTTATACACACAAGTTGGGTTCAGTAAAACAGCATATACATTATGATGCATGATTTTTGAGGTTGCAGCTGGTTCTGAATGATGATGTAGGTTTATGGGTTCATCACAGTGATCTGGTGAAAATGATCCGATTGTTTAGATTAACTGATTATTGGTTGATGCAGTTTGAGTTTCAAAGTTTCTGATGGGTCTAGTATGGAAATTTGATGAAACGAGGCCTTCATGGAGCATCTAGTCTGAAAATTTATGAAACGTGGTCCTTGGAGGAAGAGAGAAGGTCATAACCGTCTGTAGGCTGGTTCCCATGTACTAGTAAACACATTAGCTATTGCAAGAGCTAGGGGGTTGTAGCTCCCTTCCAATAGAATATAGAAATCGAGAGAAGTTTGTAGCCTTATGCAGGTGGTGCCTATGTACTGGTATGAGTATGCATTAGTAGAAGATTGTAAACAAATTTTCTTATTATTAAAAGAAGACAGAGACAACAACAATAGGTTGTTTTCACCCACATTGGGTTTCCACCTTAAATATTGGTGTTCATGTGTGTTTCTTATGTGTGATGGTTTTTTCTATTTTTACTGCACCGTTTAATAAGTTACTGATGCACTGGTTATAGATAAACCCATGATAAATTAACTAAATCACAATTTCTTTGGGTATATGCTAGTTTCACTAATCATAGTAGCGTGTACACGCTAGTTCACTTCGCAGAAGTAGCATATATAAATCTATTTTGGAAATGAAAAATTATTGATCTAATAATACTTATTCACCCCCCCCTCAGTATTATTACCAACAATTGGTATCAGAGCAAGTCCTTCATAAGAAGCTTGATCGCTTGAAGGAAGATCCTTCAAGATGACTAATCATGAAGGTATGGGATCCATCAGACCACCAATTTTCAATGGGAGCAACTTAGTATATTGGAAAATAAGAACCAAAGCCTATCTACAATCACTTGGAGATGATGTTTGGGAAATTGTGGAAGGAGGATATCAATTTCAAGCAGCAATTCCTACACACTTTGCAGGTAAGAAGTTATATGAAAACAATCCCAAAGTTGTCAATACGTTATTGGGAAGTCTGTAAGAATCATAATTTTCAAAGTCATGCATCTCAAGACAACCAAAGAGACATGGGACAAAATAATTCAAATCTACGAAGGAGACTCTCAGGTAAAATGTGCTAAGCTTCAAACTATCAGAATTCAGTATGAAACCCCTAAGATGCATAGTGATGAGAGTTTCGCTAGTTACCTTTTACATATAGATGAGATTGCTAATTGTATGAAGAATTTGGGTGAAGAGATAAAGGAAGCTACTTTAATTGAGAAAACTTTGAGATCTTTGTCTTCTAAATTTGAGCCAAAAGTGTCTGCCATAGAAGAAAGACAATATCTTCAAACTATTACTATGACTCAACTCCATGGAATCATAATTGCCTTTGAAATGAGAAAAGGAGGTCCATTAGATATGAGAGAATCTACTTTTAAAGCATCAACAAAGGGAAAAGAAAAGGAAGAGCACAATGAATCAGAACACATTTAAGAAGAAGAAGATGATGTAAATTTTGTCAAGAAGTGTCAACGAGGTTCTGGAAGATTCAGAGATAAGCTACCTTTCAAATGCTTTTCTTGTGGTAGAGTCAGTCACTGTGCCGCTAAATGTACTCATAAAGATAAATATGAAAAAAGAAAGGAATATGTAAAAGGAAATATAAAACAGGTTGTGAATAGAAGGAGTTACTATACACATGAAGATAGTGATGGCTTATCCAATAGTGATGAAGATGAAACTGACCAAGATTATAGACTACTCATGGCTTATGACAATGATGATTTTTTGGATGATACTTTCTTGAAGAAATTACTAAACTCAAAATATGTTTATAAGAAAAGAATATGATCATCAATACGTTGACACACTAACTCACTAAAAGAGAAAAACACAATGAAAATGTAGAATGTGAAATTGTGGCTCTAAGAAAAGAACTTAAGAAGACAAAATCTCTCAATCTTAGATTTGCTAAAGGATCTGAAACTTTAAATGAAATCATCAAAGTTCAGTATTATCTTCTGATAAAGACAGGCCTTGGATATACTAAAGAATCATCTCAATCACAGAATCTGTCAGCCTCCACCAGAAGCTATCTAATGTAGCAAAGACTAGTGAATAGTATGTCAATCGTCAACAAAGGCCTAAAATTACTCATTAGGTAAATCATACCCAATTTAATCCAAGGATGAATATCAATAGAAGCTTCAACCAATAGGTAAACAATGCCAAAATATTTTATGATCATAGACACTTCTTTAATGGGAAATGTTTTTCATGTCATAACTTTGGGCATAAGGCTGCTCAATGTGTTGCTTACAAAACCATCATTATTAGAGAAGCACAAATCAAAAGAGTGTAACAAGAATCAAGAAAAGTTCCTATAATAACTTTTATCATCTTGAAAATGAAGTACAATGTTCGATTTGTAACAACTTTGGTCATGAAGAATCTGAATGGAGGAGAAAATTTTGGCCATCACTTCAAAAGGAGAAAACATCATTAAATCTCAAGATATGGAGAAAGAAGGAATCTCAATTAGAAAGATGTGGCGTAGCTTTGTATGCAGAAGGACAAGAAAAATAGTGGTACATCAACAACGGATGCTCCAAACACATGACAGGTGATAAAGAGAAACTTCATTCATATAATGCTTTAGAAAAAGAAAATAATGTCTCATTTGGAAATGACATTCTAGCTATCATTAAAGGTAAGGTTCTGCCTTCTTGAAAGAAAAGGTTAAAGTTGGAAATGTCATGTATGTAGATGGTTTAAAGCATAACCTCTTGAGTGTCAGTCAAATGTGTGATCAAGGAAATGAAGTTGTGTTTCGATCAAGCAGATCTGTGGTTTGTGATCTTGATACAGGAAAGACCATGATCAAAGGAACAAGAAGTCAAAACAACTTATACATACTCAAAGGAGGACAACAACAATGATATCTAGGCAAAACTGATGAAAACTGGCTATGTCATAGAAGATTGGGACATGTAAGCTTTTCTCAAATAAGAAAAGCATGCAGGCTCAAGGAAATTCATGATCTTCCAGATATCAATATCCCAGAAAACACCATATGCAAACCATGTCAACTCGGTCAGAAAACCAGAGTTCACTTCAATGAAAAAGAAGGATCATAAAGTAAGCCTCTTGAACTCATCCATACTGATTTATGTGGACCAACAAGGAAAAATTCACCTCATGGAGAAGAATAATTTATTTTATTTATTGATGATTTTTCCACGATGTGTTGGATAGGTCTAATAAAGCATAAAGATGAAGCATTTAAAAAGTTTAAAGCCTTCAAAGCTTTAGTTGAAAATGAATCAAATCGAAAAATAAAATGTCTCAAATATGGTCAAGGGCAAGAATTCATATCAGATGAATTCTTTGAATTTTGTGAACAACATGGAATAAAGAGGAAATTCTCCGTTGCAAGAACTCCTCAGCAAAATGGCGTGGTGGAAAGAATGAACAAAACAATTCAACAAATGGCTCGAGCAATGCTTGATGAATCTGGAACTCCTGCAACCTTCTGGGGTGAAGCTGCATTTGCTACTGT
The DNA here is from genome assembly GCA_000404065.3 of Pinus taeda. Classification (NCBI taxonomy): domain Eukaryota; kingdom Viridiplantae; phylum Streptophyta; class Pinopsida; order Pinales; family Pinaceae; genus Pinus; species Pinus taeda. The sequence continues at coordinate 63,853 of APFE031528229.1, forward strand.
GACTATTCTCAACAAAGAAAATATTTGGATAAATAGCAATCAAACTCCATATGAACTTTGGTATGGTAAGCCTCCTACTATAAAACACTTTAGAGCGTTTGGAAGAAAATGTTTCATCAAAAGGATTGATGAAAAACTTGGTAAGTTCGAACCCAGAGAAGACGAAAGAATTCTTCTTGGTTATTCATCTAGAAGTAAAGGATACAAATGTTATAACAAAAACTTCAGAAAATTGTTGAAATCATTGATGTTGTAATTGTTGAAGCATGCCGAAATCCAACACAAATGAAATCAATAGAGGAATATGACATTGAAGAAGTTGAGGAATACTTTCCCACATCAAATCAAAATGATATGGAAGAAGAAACCAATGAAGCACCAAAACAGGATACAACAAATAGGGAAAATAATTCATCCAGGTATGTTCAAAATAATCATCCAGAATCTCAAATTCTAGGAGAAAAGGGGGCTGGTGTACAAACAAGAAGAACTCTTATAGGGGCCTCAAGCTATCTAGCATTACTATCCTCCACCGAACCTCAGAGTGTAAATGAAGCCTGCAAAGATGAATGTTGGGTCAAGGCCATGGATGAAGAACTTGACCAAATTGAAAAGAATGATACTTGGGATTTAGTTCCTAGACCTCATGACAAAAATGTTATAGGAACAAAATGGATATTTAAGAACAAGTTGAATGAAAATGGATAAGTTATTAGAAACAAGGCCAGAATTGTTTGTAAATTGTATGCTCAACAAGAAGGAATACATTTTGAAGAAACTTTTGCACCTGTTGCCAGAATTGACGCCATAAGGATGTTTCTTGCTCTTTCTAGAGTTTGAAAATTCAAAGTATATCAAATGGATGTAAAATCAGCCTTCCTTAATGGAGATTTAGAAGAAGAAGTTTATATTGAACAACCAAAATGATTCATTCTTGGAAATGATGAAAAACTCATATGCAAGCTTAAAAATGTTCTCTATGGTCTAAAACATGCTCTAAGGGCTTGGTATTACTGCCTTGACAAATATATACAACAACAAGGTTTCACAAAAGGTTCTGCAGATAGAAATTTATACACAAAGGTTGAAAATGATAAACTACTAATTATTATTGTTTATGTTGATGACATCATCTTTGGTAGAAATGAAGAATCCATGAATCGGAATTTTGCTTCAGTAATGCAACAAGAATTTTAAATGTCCTTACTCGGTGAACTTACTTATTTTCTTGGCCTACAAGTACAACAAACAAAATATGGTATCTCTCTTTCACAAACCAAATATCTCAAGAAAATCTTGAAGAAGTACAGAATGGAAGACTCTGTAAGGATTCTGGACACCACATATCTCCACAATGGTATGATATTGTCCACTTTGGACTTACCCCAAAAGGCCTCATACCAATGGAGATATTTGTCCATCCTTATATACCCATGATCCTCCCCACTTCTAGTCAATGTGGGACTTTGGTCGTATACCCAACAGACTCTAAACTAGTATGTACTCCAATGGTAACAAGATTCAATCTCAATTCTAATGATGAATCACCAACTGTAAACCAACCAAATTACAGATCTATGATTGGAAGTTAGCTTTATCTAACAAGTACCAAACCTGATATCATGCATGCGGTAGGAATTGTTGTAAGGTTCCAAGAAAATCCAAAGGAATCACATCTCCAGGTAGTCAAAAGAATTTTCAAATATCTTCAAGGAACTCAAAACTTTGGACTATGGTATCCTAAAGATACATAACTTACTATTCATGCATATACATATGCAGATTAGGCAGGAAATGTTGATGATCGAAAGAGCACTAGTGGAGGTGCATTCTATATGGGTTTTCGGTTAGTGTTATGATTCAGCAAGAAACAAAGTTCGATTGCCTTATCTACAACTGAAGAAAAATATGTGGCTACTCCATCTTACTGCACACAACTACTTTCGATGATGTAAACATTGCAAGACATTCATATCACATGCACTCCACCCATCTCCATTCTATGTGATAATACAATTGGCATCAGTATTTCAAAAATCTTGTCATGCACTCCAAGACCAAACACATACCCATTAATTACCATTTTCTATGACAACAAGTGCTTGAAAAAAATGTTAAATTGGAGTATGTTCCCTCCAAAGAACAAGTTGTTGATATATTCACTAAAGTTCTTCCTAGAGAAACATTTGAATATCTTAGACAAAATCTAGGAGTAGTTGTTGCATCATCCTGCTGTTAAATCCAGTTTTCAGAGGAAGGTTATTATACGTAGGTTTCATGAAGTATATTCGTGTATACACACAGGTTTCTGTAGCTGAAGGAGCATATATGTTTTTCTGACAAAAAAACAGTGTGTCAAACTCTGATATGGGTGCTCTGTCTAATATTGATACAGTGTGACAATATGCTTTATTCATTGATTTTTATCTGATTGATAAAGATGCCTTGATGAATGACTTGTTGACAATGCACAGGTAGCACAAGTTCAGGGGGAGAATTAGCCTTCACTCACATTCAACATTGTTGGCATCATGGTTGTTGAGTTCAACTATGGCTTCAGATACTTATATCATTTGTTGCACAAGTCATGTAAAGATCTAGGGTGTGATATGACTTCTTCTATCATGGTCTATATATCAATGATTCCTATTTGAGATATGATGTAATTTTTATCCGCACTTTGCATGGGATGGATGATGTAATAATTGTTGTATTTCTGTCATGTATAAACAATTGGTATATCGCCACTTGGTTGGGTGGATGAGTCAAATATGGTGTATCCCCACTTGGTTGGGAGATTAATGTACGTATGAGTCATTGGTCATAGGAAGGTCATACTGACTTAGTTGAGTTATAGAGTCATGTTATTCTTTTGAAACATATCTCTGCAGACTCATCATATACTCAGGGGGAGCATGGATAGCATAATGTATATCAAAGGGGGAGAATAACTTGTTCCACCCTTTACCCTTGAGGTCACAAGGGGAGAGTATTTTGGTGTTGCTTGTTATCTCTAACAGTCTTTACAGCTTGTCGTAATCAACACCAACATGGTTGCCATCAAGTCCAAAGGGGTATATTGTTGGCATTATGATACAAGTGTTGTCATTGATGGCAAATCACTCATAGGTCAGTTCAATTTTGATGAAAGACAACCCACAATGTAACATATCCATTCATATCTAACAAGGCATTGGTATAGAAGAATAGGAAGATGAAACTAAAGTCTACTAATCAGAATGAAGAAGTTGAAGGTAAAGGATGGTGAAAACCGGTTTAAGATGTATATGCAGGCCCACAGAATAGAAGGCGCATATACGTATATAGACACTCCCGCAAGAGGAAAAGTGCGTATAGGTTGGAAAATCAAGGAATTTCAAGAGTAGAGAATACCAGAGGTCAATACCATGGTATTAGCCCACAATATTGAGTGGAGTAATGACTATTTGATCCTGCCCAAGAATACCACGGGTATTAAGCGGTTTTGGTCTGTATTGAGAAAGGCCTAAAACTATATAAGGAGGAGAAGATTATGAGGCCATGGTGTGCAACTGAAAAGGGTTTCTAAGTAATACTTCTATGTAAAGCATATTTTATGTTGTATGGGCTATGTTGGTGATTTGATTTGAAATAGTTTGTGCACATTGAATTCTATGTTGGATCAGGATCATGAGACTTGAATTGACTTATCATTGAATGATCTGATATTGGTTGGGATAGATCTAATTGCATACACCTATTTTATTCTTTGAATGTCATGACCTGGGTTTGTCTAAAGTCTGTAACAGTAGCAAAGTTATGAGTTAATATTTGTATATCTGTACACTAGTTCGCTTTGGTGAAGTTGCGTATACATGTCGGTTCCACTCTTCCAAGTAGCATATGAAAAAGAAAAGTATGTTGTTCAGAGATGACTGATCTATTTGATCAATATTGTTGTTTTACTGTTGTCTGTCAATGAAGCCTTCTTAGATCTGAATGTAAAACTGAATGCATAAGGAGTTTGATATATGATTGATTTATTGTATAAGTGAGAAGGGTGATCTCTGCTACTACCTATGCAAGGCTCTGTAAACTAACAATAGATGTTCAGTATATTGCTAGTTGGTACAAACTTAATTCAGAAGTTTTATGTTTCAGTAGTTTTGAAGGTATATGCAGGTTTGATTAAAGGAAGTAGCGTATACATGCAGGTTGGGTTTAGTAAAGTAGCATTTACATTTTGATGCATGATTTTGAGGTTGCAGTTGGTTCTGAATGATGATGTAGGTTTTTGAGTTCAACACAGTGTTCTGGTGATAGTGATCTGATTGTCCAGATTAACTAATTGTTGGTTGATGCAGTTTGAGTTTCAAAGTTTTTGATGGGTTCAGTATGGAAATTTGCTCAAATGAGGCTTTCATGTGTATTGTTGTGTACCAGGAGCATCCAATCTGAAAATTTACAAAATGTGGTCCCTAGAGGAAGAGAGAAGGTCATAGCCTTCTGTAGGCCAGCACCTATGTACTAGTAAACACATTGGCTAGTACAAGAACTAGGGGGTTGTAACTCCCTTCCAGTAGAAGCTGGAAAACGAGAGAAGGTTGTAGCCTTCTGTAGGTGGGTGCCTGCGTACTGGTATATGTCTACACCATTAGAAGATTGTAAATAGATTTTCTTATTATTAAAAGAAGACAGAGACGACAACAGCAGGTGGTTTTCATCCACATTGGGTTTCCACCTTAAATCTTGGTGTTCATGTGTGTTGCTTATGTGTGATGGTTTATTTTGTTTTTACTGCACATTTAATAAGTTACTGATGCACTGGTTATAGATCAACCCATGATAAATTAACTAAATCACAAGTTCTCTGGGTATACACTGGTTTCACTAATCATAGTAGCGCCTACACGCTAGTTCACTTCACAGAAGTAGCGTATATAAATCTGTTTGGGAAATGAAAAATTATTGATCTGACAATACTGATTCACCCCCCCTCTTAGTATTATTTCCAACACTTCCCTCTTGGGCGCTTCAAGTGACTAACTCTGTAGGCTGAAGAAATATGTCAACTCAGACTAAAAAATAGAAGAGTTTACACCTGTTGTCATCAATGCATAACCAATTAATGCTTCTCCTCCCTCTGCTACATCCCCTCTCTCACTAGTGATAATTTTAGACTAAGGTGTATTTCTATTGTCCGTCTCTGTCAACTAAATGGCTATGGCTCTAAGGGGGAGTTACAATTTTGTTCAATGTCAATGCTCGTATATCTTTGTTTCTTACACTATGCAGTCAACGACGACAATATGTTTGTTACGATGTTGTGTTGTGTGTTGGCTTGTTACCAATGATCAATGGTCTCGCTTTGTTCCTGATGGTGAAGTGTTTATGGCACTTGTGTTGCATCTAGTCCTTCATGGCCATGTAATGGTTATAGTTTTTTTGTATTTTAGATGATATATGATTGTAACTAATGTTAATATTAAGAATCTAATTTTGATAACCACTATCCATGCTTATCGTAATACCTATATAAAATTGGTTTTATATTAATAGAAAATTTAGTACTCTTTAAAAAAGCATGAAAACGAAATCACTTAATCAACTCCACCACTAACCCCACCACTATGCAATAAGTCTTAATCCTTTTCCACTTTGTTAATGGAATGAAAATAATGCACCACTAACTCCACCACTATGCAAAAAGTCTTAATCCTTTTCCACTTTGTTAATGGAATGAAAATAATTTTCTTATTGCAAAATACTAATAATAATTATCTTCCTCTTATTCCAATACTAGTAGCAAATTAAAAAGCATAAACATAAAATTACTCGTTTTCCTGAAAATAGTTTTCTAAATAATAATAATAGTTGTCTTCCTCTTTTTCCCATACTAATATAGCAATTAGAAAAGCAGAGACATAAGATCACCCAATCAGTTGCAGCACTATGCAATAAGTCTTATTCATTTTTCAGCTTTATTGATTGAATGACAATATTATGATATTTAAAGAACATGTTTGCTTTACTGCTTTTCCACTTATAATATTTAAAGCTAAGCAATGAGTTTTATGGTATTTAAATAACGTGTTTGCTTTACTGCTTTTCCCTTCATAATATTTAAAGCTCCGAAATCGTACTAGTTTTCTACCTTGTTGATTGAATGGAAAATATTGTGATATTTAAATAACATTTTTTATTTAACGCTTTCCCACTTGTAATATTTAACGCACAGGATGAAAAAGACCCCATCCTAATGCTCTGACGCCACCTAATGTAAATAACATAAGTATCTACCTAATGTAAATCACATAACTCCATACTTCGAGTCCTTTACTTCTTTGGGCCTTAGTGTGACACCTGCTGTTCCTCGGGTATAAAAATTAATATTAGGTTAATAATAAATTAATATTATAATTTTAAATAAAAAATTAATTTTTTTGTTTTAAATTAAAAATTAAAAGGAAATGAAAAACAATGAAATGAATATCCAGAATTTTTTTTAATTAATAAACTAGTGTATGCTGCTAGTTTACTCTCAATAAAGATAAAAAGTTGAAAGGCAAATTGGGTTGATCTCACACCATGTAACCAGTGACCTCACACCATAAATAGTTTACTCTCAATAAAGACAAGAAGTTGAAAGGCAAGTTGTGTTGACCTCATACCATGTAACCAGTGACCTCACACCATAAAATCTAATTAGTAGTGAGAAAATATTAAGCAAGTATTTTATAGTAAATTAAATATTATTTCTTTAGTTATTAAATATTTTGTTAGGATGAACCTAACATTATCCTATTCAATGAACATAATGAAAAAGCAATTATTTACCAATAAATAAATGAATCATTTGGTCATTACTTAATATTAAACATTATGCATTAAGTTTAGTCTTGGGTATTGAATAAGAACAGCAAACCGTTCACTCATTGCATGATGTTTACTATATACTCCCATCCAAATCTTATGACTCCACCCTTTCACTCATTTGGGCCTTATTGCGCTGCCACTTTATCCTCCTACTCCTTTGCTTGACAGGGGGCAACAACGCTGCTATCTGCAATGAGCACGGAGTGGCTTGATTTCCTGAAAGGAATGGTGAAGCCAGTGGCTGCTTTAGCAGTGCCAGCAGTTGCTGTCTTCCTCTCACATCTTCAGAAACTTGAGCTGGAAAAGGAAATGCCATATTCCATAGCAAGGGCCTTTCTTCAGCTCTCTCTTATTGGCTTCGTCTTGCAATTTATCTTCCATCAACAAAATGTGGGGTGGATTTTGTTGGCCTATTTATTCATGGTATGCTCTTTTCCCTCTCTCACTTCATTTCTATTATGTTTCTTCATCATTGCTATGTGTAATACAAAATATGAGTCATGTTTTCCAATTTCTTTTCAAGGGAATTCTCTTCTTGTCGTTATGAAAAAATATGTCCCATTGTTAGTTGTGCACCTCTGAAAACATCAGCCTCGTTGTAGAGCTTCCAATTTCAAATTCAGTGAGATAGTACCTAGTAAAAGAGCGAGTAGCTAAAGTGTAAGTGTAAAGATAGGGCAGTAAGAAGGGCTTATGTTTGTGTTTGTGCTGAAGTGCATGAGAATAGGTACGGTAATTATGTTTATGGTGAGTATACTACTATTTGAGTGATAAGTAAGTATTTGAGAATCGCTGAAAAATGGGTGAATTTTCAATTTTCGAATAATTTGTTTTCCAACACTTTTTTATTCAGGTAAGTGTAGCTGCTTACACTGCAGGCCAGCGAGCACATCATGTACCGTATAGTTCATATGTTGCAGGAGCGTCCATTATGTCAGGAACATCGTTTACATTATGTTTGCTTGTTATATTAAATGTGTTTCCATTCACACCTAGATATATCATTCCCATAGCAGGAATGATGGTTGGAAGTACAATGACTGTCACTGGAGTCACCATGAGGCGCCTCCGAGAGGATTTAAAACAGCAACAGATCCTGGTTCGTCTATTCATTCATTTTTTATTTTTATTTTTATTGTTAGTTTTATTCCTCTCTAAAATTCGTTTAGTAAAGATGAAGAAGATGTTGAATGTGGACTTGTGTATATGTAGGTAGAGACAGCTCTAGCCCTAGGGGCATCTCCAAGGCAAGCAATGTTGCCCCATGTTAGAAGGGCTGTAAAATTGGCCCTTTCACCTGCTATCGACAATGCAAAGACTGTTGGGCTTATTTCACTACCAGCGGCAATGACTGGCCTTATCATGGGAGGTGCTTCTCCTCTGGAAGCAATTCAACTCCAGCTGGTTGTGATGAATATGCTAATGGGTGCTTCCACCTTCAGCAGTATCATGTCAACTTACCTTGGTTGGCGGGTCTTCTTTACCAAAACATACCAACTTAAAACGGAGGTTCTCATGCTTAATTAATAATCATTAGAAATTCCACTCCACTTTTCGGAACACGGTTTCCTTCCTACCTGCAATATCAACAAAAAAATTCAATGTGAATGAGAGATTAAAGATGGTGTGTATCTCAAATCTTGAATCCATTTATTTGATGTTCAAATTTTTAATAATTACTTTGATGGGGAGATTATATTTTTTAAAATTTTAATTTAATGATTAATTATTATTAAATAGATGATATGGATTTAATTTCTACACAATATTTTAAAATATTCAAAGGTTCATATTTATGTCCAATGTAATTATGTTTTTTTTCTTATTTTTAATTAAATTGATTAATTTAAAACTACAAAAACATCTTATATGAATAAGTGTAATATAGAGTGATTTATGTTTTTTTGGACATGTGGTATTGATAAGCTAGGGGGTGGTGTTCTTGGGGGAGTTCTGGAATGGGGGTGACGTTTACATTGGAGTTCTTGCTTGTTTTGCAGATTGTCTTAATCATCCTTGTTGCTACAATTTTGAATGCTTGGATGATCATGATGACACTTGATTGATCATTTTTCTGAATATCTAGGGGTGGTCATGTGTCTTTGCTCTTGTTGATCGCCTTTTTCTTCGCCTGAACATACTATTAGAATTCTACTCAGGAACAATCTTTCTTTTCTCCTCCACTTGAAATGACTCCTCGAGTGGAGTCTCATCCTCTATTACATAGGTGGTATTTCTACGAGAATTGTTGCAATTTGCACTGTGTCTATGCGCCTTGGTGTGGTGGTCGTGGTAGTATTGGGTGGCCCTGTGGATGTTGTTGGTGGCGGTATAGTTTAGGCTGGTTCCATGTATGTGGGATTTGTACAATGTGCACCTGAATTGCCATTTGGGATTTTTTTTGCACGAGCTTTGCATTTGCTGTTTTTTTGGGGTGGTTTTTGATATATTCCCTCTCGTTTTTGTAGAAATTTGAATAATATAACACTTATTCACATAGATTATCCTGATTATACACTATTTGCAAAATGCATGCATAATACATAACCTCCTCTACCATTGATCATCAATTTGTGGAATTAAAAAAAACAATCGCATGCGAACATTGAAACATAAATCATACATATCAACGCAGTATGTAATGGGGAAAGCATACAGCTGAAAACCCCCAACTATCTTTATATTATAATGATAGAGAACATGTAACAATACATAGTACAATACTCCTCACAAGTACTCAGTACTATCTCCACATGCTAAAGACAAACTAGCTCAGATCTGAACAAGTCACGAGTTCAAATCTCCTCCACTGTTTGCCTGCCTCTACTGCGCAATCCAAGTTGAGAATATATGAGTTCCAAGTTCGAAATCCCTTTGGCTTGTACTACGCAATCCTCATTGGCAATCTCAATCAATGATTGTGCAAATCTAATGCACAGCTATAGTCACAACTGATAGTAGTCTCACCCTTTCACCCACCTCTAACACTTGTCTTCATTGAATTGTCCATGCACTGAGTTAACTGATGTATTCTTTAGTTGATTTATGAGTTAATAATTAGTGAATTAATTAATAATTAATTCACACTACTCATCACTAGTGTATCTGTCAGTTAGACTAAATACAACTAGTTCAACTAAGTCAAACAGAACACAACTCCATCAATTCCTCAATCAACTCCACCAAACTCAATCACTTGAGTTCTAACTGAACTCCATAATGCAATAGCTCAACTAACCCATAGGAAAAACGTATTTCATTCTGGTAGTTGCATGTTCCACATCTGTAGCTCGAACTGAAGTGCTGCAAGAGGATAAGATAATGTTTATAGTCCAAATATTATTAAGAGCTAATAATATTTGACTGTTCTATTTTTTTGACTAGCAGTCTAAAAATAGACTCTACCCATATGTTTAAAAATAGAGGTCCATCTATATTTACCAACATGACCAACCATCCATAAATAACATCCTGCAACTCATAGACCATGATCCATATGTCTAAAAATAGACATATTCTAAAACTAGACTTTGCGCCAAAAATAGCCTGCGAGCCCACTTAGTGAAGGTGACTTCTTTTCACTAAGCTCTATCATCTTGTTGCATTTTCAGCAGTTTTTGTTTTCACTCCCCTCTACGCGAGTGGTGGTGTCAGGTCATGGGTGGTTGAACCTATATGATAGTTTCAAGGTCCTTATCTGCATTTGGGTGGTGTCAATTCAAAACGTTGTTTGAGGTGTACCATTTTTTCTTGTGCATCACAGGTTTTCCCCATTGGATTGCCTGCTCCACTATTTTCTGGTTATTAACTTTCCAGGGAGTTCCAAGGCTATCTTTCTCTAGGTGCATTTATGATCCATCTGACGGATCTCTTGAACTCCCTTTTTTAGATCTCATCCTCGCCTTGATTCCTTGTCCTTCCTATATTTGATGGAATTATGCCATTTATGGAATCTCAGGTGTATTTGTGTCTATTCATTGTGGCTCCTCATTGCGGTGGGTGGGTGTACCTTCTCTTGCTCTTTTCTCCAAGGTGGTTATGTTTTCGTGGGATCCCGACGGGCAATGTTGCCATATTTGTATGAGCACAAAATGGAACGTTGAAGTGTTATTGTTATTATACCCATTGCTAACTCGATTTATTCCTTTTTTCACCCCCAAGACATTTTCTTTGCCCCTGTACAGAGATTTGGTAGGTGCACATCATCCCGTAGACTCGACTAGTTTTTAATGTATGTGAATTGTGGTGGGTGGGATGGGTGATTATCTATAGCTCAAAGGGGTACTTGCCTCCCTCGACTTGGGTGTGGTTGCGTAGGAGGCATTCATATAGGCCACGATGGATGCTAAGTGTGTGCGAGGTGTGGTGCCTCAACTCCGGAGGGTGGATGATGCATCTGAGGATCGGTTGCAGGGGGTGGAAGACATGTTGCATGGGGAATCTACACTTCATGCAAAAAAACACGACAGGCTTCATCGTGGGTCTCCGTAGTTTAGTTCACTATCGATTTCACCTACCCTCCCAAAGACCAGGCGGCAGGTTGCTCAACCCATTAAGCCTTGCACTCAGATTAAATTCTTAAGCTTTGGTTATGACATTTTATGGGATCAGGTCACTAGTTTACAAAAGTGGACACTTGTGGGGAGGTGGATTTTTGTTGACCCGACTGAGAAGGATATCCAAGACTAGATGAACAAAACTTGGTCACCAATACTAGGATATACTAAGGTGAGTTTGTTGATGAATGCCTCGTTTAGCTTCCATTTTCTGCACAACGATGACATAGAGAAAATTATCAATATCCCCTGGGTATGCCGTCGATGCTTTCTTCAGACATTGGTTTCAATCCTTTATTTCATATGCTGCAAAATGACATCATTTGGGTGAAGCTTCTGGGCCTCCCTCTGGAATTTTTGACTAAGAATGCCTTGCTGGAGATTGGGAACTCGATTGGACGCTTTATATACCTAGACCCTGGTATTGTGGGTGCTCATGATAAACATGTGGCTTGGATTCTGGTTGAGGTCGGTTTTCGAGTGGAATTCCAGAAGACATTGATCTACAATGGAGGCTGATTAGATTCTGACAATGAATTGACTACTGGGGGATGTCTCTATTGCCACTGCACTGGACATCTATTAAGTTGCTTCTTGGATAGACACAGGCCGCAACATACTAGACAGGGGCACCAAATGAAATTTCTGGATGATTCGCAATGACATGAAATTAGATTGGTGGGGTAATCCCCCTTAGGTACCTCCCGTCCTCTCCCTTCTTCTACTTTACATGGTGTTCATTCACCTTGCCCACTATCTGGTGCACGTCCCCTATATACCTTAGCTCCTTACATCCAAATTTCACCCCCTTGTCATGCGCATTCTCGGCAGATGGCCAATGAACCTCTCGCAATCCCTCACGCTATCTCAGAACATATGCAGGTGTCTGTCTACCCTCCCTAGAACCCCCCCCCATTCCGCCTCGCCGCCACTGGTGATTTTGCCCTCCATTCCAACACTGAAGTTGGTTTCTCCCACACTGCTTGATAGATAGAAGGTGGTCTCCTCGCCCCATAATTCTGTGGAAAGTGATATTGAATTTTTCCTGCATAACTCAAATTTGAAACTCAAATATCTGACTATTCATAAAGGAAAGGCTCCCAAGTCATCCCCTTGCATTAGCCCCACCTCTGCCAAGAATATCACTATTAGAAAGACTAATAAAAAAGGTAGCCATCATTTTCGGGGCATATCCTCCTCCTTTTCAGGACTCATCTGGCCTTCATGATGTTCCTATCCAATCCTCTATTGATCCTTAGGCACTTAGAGCATAGATGCCCTTTCTGGGTGTCCTATGATGAAGATTCTATCATATAATATTAGGAGTTTGGGGGATCACTCCAAAAACTTGGATCTCCACTACAAGATTTTCTTTCTATTTCGTGATATCATTTTCAATCAAGAAACCTTGTCCTCAGTGGCTTGAGCTATTTCATAGTTTTTGGATATCTGCCCAACGTCACATTTTTCTGGGCTGGACACCACCGACCACTCTGGGGGCTTATTAGCAATGTGGGATCCGTGGAGGGCTATCTTTTGTGCACATAGTCTCATTGCTGGTATCCTGGTGTTAGGTTGTATCTGTGGTTATATATGTAATTTTCATCTTCTAAATTTGTATGCTCCATATAAAAATCTCTCTGAGTTCTGGGATCACATACAAAACAACAACATTCTCAAAACCAATGGACTTATATTGGTAGGGGACTTTAATGCCACCCTGCTGGGTAGGAGAGATGGGGTGTCCATTCTTGACTGGAACCTTTGGCGGATAGGTTATTCATACTTTTTGATGAACATCATATGAGGGATATCTGCTCTATTATGATTTCACCTACCTGGAGCAATCACAAAGTGGGGGGTGAGTCTATAGGTAAGCGACTAGACAAATTTATCATCAAGGAACAATTGGGGAATCTCAGATCTTGGATGTAACAGCCCTGGTGAAAATTCCATGCAAAAAATATATATAAATACCACGAACGATGGGACACATATTTCAAGCTAAATGGTGGGCATCCTAGTGTGTGTTCATTTGGTTGTTTATGGCTAAGGAAATGGCAAAGCTAATGACTAAGGCATTAAAGAGGTAAAAATGTATTTTGGCACATTTATTTATGAAAATAATTGAAATTAGGAGAAAAGGAAGGTGAAAGGTCACATTTTGCATGTGAGGAAGAAATTGAAGGAAAATAATGGAAAATGAAGAAAATAGAGGCCTCATAATAAAAAGGCTTATGAGGATCAGTGGGCAAGACTTGGTCAGTTTAGCTTTAGAGCTCTCTCATTATTCTCTCTCTCTCTCTCTCTCTCTCATATTCTTGGTTACTTAGATTTTCTTGGAGCACTCTTGGAGGGTTTGGTATACTTGGATTCTTAGAGCAGGAAGGCAAAGGAAGAGCAGGAAAGAGCAAGAAGGCATCAACATCAACAACTATATCAAATTTTCTTGTAGGTACCAAGTTGAATGTATGATTTCTTCACTAGTTTTGGCATGCATGGCACATGGATGTGGTTTCATGGTTTTGATCTGTCATTAGCATGGAGGATGACCGGGATTGACACTAGATTTCCTATCCTTGCCATTTCCTGGATAGCCATGGTGATTGTGGGTTTACTTTCATTGCTTTGTTTTGGTTGGTTCTCACTTTTCCATAACTTGGGTTGAATTACTAGTCCTGGAATCCTTGGTTGAACAAGTGCTATGGAAGCCCTATAACAGCTTGGGTTGAGTAACTAGTCCTGGAAGCCTTGGTTGGACAACCGCTCTGGAAGCCCTTGGCGGGTTGAGTTTCTAGTACTAGAAGCTTTGGTCAGACAGACGCTCTGGAAGCCCTATATAAGTTGTGGGTTGAGTTACTAGTTCTAGAAGCCTTGGTTGGACAAACGCTTTGGAAGCCATTGATGGCTTGGATAGAGACCAATTTGATGATGGTTTTTGGTGATATCCAACTCTGAGGTGGAATCGCTATTTGAAGGGTTGAGGTATGTGGCCTCTGGAAGCCCTAGATGAGTTTTGATTGATGTGTTCAATGAGATCCCACATTCATGCTTGGAATATGGCACGAGGGTGATTGGCCGAAGAGAGACTTGGCTCATCCAATCTATGGTCAGGTGGAACGTGGTAGTCCTATGACCAGTTGGTTTATTGCATTTATTAATGAAAAATTCATTCCCTTGATTTTCATGTGCAAATGTGTGTGTGTGTGTGTGTGTGTGTGTGTGTGTGTGTGTGTGTATGGATTTTGATGGCTGATACGTTTATTGTATTTATGTTCCTATTATGTTTTTTTATATGCACATTTACTATGGAGTATGTTACAAAGTGGTATTAGAGCATGGTTCAAACACTTGGACTTGATGGGCTCTATCATAGGTAAAATGAAGAATAAAGGTTAGATTTTAGACATTTCTGTCATATATGTTATAAATTTTCTTATGTGGAATATTAGAAGTCGAAAATTTGTCCATACTAAAGGTAAATCCCACTGGTAATGTGGTAAAAATTTTAGATATTGGTTCACAATACTTTAGGAATTATGATCTAAGGAAGATGGCCTTCCTGAATGCACCTTTAAATAGGTCATGTTGGCATTTCTGTAATAACTTTTCTTCTATAGGCTTTCAGAAGCTTAAAAATCGTCAAGGGAAATACCAAGGATTATGTAGTAGAAATTTCAGATATTGGGTCACAATATTTTAGGAGATATGAGCAGAGGGAGTCTATCCTTCAGAATGCTCCTAAAATCAGGTCTCAAACAGATCATGCTAACATTTTTGTTATAACTTTTATTTTGGGCACTCTGAAGAGCTGAAGCTTTTTCCACAATGAGAGGTAATCCCACTTATATTTCGATAAAAATTATAGACATTTATTCGCTATATTGTAGGAGATATGACTGGTGGAAGTCGAGCTTTCTTGATACTCCTAGAATTATGCACCAAATAGGATTGTGTTGGTATTTTTGTTATAACTTTTCATCTATGAAATCTCAGAAGTTGAAACTTGAACCATAGTGAGGGAAAGACTAATCATATGGTTTAGTTTCCATAACTTGTACTACTACAGTTTAGGATATATGCATTGAATCATTCAATATATTAGTTTGCATGCAAAGTGTTTGATGAAATGCTTAAATGGTTCAATGATTAATTGCGTACAAACTATTTGATAAAATTCCCCAATGAGTATGTTGTTTGTGGTTGGGGATAGTATTAATGTGTAATGGTATTTTTGTAGTTGATATATTCTTACTTGTATCCAAATATTTTTCTATATTAGTTTGCATGTAAAGTGTTTGAATAAATGCTTACATGCAAATGTAATAGTATAGTAGTTGTTTGAAGAAAAATGTAAAAGTATGGTAATTGTTTGAAGAAAATGTTATTTTTTCTTAAATATGATGGTATTGTAGTATGATAATATGGATGTCGCTGATCTATGTCTATTTTCATGCAAATAATTTGAATATTTTCTTGTAGGGAATTTGAAAGGTTGCATGCAAGGAATTTGAAAAGTTGCATGTAAGTAAATGGAAAAGTGGCATGTTTTTAGTTATTATGTGACAAGTAGAATAAGTGCAATGTTTTTAACTCAGCCTCATACAAATTTATGATAAATAAAAATCATTTTTTTTCAAGTGTGGTTAAATTTAGTAGAGCCTTGGATATCCCATTTCCATAATTGGACATTGGAGATCGGGCCATTATAGTAGCTTTCTCCTTCTACCTTAGTGTGGACCATCGATGGTAAGGGGGTATGCTATAGGTTGTTAGTATTGGTGAAAGTTGATTTCAAATTGGTAGACATAATGTCTTGATTTTTGGAACATGTGACTGATTGTGTATGAATTATATGTCACTTACATGTTGATTTCATGATACCTACTTACATCCTTGTATGTTAGGTTACATTTTTGAATATTTTGATGACATGTATCAATCTTGTAGGTTAATTACAAGAATTGATCGCTTATGTTCGACTACATGCATTTATGCGTAGGTGTAGTTGATTTGGCATTTCTTATGCATAATGTTGGTTACATGTGGAAATGTGTACAATGGAGTAATGGTTGTGGTCATGCATAAGGTCATGGTTTATGTAGTTTATGTGGTCATGGATTGATGAATAGACTGTAGTTCGAATGATGTGTATATGGTTTGGTATTCATTTTTCATTTGTGTATATGCAGTTGTTATGCATGTATGGTCTTGGTTATGATTATGCATGTATAGTAGGTCAAACATGCCTTGTGAAGTCATTGTATGCAGTTTAGGTCATAATGATGCTATTGGTTTTTATGATGCTAATGTGTTGGTTGAGATAAAGCAGGAGATGCAGATCATTATAATGAGGTTGCAACATCATACTTTGGGGTAAGAGTATATCATCATACAGGTAGCGTATGCTTGGCATGCAAGTATGTAAGTTAAGGATTATTATATGCATTAGGGTTATGTACATTAGGTTTATGAACATGTATTTGATGATATGGTTATATTCATGATAGATGTTAGATGATTAGTGTGATTATATGCCCATGTGTTAGATAGTTAAGAATGATAGTAACCTATAGTTATATGCATTGATATTGTTGTTTTACATTAGTAACCTAATGATTAGGTTATATGTTGTTGATGAGTATGATATATAGATTATTATTGTTATATGATATTAGCTTGATGATTAGGGCCATTTCATTGAGATATTGATGTTATAATTTGGATTGGTCATATGCGTGATGGTTATGTTCATTGCCTTGAAGATCTTGATGTTATATGTATTGTGTTAATCTGGTTTGACCTATGCAGATGGTTATGGTTGTGATATTTAGGTATGAATAAACATATTTGTGATATGGTGTCTGTTATCACACATAATTTTCTCTAGAAGTTATAAGAAGAAAGAAAATGACCAAGGTAACCATAACCAGCTTTTAAGCATAGGCTCTAGCAAACCTATGGCTCAGAGAGGGCTCTCTCTATATGATTTAGCTTTGTTTGCTGGGATTTCAGGCTAGTTCTGAAGGTTTAGGGGGGTTTTTTATTTGTATTAAAGACTGGATGGTGGAATCCTTAAAACACATGGATAGAATGATGTATTTGGACCATTGGGCTATGGAGTCAGTAGAAGGGTAGCAGATCTGGAATTAACTCGCTAAAGAGAGTTTTCAAAGGGTGAGATAGTAGAGTACAGTGTAGATCTTTGGGCTAGATGGGTGAAAAACTCTTAACCAAGGTGAGAGAGAAATTGAGAATTCTCAAACCGGGATTAAAACGAGGAATAAAGGATAATCGAAAACAAAGGGAAATTAAGAATCCTTTGCTATAGGTTACAGAGAGACAACCTAAATTAAGGAGCAATCAAGGATTCCTTAACTTAGATAATCAGTAGAGAACATTTAAATGCATAATAGTTAAAACAAAGTGCAATGAAGCAAATTCTGAGATATCATTCTATATTATAGCATTCAGATATAGAATCACATTAAAGATTGTGGAAATTTTTTAAGAAATATAACAACAACAAGAAAAAATACTTGTCTGTACTTTGCTCTACACATGAATCCTGTGAAATATCTTATCTTTATTCATCAATCCATCTTGTTGGTCCAGTCAATGATACAATAGCTTTATAGTCTTTTGATAAAAAAAGGTCTATAGAAATGTCTAAGAATCCATCCTACATACTTCGAATTATGAAGCATTTATACATAAATTATTTACAAAATATCTCAAAACAAACTTGAGATTTAATCTAGGAAATACAAAATATCTTCTTGCAAGAAGATGGGGACAATTATTGAACTATTTCATGTTGACCCTTTTATTGTGGTACTGCTGGCTTTTATGGTTGGATTTAAGCCCTTTATGCTAGCTTGATGTTGTGGTGTTTTACGCTAGAATTTTCTTTAACTTTTATCTTTTACCTAATACTCTTTGGCACTGATACTCTTTAACCATGTTGACCTGTTTTCATCTATTTACCTAGTTGTTCTACTTTTACTATGAAATAACCTTTTCACTGTAAATTTCTTAGAGTAAATCAGTCATATTTTCCCACCATTTAGCATCAGGTAACTTTACATTCATCATTCACCTATATATCTCATAAGCCTCGGTATACTTGGAAAAATTAGGCTTGGTGATGAACAATTTTTTTATCTCATGTTGGAGAGAAAACAAGTTCTCAAATGTATTATACAAAACTTTCCCTGTTGGCAATGCTTTTATCGCTGAAGTGCTTGCTTGTTATTTAGCTAATTGCCTGAGTCTCTTATCATAGTCCTGTTGTGTCATAAGTTTGTCGTTAATGACCAATGGACTGGGCAATCCTTTCTCCCTCAAAATTTGGAATTTAGCCATGAATCTATCAATGGCTACTTGCATGTTTTCACACTTTTCTTCCAAGTTTAGCATTAGGTTTCTCTTGGAAAGGACCTTCCTTATTTCCAAAATGGTTTCAGTTTTGTCTTCTATATCCATCTCATGAGGATCATACCTGTTTTTGCTGTTAAGGAAGTGGATGAGTCTATTGGCATCCTCGGGCATGTTTCCCAATTCTTCCTTGACTTTTTCGATAGCTTCTATATCTATCTTTATCAATTCTATCTACTCAAAAATAACTTGAATAGATGGCCACATATCATTGAAAAAGTCAATGATATTGGGCTTAAACAGTTCCTTGTCTTTCCCAAGGGGTTTCTCTAATGTTAAGTCTTTCTCCATAGCTTTGACTCTTTCATTCATTCTGTTGGCCTTTTATGCCTCTTCCTTTTGCATAATTGGGGAAAGTTTGTAGTCAGTTTCTAAACTTGCCACCTTTTCTTTCTTTTTGTTCATTTCTGTAGCTTGAATAGAAATTTATCCCATGGCTCTAACTAAACTTGCTACTTTTTCTCTTGATGCACCTGCTGTTGTAGACTCTGTTGTGACTAAAAATGTTGTGGCAGGTGGAGTTGTAGATGCTAGTGAAGCTGCTAGTGTGGAAGTTTTGGCAATGTCAGTTTATTTTAATTGGATCAAGTTAACCAATTCTTTCTCTATCTCCCTTAGTTGATCATTGAGTTGTAGGACCAAGTCCACTAACTCCTCATGCTTGTGCTGGGTCTCCAAAACTTCAAGTGTTTGAGGATGTTGAAGCTAGGGTATTTTTAATTGTTTTTTACGTGCAACAATACCATCATTGTTCTTCTTTATGAGCTGCTATGTAGCTTTAATTTCTTTGGGATCATGTCCCAACTCAATAACTAAGTCTTCCAAAGACTTAATCTTGGTATCCTTGGCCTGTGAGGAGGCCTTCTCCAACTGAAACTGTGTCGAGATATTATTCAATGAGTTTTGTAGCTGATGGGCAGCTATGGCTTTACTTGTAAGGGTGGAGTATATCATCTCTCCAGTGTGTTTATGCAGTTCTATTTGGTCTATGGGATGAATATCTCTTGCTAATACTTCAAAGTCAACCCTCTTGAAGTCTGATGATGTCTTGGGTTGTTGTGTTGTAGGTTTGAAAAAAGACATTTGAAGCTTTCCCTCCTTGATGTCAAAAGCTGACATCAGCCTTGTTTGATTTGTAGGAGTGATTTTTAGATATTGAGCATATGTCTGAGCTTTGAGCTTCTCATTCCTCATTTTGATTTCTTTATATCTATCCTTTATGTCTTGGTCCTTATCAATAGGCCTACTAAATGAAGACACTTCCACACTTAGCTGCCTTTCCAACATTTCATTTTGTGATGTGGATGGTTCTTGTTTCTCCCCAGATGGGGTTGTGCCCTTGCTTCTGTCCAAATTAGTGTTGGTCACCTATACCGATCCTTCTGTATCTTCCTATTCAGAAACATGATTGAGCCTTTGCCTTTTGCTATGACTGGTTTCACACTGTACATTAGATGTATCCATGCCTGAAGTGGAATCCTCCTCTCTATTTCTCTTGGGATTTCTTTTTCATTTTTGGGAGTCTGCATGATAGGAAGGATACTCATGGTTGGTTCTTCATGTTCAGGTACCTGCAGAAATGTGCTCTCATCAATCTGCCTTTCTAAGTCACATAAGGCATTTTCTACATCTACCTTTGTACTTTCTTTGTCTACAAGAGTGTTTTCCACCCACTCAGATTGATTTGCATACATTTCTATATCTGGTGTGGGGTGGTGGATATAAGGTCCCAACTTGGCCTTTTTTCTCAATCTGGTCATGAATTCTTGAGGGTCATACCTCCACATGAAACTCTGTTGGAACTTCATTTGTTGCAAAATTTGGTCTGCTTCCTTCCCTGCCTCTCTAGAATTGAGATAAAGGGGCCTAACTAGTTTTTTACTTTGAGTTGTGGTCTTTTCTTGGTTGAGACAAAATTTATCTCATCAGAGTTCATCATTTGTCTATAGTACTCTAGAGAAAATAACCTCATGGGGAGGTATTTGGGTAGTTTATATGGTGCAAGCTGGCAACCATAAATCCTTATCTCTGTGTGGTTTTGTTAAAGGCACCAATCTCCCAATTTGCTTTGTTTAGACAACTGTAGCACCTTTTTGATCTCTGGACTTATCCTCGGTGGAGGGCTTCCTTTCAGCATAGTCATGACTGGATGAACAAAAGAATCTATGAAATTTGAATAGGTATATGGTGAGTCATACTTATGGAATAATGGGGTCCAAAACATGATAGATCTGGGCTGGCCTTTGGTATCCACCTTCTGGAGGGGAAAAGGAAATCTATCTGACTAATAATATAAGAACATATGGTAGAGGAAAAATGAGTATTTGGACACCCTTTCATTGTTCATCCTGGTGAACAGTTCATGCATTCTCTTAGCTATGAACTCAGCATTATTGTACACAACAACAAGAGAGTGTTTTGGAGTATAGATTGACATGAAAACTAGGACAAGTTCATCAAAAAATTCATCAGCGGAGCAGCCTAGGACACATGATATCATGGTGATGATTTTTTTTCCTCTTTTAGAGAACATGGCATAAAGATATGGTGTGGGGGGGGGGGGGGATTTTTAGGAACGTACTGCTCCTCAATATGAAATATTGGAACAATTGGGCCAGTATAGAGGGACTTAATTTGGAATATTGGTCTAAAAAATCTCCAATTGAGAGTGGAGTTAGGTTTGGTCCTGGTCGGAGTTGTAACATTTCATTAATGGATTCAGTTGTGATAGTAAACAACACCTTTTGTTCATGAAACATTATGGTTCTATGACAAGGGATGTAGCATGTGTGGCACATATGGACAATTTATGGGAAGATATGTACTTGGGGGAACTGACATTTTGGCCAATTTCACTCCCAATGGCCAATATCATCAGCATGGTTGAGGTATCTGTCACTACTTAAACAATGGATTTTAAGCAGGTGGCCCTGGGTAGACAAATCTTTGATTTGGAAATCCCTGTCAGCTAAGGGAAGGTGGTTGAGGTCCAAATGTGGAGTTGTGATAGGTCTAACATCCAAGGCAACAGGGGCAGCCATTATTCAGTTCTTGTGGATTTGAATTAGGCATTGGGGGTTTATTCAAAGGTTTTAAAATGGAAATTGGAAACTTATTAGAGGTTTCAGCCAGATGTTTTCTAAATTTAAACTATTTTTCAATTAATTTTGCTTATGAAAATACTTGACAGGCTGAACGTTTCCAATTTTGAATGAGGAGTGGTATTCTATGGTGAAATACCTGGAATTGGGCAAATTGGCTTCAAGTTGATGGTTCATGGCAGCTGCAGAGGTTTGTACAGTTCTAGTATGGACTGAGAGATTAGTTGGGTTGTCTACAATGTCTTCTGGAGCGAATTCGGAGGTCTATGGAAAGTTTGGTGTTTGCAGGAGTCACAAAGGTTTTCAGAGTTTATAGAGAAAAATGAGTGAATTAGGGAAAAAGAGGGCTTTGCAGGCTTTTATAGAAAAACAATTATTTTTGGCGAGTTCATTTATGAATGAATAGTTGGCGGTTTTTTCAGTTAAGCGGGGAAGTGGTTTTGCTTGGCCATCGCACCGCTTTTGTGGCAAGGGTGTAGAATATAATTTTTCTACAAATCAGTGAGCTCTAATACCATGTAGAAATTCCCACTATAGATCAACAAATTATGCAATATAATAAAACATAATACAAGATCTACTTCTACAACACTTTACAGAAGCTTAATCAATTACAGCACGATAAATGAGAACACATATAACTGATATGGAGAAATCAATCACACATAACACAAAGGAATTTACCTGGGGAAAGCCTTAGCCTAAAACCCCAACTTTGCATTATCATACATAGGGTTTATACAAAGCCTTAGCTCTCACACAGCTAGCCAGCTCTTAGTACAATCCTCATAGATGAAGGTGGAAATACATCAGGATTACACAAAGCCTTAGCTCTCACAGCTAGCCATCTCTTAGTGCAATCCTCCTGGATGCTAACAGGAAATCAAGAATTCTCCTAAGCCTTCTCCTCCGCCCTCCAAGCCTCCTATTTCCTTGCGCGATTTTTCCTAGGTGATCGTCCTGTTACCAAGTGTAACATTGATCTCTCACAATGATCTCACACCCTGTAAAACTGCACAATCCTCAAAGAACCTTGATCCTTCTACTTGGATTATTTTCCTTTATAGGAAAAATCCATCCAACTGATAGTACATTGTCCCTCCTCTGATATCAAATGGGTCTTTCTCTGAACTGACATGCATGGGTTATTTATGAGAGAATATTTACTTATCTAAAGTGTAGCAGTTACATGCATGCAAGAATTAACTAACTGAACTCACATTAATTTAAACAAATTGTTTAAATCAATTACAATTGGACTTGACTCAGTTAACTGAGCCAACTAATTACAAATCAATTAGAACTCATCCTTATCTCTTTAACTGATGGATAAATTCCTCAATTAATAGATAAACTGTTGCATGCCCTCACATAGACTTCATGTTTGATTTTTCATAACTAATTAACTCATGGAGAATTAATTAATTTATTTTCAAACAACTGTTAAGTCCAAATTTGAATTTTACTTCCTATTTTTAGTCCAGGGACTGACTAAAATAGGAATCCATCCTAAACTACTAAAAATACAAATTCTATTTTTAACACTTCCATTTTTCATTCCTTGTTGCTCAATCCAGCACTGGTACCCAAATTGCTATTTTTAGCAGTGCTGTTTTTAGCAATTCTATTTTTAGGATTTCTTGTTGCCATTTTCAACACTCCCTCTTAACAAGAAATGCATTCAGCTCAAACCCAATCTAGTACCTCTGGAATGTTATGCATGCAACACATCTACCAAGTGTGGTTGCTCCAACAACTCTCGGAACAAAAAAATCCCACTGGCCTCTCTGTTGGGCTAGAACCATACTCTGATGTTGAAGCTCTACCTATTGCTGATAAGTTCTCCCTCTCTGACCTCTGAGCTGCTGCAACACTCCATGCATCTCACACCATTGTACACGTATCTGTGTCATCCTGCACTGGTGCAACACTCTTGTGCCTCTCGCATCGTTGCAGCCTATTAGCTCTACACAATCATGAGACTCCTACACTATAGCTCTCTCTACTGCTCCATCTGCATCTATCTCTACCCAACTAGTCAATCTTGCTACTCCTCATCAGGGCTCCTATAGCAAAGTCAAATCAAAGAGGTTTGGTACCTCAAGGATCCTACCCCTCCTCCTTGGGACGATCACTCCACATCGTCCCATCTCCTACCTGGAGGTACAGCTGCATGTGATCCCTCTGCCCACCTGGCTTGAATTTCCCCCCTACTGGAGGTCTTTGCATGAGTAGATGCATCCACTATGTCTCCTCTTGGCTTCCCCAGTTTTGGCTGCTCCACAACCTCTTGAAGCTTCTTCACCAATTGTGGCTCCTCCACAATTATCTGAGACTTCTTCCGACGTTGCATGTTGAGAGGTAATGTACTTTCCCTCTCAACCACCAAGTATCTAACCTTTGCCTTGCTCTTCAAGGCTTTGCATGCATCTTGTACCTCAAGTGCATATAGGTTCTTGGCTAGCATACCAATTTGTTTCATCTGTCCTATAGTCACGAAATTTTCAAGAAAAAGAGATGATTTTAAATTAGCGATGTCTCCCTCATCCGAACTCTGATTCAGGCGATTTTTTTTTTTTTGAATTTGGGTCTTTTTCCATTAGGAATCCAAATCTTCTATTTGTTTCTAAAAAATTTGTATATAAATTTTCAGATCTGCTATGCAAACTCTGGGCCCAAAACCCAAAACTTTGAAATCTCCTCTCAGTATACTGTTCTCTCCTTTGATCACCTTTGCTCTGATACCATGTAGAATTTTTCTACAAATCAGCTAGTTGTGATACCATGTAGAAATTCCCATTGTAGGTCAATAGATTATGCAATATATTAAAACACAATACACGATCTACTTCTACAACACTTTGTAGAAGATTAATCAATTTGAGCACGATCAATGAGAACACATATAGCTGATATGGAGAAATCAATCACACATAACATAGAAGAATTTACCCAGGGAAAGCCTCAGCCTAAAACCCCAACTCTATATTCTCATACATAGGATTTATACAAAGCCTTAGCTCTCACATAGCTAGCCAGCTCTCAGTACAATCCTTACAGATGAAGGTGGAAATACATCAGGATTACGCAAAGCCTTAGCTCTCACAACTAGCCAGCTCTCAATGCAATCCTCCTGGATGCTCACAGGAAATCAAGATTTCTCCTAAGCCTTCTCCTCTTCCCTCCAAGCCTCCTATTCCTTGTGCAATTTTTCCTAGGTGATCGTCCTGTTACCAAGTATAACATTGATCTCTCACACTGATCTCACACCCTGTAAAACTGCACAATCCTCAAGGAACCTTGATCCTTCTGCTTAGATGATTTTCCTTTATAGGAAAAATTCATCCAATTGATAGTACATTGTCCCTCCTCTAATCTCAACTAGGTCTTTCTCTGAAATAACATGCATGAGTTATTTATGAGAGAATATTAAGTTATTTGAAGTGCAACAGTTACATGCATGCAAGCATTAACTAACTGAACTCACATTAATTTAAAAAAATTGTTTAAATCAATTATAACTAGACTTGACTCAGTTAACTGAGCCAACTAATTACCACTCAAACTAGAACTCATCCTTATCTCTTTAACTGATGGATAAATTCCTCAATTAATAGATAAACTATTGCATGTCCTCACATAGACTTCATGTTTGATTTTTCACAACAAATTAACTTATGGAGAATTAATTAATTTATTTTCAAACAATTGTTTAGTTAACATTCGAATTTTACTTCCTACTTTTAGTCCAGGGACTGACTAAAATAGAAATCCATCCTGAACTGCTAAAAATAGAAATTCTATTTTTAGCATTTCTTGTTGCCATTTTCAACAGAGGGTGGCTTTTAGGAGGGGTCACCTGATCTACCTTAGAGTGCAACGCGTAGCATTCGGTGGGTTAGGGAAAACCGCCTTATCAGACGGGTAAAGGTCGGCAATCGGGTTCGACCGATATGGTTGTAGGCCGTTAGGTTTAGGCGATTCTGATTGGACAGTAGTCGGGCAGAGAAGATGTTTGCAGGAAACGAACAGGGATTGAGGGGGGTCCTAGGGGTTCTAATCACAATGGTTTGGGATTAATTTAGGAATTAATCCCGGGTTAGCAGATCAAGCACTATTTAATGATAGGATTAGGCGAATAAACGGGGTTAAATGCTAAGATTAATTAATTTTGTTAGGATTTGGGGTAAATTGTATAGCTTAGAACCAAACTAGGGGTTGGGTTATTTATATAAAGGAATTAATTAATATGGGATAATGGAATTTTGGGGATTTATATAAGAAAATAAAAAAATTAATATGAAGTGAATGAATAGAGTGGGTAATATCCCTTAAGCATAATGCAACATGTAATATTTGCGCGCTTTACATACACTTGATACTTAGGATAAAATTCTTTTGTGTTTTTTTGAATGAAATTCGTTTTAATGTGGGGGGGTTTACTTTTCCTAGGTAAATGAAGTTTAACCTTAGGAAAAGGGGTTTTATGAAGGGGAATGAAATGTTTATAGGGGATTTTAACACTTGGTGTCCTTAAGTCATTAAGTCGAAGGTCTAGTCCCACCAAAAGTAAGAGAAATGCTCTAAGCCTCTTTGACTTAAAGGATTTAAGTACTCAGAACTTATTTAAGGGAAATTAGTAAGTAGAGGGGTGAAATGACTGAGGGGATGTTAAATAAACCAAGTTGTAAACCATTTTCCTTGCTTTGTTTACTACTTATGCACATTTGAAAGATGTATTTAAACATGAAAAATGTGCTTTTGTGTAATCACTTGATATTTCTGCAAACTTTCTTCTACTTACCCATTTACTTACCCTACCATTTTTCCTTCATTTTATTTGGGTGCGTTTAGGCTAGCAAACCCTTATCAATCATTTTTATTTTACAAAGTAGGCTATCTAATTCTAACCTTATATCATCCAAGGGCTCAAGTTAAACTGATGAGCTCCTTTTATTTTCTCTACCTATCTAATGATCTACCAAGATTAAACTGTTTGGTCAAATTTTATTCTTTAACTATAAACATAAAATTCAAAGCATGAAATAACCAAGTTTAAACAATTTGATTACCATGGATTGTGGCATGAACAACAAGCTGCACACAATCATTATGATGCATAAAAGTAAATAGTAGTGGCATTTTGACTTGAACACTTTCATCGTCTCTTTTGCATTTGGGGTTCATATAATTTCATTTTTTGACCTCTTCTTATTCTTTTTTGTCCTTTGATTACTATTTTAGGACATACCCTATTTACATTTTTTAATTTTTTAATATGGAAAACATTTGTAGAAAGCAAAGGTATGTACAATATTACAAGGCTTAACCTAGTCATTCAAAATTATGACTGCGATTGGTATAGGAATCTAACAGTGTCATACTAATCTAAATTGATCATACATATGTGCTTGTTATGCATGAATGGAAAATTATTATGAGCTTATGATGTAAACATGTTAGCTAGTTACTGTTAGGGATATCATGATTTATGTGTGAGTTAATATGTTGTGAAGTTGTATCATGCTAACCTAGTTTTATTGTGTAGATGAGATAGCCTCCCCTGATATACATTAAGGTATGAGTTTTCTTATGTCATATATTGGTGCTTGGTTGTTTGATTATGATGTCTATTTGGTGTTTGAGTGTTTGTTGCCTAGTTGATTTATTTAACATGGTATCTTTGTAATTGGTTGAATGATTGATGAATTGCTTAATATGAGTATATGTTCAAATTATTTTGTTTTAAGATGATTGTACTAACATGTATGTGTTGAGACAGTTGATATGCACTTGAATGTAGTTGATATTTGTAGCATTATATATAATGACTATGGATTATGACATGATTATTTGTAAAAGTTGAATTCAAATTGATAAATATGATTGCCTTGATATTTAGAACATGTGGTTGACATGTGTGAGCATGATGCACAGAGTTGCATGGCAAGAGAGATTGCCATGAATCGTGAAGAAGGATTAGGTTGAGCTTTCCATTGGATGCACTAGGAACCATGGGGATTGAGTCATGGTGTTTGTTGTTAGTCTTATGTTTTTGGTCTTTTTTGTTTTTCTTGTGCTTGATTTGCAGATCTATTTATGTCTAAGTAGGGCCATACCACTTTGTTTGGGGAGTCGTACTGTTATTAGTTTTCATGATTTTCTTATTGTTGTTATTTTCATTCTTGCCTTTTATGTTTTGAGTCTGGGGAATTTTTTGGGAAAGAGGAAAGTTGATGGAAATTGGGAGAGATGTGCGGAACCCAACCGATGATATAAGACCTAGATGAAGCTCTGTGCATGAGTAAGTGTAGCGGAAGGTAACACTATGACAATTGGTTGGACTGGTTGGGTTCATTGTGCTAAATGGATAGTAGTAGTGCAGACACAAGAAATATAACCAGAAAAGGTAAGGTAAATTGATCAACAGTGTCATATGATTTGGATATGTTAGGAAATATTTCTCTCAATTCTTGTGCATAAATAAGGAAGTTCTCTTAACCTAGACCTTATGTTATATGGAAATTTTGTTATGATCATGATTATGTTGATGTTTATATATGTATACATCTATGTATGTATATCGTTGTCTCACCGGATCATGATTGTTTTATGATAATGTTTATATATGTATGTATGTATCCATGTATCTATGTTACTATCTAACAAGGTTGTCAGGGATCATTCTTGTGGAGGAATGATTGCTTATGGAGGAGAACAACATGAAGAGGTTCCTGGTCTTATGAGGACTCAATTGGGAAGAGTAGTCACACCAAATATACAAGGTCAGTGTCATGTGGATAATAATTGATATCGTTTACTTGTATTATGCCTATGTTTATGCTATGACAAGCAATGTCAAAGGATACATCAACAAAGTGAAAGAAGTGTGGCTTGTGATATGCTAGGATAAGCATGGATGAGATACTAGAAGCAAGGTTTCTTTGTAAGGACAATGTGGTTTTGGATAAGTGGTACTACTGTTGAGCATACATTGTATATGTTGTACATGTTGCATCTATGATGTGTGCACTTGTGGTGTTGTGTATACATAGCATGTGTACATGTTATTTATGCAATGCTATGTATAGGATGGTAC
This sequence comes from Pinus taeda, assembly GCA_000404065.3. Taxonomy (NCBI): domain Eukaryota; kingdom Viridiplantae; phylum Streptophyta; class Pinopsida; order Pinales; family Pinaceae; genus Pinus; species Pinus taeda. The sequence continues at coordinate 92,901 of APFE031528229.1, forward strand.
AAATAGGGTCATGTGGATATTGAATATGGGGTTTGTATACATATTGTACTGTCTTCATGATGTATATGTGGCATGTGTGCATATGGTGCTATGTACATGTTGGATATGCAATGTTGTGTATAGATGATGCTATGTACGTGTTGGATATGTAGTGCTATGTACAAGTGGTGTTGCATGCATGTGGTACATTGGTACTATGTACATATGGTGTGGTGTGCAGGATTGTACAAGTTGTGCTGTGTGCATGTGATGTTGTGTACATATTGTACAAGTGGTGTTGTGTGCATGTGGTGCTATGTACATGTCGCGCATATGGCGCTGTGTACATGTGGTGTTGCGTACATGTTGTGTGTGGTACTGTGTACATGTAGTATTGTGTACACATTGTATAGTGGTGTATTGTACATGTGGCATTGTGTACATTTTGTGCAGGTGGCGACGTATACATGTGATGTTCTGAACATGTTGTGTAGGTGGTGCAATGTATAGGTGGTACTGTGTACATGTTGTACATATGGTACTGGTATATATGTGGTATTGTGTGCATGTCATTGATGTTGTGTTATGGGCATGCGGTATTATGTATATGGATCATGTAGTCATGGTATTACAACGTGTGTACTCATTGTGTAGTACTCTGTGTAGGTACATGCATTTGGTGGTATTTCACATCAGGTATAGATGGATGCATTACATTGTATCCATTGGATGTAGGTGTATGAGTTGTACGGCAGGTGTAGGTGTATGTATTGGATGGTGTTGTGTGTCAGGTGTGATTGTATGTGTGTGATGCATGCTATGTGCCTATACACATGGTTGAGGAGAAGGCATTGGGCATTTGTTGGGTGTAGAAACCAAGCGGAAGTGTGTATGGAATAAAGACAAAGGTAGAAGCTAAGGATTGATGAAAGGATAAGTATCAACATTTTATTTCAGTTTTATTATGCATGTGATTTATGACTATGGTATATGATGATTATATCTAATCTATGATGTTGGTTGATTTATGATTTTTATCTATGATGGTTGCGTTTGACCTAACTTGATGTGAGATATTATATATGTTGAGTTGGTCAAATATGCTAGTTTGACTTGTTGTGACAAGAAGTGAATAGGGTTGAAAATGTACCTTATTGACGAGCTACCAATGAGGTATGATGTGAATTTATTTAAAATCTAATGGAAGTTATGTGCTTGGTACAAGAATGCATGAAATTCCCGATTGGGTGATTGAAATCGACTGCAAGAATTAGTAGTAGCAACAAAGAAATTGAAACATGTAGGGAATGTTGGTAAAGCACTTCAGGAGTAGGGCCATTGTGGGACATTGGTACCAAATAATGTCCATTGATTTCCATGAGCATTCTATGACTGATATGATGTCTTGAGGTGGGTATACACCTTGGTTTTTGTATCTTTTGATGCAAGGAAGCCTTGCGAAGGGATGGACTACCCGAGATGGGGTGCCAGTGGAACCTGGAAGGTGAGTGATTGCATGGAAGGAGTGACTAGATTCCCGAGGGACTATGTAGTAGAGAAGGGAAGGTCACAGATGGATTTGTTTTGGTCATTAGCATTGCCATATGAAATTAGATGCACATTGGGAGTGCGCCCCGGAACAATGAGTCGGTAACTGTTCACTGAGAGGAAAAGTGGCATAGGATTATAGTGCTAGACATTGGATGCAGATTTGACTTTGTAGTGGATTATGGACTTCCTAGGAAGGAGGTGGATCCTAGTATTCTTTAAGGGTCAAGGTGTGAGCCTCTAGATTCCCTTGCTGCAGATTCATATTTATTTATTTGATGGTTGAGAAAATGTACATATGTGTATATGTATATGTGGTTATTATAAATACCATAATGAGCTATTTTATAATGCTCCAGTATGCAGTATGTTGTCATGTTGTCATGATGCTTTGATTTTGAGTAGATCTTTCATTGTAAATACTACAATGAGTTGTGTTATAAAGCTCCATGGGTAGTATGTTTTGTTTTCAGTAGTCATGTTGGTTATAGGTGTCATTGAACACCGAGGACGGTCTTCCCCCAAGGTGGAGGGTTCTGTAACAACCCTGGTGAAAATTCCATGTAATATATATATATTATTAATATATAATATATATATATATTATTATATATATATAAATATATATATATATATATATATATATATAATATAATATAATATCTACATACATCATACATATAAAATACATCATAATATATACATACACAAACATATATATATATAATACATACATACATACATACATACATACATAAAACATACATACATAATACAACACACACATATATATTATATATATATAATATATATATATATTATATATTATATATACCACGGATGATGGGACACGTATTCCAAGATGAATGGTGGGAAATACATCCTAATGTGTGTTCATTTGGTTGTTTATGGCTAAGGAAATTGGCAAAGGCAACGGCTAAGGCATTAAATAGGAAAAAAGGTATTTTGGCACATTTATTAATGAAAATAATGGAAGTTAGGAGAAAAGGAAGGTGAAAGGTCACATTTTTCATTTGAGGGGGAAATTGAATGAAAATAATGGAAAACGAAGAAAATACAGGCCTCATTAATAAAAGGCTTATGAGGATCAGTGAGCAAGACTTGGTCAATTTTGCTTTGGAGCTCTCTCATTACTCTCTCTCTCTCTTTCATACTCTTGGTTACTTAAATTTTTCTTGGAGCAATCTTGGAGGGTGTGGCATACTTGGATTCTTAGAGCAAGAAGGCATCAGCATTAGCAACTACATCATATTTTCTTGCAGGTACCGAGTTGCATGTATGATTTCTTCACTAGTTTTGGCATGCATGGCACATGCATATGGTTCCTTGGTTATGTTATGTCATTGGCATGGAGGATGGTTGGGATTGATAGTGGATTTCCTAGCATTTCCATTTCCTGGAGAGCCACGGTGATTGTGGGTTTACTTTAATTGCTTTGTTTTGGTTGGTTCTCATTTTTCCATAGCTTGGGTTGAGTTATTAGTCCTGGAAGCCCTGGTTGAACAAACGCTTTGGAAGCCCTGTAAAAACTTGGGTTGAGCTATTAGTCCTGTAAGCCCTGGTTGGAAAAATTCTCTGGAAGCGCTTGGTGGGTTGAGTTACTAGTCCTGGAAGCCTTGCTTGGACAAATGCTCTGGAAGCCCTGTATAAGCTATGGGTTGAGTTACTAGTTCTGGAAGCCTTGGTTGGAAAAATGCTCTGGAAGCCCTGGGAGGCTTGGATGGAGACCAATCTAATGATGGTTTTCAATGATGTCTGATTGTGAGGTGGAATCACAATTTGATGGGTTGAGGTGGGTGTCCTATAGAAGCCTTGGATGCGTTTTGATTGATGTGTTATATGAGATCCCACATTCATGCTTAGAATATGGCACAGGGGTGAATGGATAAAGTGACACTTGGCTCATCCAATCTATGGTCGGGTGGAACATGTTAGTCCCCTCACCCGTTGGTTTATTGCATTTATTAATGAAGAATTCATTCCCTTGATTTTCAAGTGCAAATATAATATTATATATATGATATAAATATATATATATATTATATTATTTATATATATATATAATATATATTATTATATATATATATTAATAATATATATATATTATGTTTATTATATTTCTATTCCTATTATGTTTTTTAATATGCACATTTACTCTGGAGGATGCTACATTGTATACACAGAACCTATATCTCTGATCACATGTGTTATCCTCCATAATATCCCAAGGCTAAGAAAGGAGATTGATAGAGGTAACCTCAAACCACTTACAGTTCAACATCTAGCCCTGCTAAACTTGAGAGAGCTCTCTATGAGCTCACAACCAAATATGAATGGAGTGGAAAAAGATATTAGGCTAGGTATGTTCAGCTCTAGGGTTTTCAAATTTAGGGTTTTGTTAGATCAAGAGTCAAAATCAAGGAACAACGTCAGATCTCAAGGGTTCAGTTGTAAGAGATATAAAGGAGTAGGGTAGGTATGCCTTTGTGATACTTTGGGACCTTGTCAATGTATTGTAGGGTGAAAAAGAAAAGGTTCAAAATGAGCATGGAAAGAATGAATTAATTTATCAAAATATAAGTAACATAAACATGAAATTCCTAACAAAACAAAGCTTAAATTTAAGAATTTTTTTTAAAACCTTTTAGGAAAATCACTGAAGAGCATAGATATGGAAAGGAGATGAGATTATCATTCATATAAGTTATTAACAGAAGGAAAACATTATTACAAACTCATACCACAAGAATTCCTAGATAATAGGTGCAATTGGCCTTTGATTTCTTGTAAAAAGATTATGAATAAAAGCTCCAAGTCTTTCACTCTCTGATATCAAATCCACAATACTTCGAAATCTGAGGTATTTATACAAGTATTTACAAAAACATATCTTGAAACAAATTTCAAGATTTATTACAAAAAATCATAAAAATAGATCAAAACTACTAAAAATATCATTTGGCTGAGTTCTGGTGCTCTTCTGGGCATTCTGGTGTGACTGAGGCCTCAAATAAACACTTCTATTGATCTTAATGACTAATGAACTACATTGTTGTTCCATTTTTTTCAGAATAATGTTTTGAAAACTGTTGTAGTGAATGTGCAATATTCGCTCCCTTTGTCACTTATAACGTGTTGAAAACGTCTTCATTGTCCTTCAAGCGGAAAGGAAATGAGTGATTTGGTGGTATTTGAATGAAGGCCATGGTCTTTTAGTTGAGAAATTACATGAAAGACAGTGACAATTCATGGTTGAGGGCATGAAAAACTGAACTTATTTTGACCATCGAGAATAAACATGAGCCGTCGATCTAAGTTGTCTAATCTAGGCCGATTAGATCTGGGCCATTGATCCGGGTCAATTATATATCACAATCGCGATAGGGAAAGGGGATCTTAACCATGTTCCATAGTGTTTTGCCAACGAACCAGACCCGATAGCCCATCAAGTTGCAATATATAAAATATCACATCCAGTGGGACTTAACCATAAACCCCGACCCAAAGCTTTTCAAAATCCAATTAAATATCTCGGCGGGTCCGAAAAGCGGGCTTTCACCATATCACAATCGTAACTGAGAGAAGGATGCTGTGGGGAAATGACTTTAGATTGGTGTGATCACTAATGGATGGGACTTATTGCAGTTAGGAGTTGGGACTTATCACAATGGGGAGACGAGTCTTATCGTCAGGGCTAAGACTCATAGCTAAGGGCCAAGACTTTTCACCCAGGCTGGGACTCATAGCTGAGGACTAGGACTTATCGCCGGGGTTGGGACTCATAGCCGGGGGTCTAGACAGATGGGCAAGTGGGACTGATTGGGATATGGGGGGCTGATTGCAGGCTCTGAGCTTTAAAGGGATTTCAACATAGTTTAAATGGGTGCGGCTAGAGTTAATACCAAATGGAATTTCGGCTAGAGTTGGAATTTTAAAAGGGATTTCAGTTAGAATTTGAATTTGAAGGGACTTTGGGATAAGGCTAGAGTTTAGGAATTTGGATACAAAATATGAGTTTTTTCCAAGGAAAAATGGGTTTTAGCTAGGATTTAAGGATTTTACTAAGGAAAAAGGGGTTTCAAAGGGAATGAGGGGATTTATGAGGGAAAATGAGGGAGACATATGAAATATGAATAAAGATATTGAAACAAGTTGAAATCTCCTTAAGCATCATTTTTCCCTATTATTACTCCCATGATGCTGACATTGATAGTGAAGTGACTGGGTTTTTATGATTTTTGACCCTATGACCTAATGAGGAATTAACATGGAAAAAATGAGTAGAATGATGACCATAATGACTATGATACCCTTACAACAAGGAATGACTAACCATGATGATGTCCATTGATCATGAAGGTGAAAGGAGTAGTGATGCCCTAGATAACCTAACCGGTGACCAAATGCTTTATTTGAAGACTTACTAAAACATAAAAAATTGACCAAGGATGCTAACGAAAACTTTGAAGGAGCACATTTGATCACTGGTGACTGGAAAGGCTGACAGACACTAACAACATGCCTATTATTCTTCAATGGATAGTGGAGGATTGGAGATTACACATTCCTTTTAAGTTCAACCGGGTTTGGTTAGAGGATGAGGAATACAACAATCTTCTGAGATAGACTTGGAACGAGGTGAAATTTCTATAGTGGGATACTGCAATGGGGTATATGATGGAAAGGCTTAGACATATCAAGGAAAAAAACAAAATATGGGAACAAAACAGGAAGAAACAGATGACCAGGGACGTGGAATAGATCATAAAAGAGATTGCTAGATTTGGAAAATTGATGGAACAAAGACAACTATTGTAGGGAGATTGGGAATATCTTAGTAATTTAAAGGACCAAAAAAACAAGATCCTCCACATTCAAGAAGTAACATGGAAATTAAAGAGTAGAGAAATTTGGTTGCGGGAGGGAGATTGCAACACCAAGTATTTCCATAAATTTTCAAACCACAAGAAATAGACTAATACAATTTGGCATATTGAGGATATGAATGGGGGGATAAAGCATAGTCTGGAAGAGATCCGTGCTAATGCTGTCAGGTACTTTGAAAATTTATACAGATATTGGGAGGGGGTGAGATTTGAAGACTAATTATGGACATTGATGCGATACCCTCAGATGTTTAATAAGGAATCAAATGGGAACTCTTTCGACCTACCAGTCTGGAGGAGATCTTAGATGTTCTCAAATCATTTTCTAAGGATAAGTGCCCAAGTCCTAATGATTGGATGGTGGAGTTCTTCCTGCATTTTTTTGATATCATGGGATAACACATACTAGAGATTGTGAAGGAATCCAAGACTACAAGTGTGATCTCGGGTGCTATCAACTCTACATTTATGGCACTCATTCCCAAATCATCTAACCCTTCTAGATTTAGTGATTTTTAGCCCGTCTCACTCTGCAACATATTATACAAGACTATCTCTAAGATGATAGTGGTTCGTATCAAAAAATTATTGTCCTTGCAAATTTCTCTAGAACAATTTGGTTTTTTGAGTGACAAGCTCATTCATGATGCTATTGCTTCAACGTAAGAAGCTATTCACATCATCCATACAAAGAAAAAAGAGTCTCTGGTCATGAATATTGACCTCCACAAGGCATATGGTTGAGTATATTGGTCCTATACTCACCTATTGTTACATACGATGGAGCTCCATACTCAAAATGTGAATGGATCATGACCTACATCACTTCTACACATTTCGTTATTCTGATCAATGGTCTTCCCTCCCCTTTTTTTCTTGCTGGCAGAGGCCTCAGACAAGGATGCTCACTCTCACCTCTTATTTTCATTTTAGTTTTGGATGACCTCAATTTAAAGATTAAGGAGGGTAAAGCAATGGGAATGTTCTAGAGGGTCAATATCACCAGTTAGGTATGCATCACTCATCTGGTTTTTGTTGATGACATCTTGACATTTGGTACTATTTTTAGGTCCTAGTGGACTATCCTTCATCAGATACTTGGAAAATTTAGTGATGCTTCGGGGTTGATAAGAAATGGAAATAAGTCCACTATATATCCTTTTGATGGGGATATGAAGGACATTGGATATATTGTTGATCTATTTGATGTACAAACAAGTCCTATTTAGATGGGCTTTACTTACCTTGGCTTCTGGATCAAGCCCAACAATTATGCATCGGGGGATTAGATGTGGTTGGATGACAAGTTTAAGAAGAAACCGTGCACATGGATGAATCAATTCCTCTCTTTGGGAGGTAGATATATCCTCTCTCTCACTATTTTACAACAACTTGTTGTCTACTGGGCACATTTATACTCAATATCGGTCTCCATTGCAAAACGGCTTTGTTCTATCACTACACAATTCCTATTGGTTGGGAATAACCCCTGTTTTAAATATCACCTATGAAAATGGAGTGCTCTTACACTACTCAAGGATGGGGGGGATGTGGTCTACTAGATCAATGCATTTTTGGCAAGGAACTGCTCATAAAATCTTTGTGGCGAGCTATGTGGGGTAGTGGGATTGGAAGGAGATATTCAAATATAAGTATTTGAAGGCCCGAAATCTAGAAAATATTTATAGAGATACAAACATCAATCTCTCCAGAGAATCATTGATCTATAATATTTCCAAAAATTTTGAGAATGCTGGCATTTTGGGATGGTCTGAGATTTTGGTAATGGTCACAAAATATTAATTGATTTGGATCCAGTAAAGGGGGATTCCTCTAGAACTACCTTGAGCGAGCACGCTTTGTCTATGATTCAATGAGGAGGTTTTTTCTACTTATCTCAAATTATAAATAGATAGGAGGCTCGCTTCCCAATTTGGAAAAATGTAATGGAAATGCACTTGGTGGGCAGTAGCGCTATAGAATGGAATTCATATGTTAAGAACTTGAGTAGTGCAAGAATATTATTTGAGAGGGGAGGTGATTGTTTACAATGGATTGAGTGACTAGAAAAAGGGGCACCCATTGTGGCTGAAACGTACATGTGGTTGATGGCACAAACAAAAGCCTGGTGGGAAAGATCGTGGTTTGCCATAATCTGGAAATGGAAGATTCCTATAAAGCTTATACTATTTACCTGGCTGGTATGGAGAAATAAGATCCTCACATGGGATAGTCTAGGGAAAAGGGGACATTTGGGAATAATTTTTTTTTTTTATTTTTTTTTTTTTTATGGCAGACTCTGAATCATCTCAACATATATTCTTCATGTTTACATTCACAAATTATATTTGGAATTTTTTCGTAGCTACCTTTCAGTTCACTTATAGGAGGATGAACGATTTTGAAGAGTTCATGATAGACTGGACAAATGTTCAGATGAAATATAGGACCCTTCCTCTTTTCATCATATGGGAAATTTGGAGGGCCCGGAACCAGTTCTTATTTAAGGGATGAGAATTTGATTATCATTGGATTATACATGAAATTTTATCTTGGACAACCACCTCCTATTGTACAGGGAAAGTTGTTGATCAATCCTACAGGATGAGGCCCTTTTCTTTTCATACCAGTATTGGTTTCTTCGATGGTGCTACCCAACATGGATATTGTAGATGTGATGCAGTTTTGTGCCTTGACTGGCGAACTCAATATCAATGATGGTGGCATGGTTGCTCTGGTTCCAACACCAAGGTGGAGGCTATGGATTTATAGGGGCTACTTTGGTTTTCTCTCCGCAAGAACATTAGCTCTCTTAATATCTATGGGGACTCTAAGGAATTAATTGATGGCATGAAGGGAACTATTGGGTTCTATCCAACACTTCTCCTCAGGTGGATTAGGAGAATCAAGAACACCTTGGTTTTGCTCGTTTCATACACCATCTCGCATGTATACCAAGAATGTAATACGATGGATGATAGCCTCTCCAAGTGATCCAAGATCTTTTACTTACAAATGCATCCGAATTACATATAACATAGTTAATTAACCATGGAACTTAAAAGCACATAAATAATGCCGAAATAATCACAAGAACACAAAAACCATGACACAATGATTTGATTCAGAGTTTGTCCAATTTGGAATACGTCTTCAAGCCATTCTCAATAGTGGGGATGCCTCCTCTTTATTAGTGGCATAAAAGAGATAAAAGTACAGAAATAAGAAAATACAACCCTTATACCTCCAAGCTGATAGAGGGGTAGAGAATGCAGAGACCAACATTGAAAACATACAGAATTACTTAATTCCTAGCAAAAAATAGTGAAAAAATGCTTATCCAAACTCCCAATTTGGATAATCTGGCTTTCTACAAGCTTCTCAACACCTCCCTACTCCTCAAGGCAAGGTTCTGTCTTGTTGCTAGGGTTATGGTCTATTGTATGTAGTAAATCTATGTATTCGACTAGTCCTCCCCTACCTTTCTCCGATACAATAGTCATATATATAAGATCACAATGGCATCCCTCAAAATAGGGGCAATTTCAACATGATACCCAAGGTTAGTAGGTAATATCAAGCCTAAATGATTGATGGCAACCATCGTTCCACAATAGTAAGCCACTATCTAGCAAACCATTCAAAACACATGACTCTCAACGGTGGGTTCATTGGTAGTTCCACCTTATCAGTGGACAGTCCAATGCCCAAACACAACATCCTGCGATAACTATGGACCTAACAAGAAGATTCACCATATAACATAATGTCTTCATGTCCAACCCTCTCGTCGCATTTTCACAATCAACATGAAACCCTTGGCGCAATGGTTAGCACTCTACAACACCTGTGGACCCACCGGGTTTATTAATCACACTGTATAACATTTCGGGACCAGGCTACTTATTGCAGTATCACAATCAACACATTTTTCCTGAACCACATCGAAAGCACCAACCTTTTCATGTGATTGCAATATGCGATGTATATCACATCACAACTAAGTCCCGTCGAGGCCAATTCATAACTCCTCCGGCCTATGATATGTGATTTCGCAATTGCAGCGGGGAACGCCAGGGGCCAATTCTTCCTTAAGCGATCCTCTTTTTCACCGATATGTGATATGTGGGGTCCAGTGGCATCCTACCACGTGTCGCTCCTGTTAGGTTCCTATACCAATAGGAGTCATAATTTTGAATGACTAAGGTTAAGCCTTGTAATATTGTACATACCTTTGCTTTCTGCAAATGCTTTCCATATTAAAAAAATTGAAAAATGTAAAGAGGGTATGTCCTAAAAGAAAAATCAAAGGACAAAAAAGCAGGAGAAAAGGTCAAAAATAACCCCCCCAAAAAAATAGACCATGAAAGTATGCAAGTCAAAATGCCACTACTGTTTACTTTATGCATAATAATGATTGTGTGCAACTTGTTACTCATGCTACAATCCATGATGGTCAAATTCTTTAAACTCTGCTATTTCATGTTTTGAATTTTGTGTTTGTATTTAGAGAATAAAATCTTACCAAATAGTTTACTCTTGGTAGATCATTAGATAGATAAAGAAAACAAAAGGAGCTCACCAGTTAAATCTGAGCCCTTGGATGATATAAGGCTAGAATTAGATAGTCTAGTTTGTAAAAGAAAAAGATTGATAAGGGTTTGCTAGCCTAAATGCATCCAAATAAAATGAAGAAAAAATGGTAGGGTAGGTGATGGGTAAGTAGAATAAAGGTTGCACAACTACAAAGTTGATTTGATAAAAGCACATTCTTTATGCTTGATTATATGTTTTAAAGGTACATGAGCACTTGAAAAGGAAAAAGAAATGGTTTACATGCTCAAGTGATTAACTCCCCCTCATTCATTTTTTCCCTTTACTTACTAATTCCCTATCCCATAAATAACTTCTAAGTACTTAAATCCTTGAGTTAAAGAGGCTCGGGGAATTTCTCTGACTTTTGGTGGGATCGGACCCTCGACTTAATGACTTATGGACATCAAGTTTTAGAATCCCCTTCATAAATTCATTTCCTTTAATTTCCGCTCATTAGCCTAGCAAAATCCCTTTTCCTAAGGTTAAAATTCATTTACCTAGGAAAAATAAACCCCCCCCAAATGTCAATACATATTTCATTCAAAAACTCATAAAAGAACTTTATCCTAAGTATTAAGTGTATGTAAAGCGTGCAAATATTACATGTCGCATTATGCTTAAGGGATATTACCCACTCTGCCCATTCACTTCATATTAATGTTTAATTTTATTATATAATCCCCAAAAATCCATTATCCCATATTAATTAATTCCTTTATATAAATAACCCAAACCCTAGTTTAGTTATAAACTATACACCTTACCCCATATCCCAACAAAATTTATTAATCCCGACATTTAACCCCACCCGATCACCTAATCTTTTCATTAAGCAATGCTTGATATGCTAATCCAATGATTAAAACCTAAAATAATCCCATACTGCCAAAGATTAACGCTATGGGATCCCACAAAAGCCTTGGCTTTATCCCCCGTGGAATTCCCTCACCCGACTACTGTTTGATCATCACCCCCCTCATCCGATGACCTACAACCATATCGATTGAACCCAATCGCCGACCTTTACCTGACCGATAAAGTAGTTTTCCCCGACCCCCCTATCGCTATGTGTCAAACGTTGGAGTACATCAGGTGACCCCTCCCAAATATTTCCCCCTTCATAAAACTGGTGCGATGGCCAAGAAAAACTGCTTCTCCGCTTAACCAAAAAAACCACCAACTATTCATTCATAAATGAACCTGTCAAAAATAATTGTTTCTCTATAAAAAGCCTTGAAGCCCTCTTTTCGTCCTTTTTACTCATTTTCTCTATAAAACTTTGAAAACATTTGCGACTCCTAAAAATGCTGAACTTGCCAACAGACCCCCAAATTCACTCCAGAAGGCACTACAGACAACCCGAATAACCTCTTAGTCTATACCAAAACCATAAAAACCTCTGCTGCTGCTTTGAACCGTCAACTTGAAGCCAAATCACCCAATTATAGGTATTTCACCATAGAAAACCACTCCCCGTTTGAATTTGGAAATCTTCAGCCTGTCGAGTGTTTTCATTAAGTAAAATTAATTGAAAAATACCTTAAAATTAAAAACCTGCGACCAAACACTCTAATAGTTTCCAATTTCTGTCCCAAAATCTTTGAATAAACCCCAAATGGCTAATTCAAATCCACAAGAATTGAATAATTGTTGCTCCTATCTCCATGAATGTCAAACCTGTTACATCTCCACATTTGGACTTGGACCACCTTCCCCTGGCTGACAGGGATTTCCAAATTAAAGATACAAGTGCATTAGAGCTCTTGCTAAAAATTCATTGCTTAAAAAAAGATAGATACCTGAACCATTCAGATGATATTGTCCTCCTGGAATCCAATTTACCCAGATATCAGTTCCCCCAAGTACATATCTTCCCAAAATTTGTTCATATGTGCCATGCATTCTACATGCCTAGCTATAGAGCCATCATGTCTCATGAACAAAAGGTTTTATTTACTATTACGGCTGAATCCATAAATGAAATGCTATATTTCCAACCAACACCAAACCTAACCCCACTCTCAATTGGAGATCTAATAGACCAATACACCAAGTTAAGTCCATCAAGATTGGCCCAGTTACTCCAAACTTTCATTATAGAAGAAAAACACGTTCCCAAAGATCACCCTCCATATATGTCAGCTATTTTCTCTACAAGGGACAAGCATACTGTCACCATGATATCAAGTATTTTTGGCTACACTTCAAGTGAATACATTGATGAGCTTATACTTGCCTTCATGTCCATTTACACCCCAGGACAACCTACTACAACCATGTATGATTATGCCCAGTTCATGGCTGATAGAATGCATGAGTAGTTTACTAGAATGGGCAATGAGAGAGTATTCAAATACACATGTATATTATACCACCTATTTTTGTATTATCAGTTAGGTTTCCCTTCACTCTCCAAAATCTTGATACCAATGGCCAGCCCAGTTCTATCATTTTTAAGACCCCGCTGTTCCACAAATTGGGATGACCATACACCTATTCAGATTTCATAGGTTCTTTTGTTCATACAGTCATTACTATGCTTGTTACACAGTAAAATGTCACTGCCATCATGCCAGTCTCCCTACTGTGTTGTGAAACCACATTCACCTATGCTC